>BSBM01000455.1:3007500-3511473 GCA_027924585.1 Larix kaempferi
TGATGTTGTCTTCCTCATATGATGCTTTCAATTGAGGTAGAAATCGACATTTGTTGGTTGGATATTCTAGCTCACAAACGCCGCAAAGTTTGATGTTGTTTAGAAGACACTCCTTTAAGGCGTTTTTTTGTTTGCACTTGGGATATAAAATAGCCATTGATTTTTCCATATATACTTGTTTATGCTTAATCTACAAGGTGTTAATTTGAGATGCTAAATTAAAATATCATATTTAAAATTATCTAACAAGTTATGTAATTTAGTGCGTGTGACTCCTCCTGTGGTTGATCTCGTGGTTCTCAGTATGTCTTGTTGAATGCTTTTCCCTGCTTTTATTTTTCATATGGAATAAATCCTATAGATCTCACATATTTCATTATAATAAACCTTTGAAATTTCACCCTTATCCGAGAGGTTTGGGATGTCAACACACTTTTCTTTCAAACCTCTGGTTAGAATTTTTCTCAAGGCTTCTTTTTCCAAGTTGTTGTGTTTGGATCTCTATGGATTATATTGAAATATTTCAACGTAATTCTCTATACTTTCTTCATCACTTTGAGTCATTTTGAAGATTTCTTTCTAAAGGTATTTATCCCTGTAGTAGTCCTAGTACTTATGAAGGAATTCCCTCTTCATGTCATCCCACGTATGTAGGGCTTATCCTCCAAGCCCCATAAACCACTGCAACACTACACCATTTGGTGTAGCAAGAAATAAATTCAACTTTTTTGCACTAGAAATATAGCCATAGCTCTGACCCAAAACATCAAATTCAAAGAGGAAAGTGTCAGGATCCTCTGAAGATGGTCCATTAAAAAAGAGGCAAAGTTGAAAGAGGGATTTTATTCATTTGTGCCTCTCCTATGAGATCCCCAATGGGAAAATAAAAAATTACATTGGATGCAACTTCATTTTCTTCCATAGTTTCTTCTGAAGTCTCAAGATTTCCAAGGAGGTCCCAGAAGAAGGGATTCCCACCAGCCCTTGATTCTTGTGAAGGAATAGAGTGCACTGGTTCATGAACATGATTGTGATGAACTTTGAGTTTTGAATCTTGCTTCCCACTAATTAGTTCATCCATGTATCCTTTTCCTTCTATAAGGGTACATTACTCTACTTAAGATGATGCAGATGATTCAATTTTTGTGTGATTCTCCAGAATTCTTAGTGATGGAATCCCTCGCCCTCTAATATTTGATCTTCCACCTCATCCTCTTCTTCCTGCAAAACAGTTAGTGTTGGCGATGGTTCTTACTGCACCACATACTGTAAAATTTCCCCTATGATACATGCAACCTACATACCTTGAATACATAAGTGTGGGTATTCATTTCTAAAAAGAGTTAGAGTGAGAGCGCAAGTTCTTACCTCTCATCTTAGAGTTCCTTTTTCCCTCTATTCAAGTCTCTAGAATTAAGCATCTAAATGCAAAGAAAACATTATGTACAAGGCATCCCATGGATTTTATTCCAACAATCACTATCGCAAAGGAGTCCTTAATACAATGTATAAAAAGGCAATGCTAGATTATGTTGCTGCACCTTTGACAACCTCCCCGACAACGGTGCCAAAATGTTGGTCAAATAAATTGTTCTTTTCAAAACATATAATTCTTCGATCATTAAATGTCAACCGGGGTAGGATCTTCATTTAAAGGTTATCATGCAAATTCTATGCATGATACAAATCTTGATCTCTCATTGATTTAACTTTTTCAATTGCAGTAAAAGAAAATGCTCATAGTAATAAAAATGTAGTAAACAACTTAATCACTCTAACCAGGATATAGTCCTGATTATTTTCTAAATTAGTTGAACATAGGATTTTGTTTCTTAGTTATTCTATGAAAGATTAAACAACCCACGTGAGCAAAATAAAGGCTTAATCTCATCAACTAAGACACATTCGCAAGTTTTTCATCAACTGGTTGATAAGAAGACTCAATACTTAGTTAATTAACGAAGCTCTAGCAATCCAAACTAGCATTCCACACAAGAATAGAGTAACAATGGCCACACCAACTGTTAAATTATGATAATTTGTAATATAACCTGAATCTATCAATCCAATAGTCTGCAAGTAAATAGATTAATTTGTAACAGAGACTATCTACAACAAATGAACAAACACAACCAATTGTACACCACTATAATTGACTATACTAATATACTTATGCAATACATGCTCGTAAAAAGGGGGCCCTACCTCCCTCATTCAGGCATTGCTAAACAATATCATGAGCTACGAATCGATCACATAATAGTATGCAATACATAGCAGAATTGTGATTTCATTAATAACTATAAACATATAACAATAGTATAGTATCGCCATTTGTCCTCCCACCTCTAGAGTAGAGTCATATTTTACATAACAAAGAGTTCTTCAAATGTTCCTAAGATCAATCGATTCAATTATAGCTCATATCATTTCAACTACTAAAAAGACTCACATTAAATATAGGATGGATATGATTGTCTTAAGCTAAATAATAGTACATAATGGCTTGCAAGAATCTTGCTTGATGCCATGTTGGACCAACAAACTCGTTTCTTGATTATCTCGTTCCATCCTTGGGTAGAAGTGAACTTATTTTTCTTTATTGAGTGGATTCATAACAAATAGTTGTTATGAATCCACTAAATCATTTAATGCAACCCCGCATCATCTTCTTATTCAAACACGACCTTTGAATTTGGAGCCTTATCAACTTTGAACATTTTGCAGCTTCTGCAGCCGGCATCATCCATAATCCATTTTTACCAAAATTTGCTAATCACACTCAGAAAGGGTAATCACAAAGCATATATTCCCTCATCACTTATTCAAATGCAAGAAACATAATCAAGAATGCCTATAATCAAAATTGTACTTATTCTCTCAAAATGTTCCTTACGTATAGATATAGAAAGCAAAAATGGATCAAAAGGCAAATGAAAAGGTAGAAAAATTGTATCAATCCCAAAATCCAACACAAAGGATGAGGGAAGCCCTTATAATGGGGATAAAGAACTCATTACACTCATTGTATCCATAGCACACATGTGTAGCCTACCTTTTCCCTACAAACTTGAACTTCTTGGATTATTCATGCTAGAGATTAAATCTAGAGTTTAACGGGTATTTCACGGGCTCTATGTTGGGGAACACTACCATACTCTAGGTGGACATGGGGATGACACTGTGAATCATAAAATACATAAGAAAATACTACAAGGTTGTACATAAATGTCCAGATGGATAATTTTGACTTGGGGCTGATGATGAAAACTAACTCAGCCCAAGGTGGGGACTCAGGCATGGATGATTCGAATTGAAAATCATTTTCTAAACCATTATTGAAGGTTGTCTTTACTCCATAATTTTTTTGTAAACTCGATTGTAATGAGTGTGATCTTCAATCATTGTCTTATACTTTGTCTTCAAGGTAATTTTCAAGAATTGTGATCTCAAGTAGATAATGGAGTTCAACAATTAGTCGCCACCCAAATATTTTTTTCTTTGCACCAACTTCTACACATGTAACCATTTTTCATTATGTTTCAGACTTTTGAAGATTAGATAAGAGATCCATTTATTGTATCATAACCCAATCTAGTCCAAAAATACCCTGCACCTCCAAACACCATTCTCTATCAGAAGAAAAATTCAATTGCAATGGTTACAATAGATGCAATGTTACTTATATGAAATCCATGTTTTTTCATTATCCCGATAAGCATCACCAATACTGCAAGAACACGAGCCATGCATTTAATATGCAAAAAATACGCTTCTCACACAACAAATTCTTAGTCGAGAACTTTGAACATGAACTTGGTAGTAGAGTGGCAGTCACCCAAACACTACTAAGGTTGTTTACAATCGGGAAAGGTGTTTTAGGGGCCATGTTGTTAAATTACAAATGCAATTTCTAGTTTTCTCATTATGGTGGCAGAGAAATTTTATTTTAAGTTGACACACTCAAGGACAAAACATAACTCCTAGATTATAAGGCGACCATTTTCTCACCCTAGATTGATAGGTACACATTAACACCTTATGAATTGTAAGCCAAGAATATGTTCCATGTTCCCCTTTTCTCCTCCACAATAAGAATAGAACTTATGGTGGGTGCATATCCCCACTCCTCCATTGTCCCATATAATCTATCTAACTTAGCTTAAACTTGCTCTGTTTCTAGGCATGACCGATATTCAATGGTGAAAGTGTATACTTGTTTATATATTTCAATCCAGCTACAACCTAGTTTATTTTTACCCTCCTATTTTGCTTAATTTTTCAAACATTTTTTTATGCCATGCTACCTTCGAGAGTCTGCAAAAATATTTGAATCAACACATAAGGAGCAACATATTCATGCTCTAACTCAAAAATTTGGTGTGCCACATATTTTCCTCGTTCTGTATTTGTGTGGCATTTACATGCACTCAACAGTGCCCCCCACACATCTACATCAGGTTGTAGGGGAATACTATCAACAAGTTTAAGTGCCCCATTCAAGTGCACAACGCATCTAAGAAGGTCAACCTATAGGCTTGCATGGAAACAGGAAGAGAGCACACCAATGAAGGTTCACATTATCTAGTTTTTTGTTAGAGCATTTTTTTTTTAACTTTAAGGGCCTCCTGGCCAAACTCATGCATGGCATATCCTATAACCATTGAAGTCGATGAGTTCACATCCGACTTACCTATATTATCAAACATGTTGTATGCATCCTCTATGATACTACATTTGGCATAAATGTCAATAAGAACATTCTACACAAATAGGTCATACTGAATCCCAATTTTGTTTTTTTCCTCATGGATTTCCTTTTCCTACTTCAAATTTTCCAAGTTTGCACATGCTGGGAGAAGTCTAGCGAAGGTCTTCAAGTTCAACTTCACATATGTGAGTAGCATTTGTTTGTAGAGATTGAGGACATCCTCATAGTGCTTATTTTGGACACACCCTACAATGATGTCAATCCATTAGACCACATCTCATGCAAGCATTTTACTAACAATCTCCAAGGTTTGCTCAAGTCTTGCATTCTATACACACCCCACAATCGTCGTAGCCCAAGAGACCACATTTCATGAATGAGCTTCAAGGCTTTATCAACAACCCCATTCTTCACATATCTTGGAATCATGCCAGTCCATGACACCAGATTCCTTTCAAGCATCTTCTCAAATATTTCAGTGGCCTTTATCAAAATACCTATTTTGGGCATACCTAGTGAACATATTGTTCCATGAAACCACATTTTGTTCAATAATTTTGTCAAACACTTGGCATGCAACCTTTACAAAACCACATTTGATATACAAGTCCATGAGAGCATTTACTATAAAAACATTGGATTGAATTTTCCTTTTTATTATTTCATGATAAAGTTTCTTACTGTATTTTAGAGTCATCAAACTCACATAGGCCGAGAGAAGGTTGGCAAAGGTGAAGGCACTTGGATGGATACTCACTCTTTGCATTTGATCAAAGAGTGGTAGGGATTCTTAGTCCCAACCATCCTTTCCATAAGTTGAGATCATGAGAGTCCATAAAACGACGCTTCACTTTGGAATTCAATCAAAAACCCTGTGATCATCGACCAAAGCCATGCAATTGGCATGTACGAGCAAAATCATGCTCGCTAAAAATGTCTCTGTATTCATATCCTACATGAATTATGTGGGCATGGGCTAGTTTTCCTTCATGCAAAGTATTGTTGTTTACATGAGCCTACAGTAGGGAATCATGAGTAGAGGAATCTAGGAGAATGTCTTGGTATCCCATGAGATGTAGAACGTTAAGTGAAACTTTCAAATGGTTTTTCTCATGCACATTTTTCTCATATAGCAATGCAGTTTGTCTTGATCAATATCAATTGAGTTGGTGTTGGTGTTAGCACGAGTTCCTCCTCTTACATTGTAAAGATGAAGTGAGGGTTTACACATTCTATTTTTCATGTTTGAGCAATCATAGAATACATATTGCAGTGTTATTCAATTTTTTGACATTGTAGATTGCTTACAAAGATGCTTCGTAGAGAAAATTATCAACTTGTAGAAGGGTATGACTATGGAGAAAGTGGTCATTGAAGTGACAAATTCATCCATCAATTTGTAGAGGGAATTGATGTTGATGATAAAGGATTATATGTGTTAAGTGCCATGAGCCACCAATACCTTTTCAAGTGGGTGATATAAAAGGCCCCCCTTCTTACTATGTTTATAGAAGGTGGTACTCTCTCTTTTGAAACAAGTGGAACACATATTGAGACTTCAAATAATAAACTCAGTGTGCATTTAAAACTAAAAAGTAAAAAGATAATAGTTACACTTATTAGAAAAGGAGCATATGTTTAGAAATAATACTCACATTTTCATCAACTAGTCGAAATCAATGAAACAAAAATGTATCCCTTATTCATTGAAACATTAATTTGAATATGAAGTGAGATGCATAATTCCTCCTCCACTATAAGAATGTGGTTGATGTCGTAGTAATTTTCCATACTCAATAGTTGTTGTTATGCTCGTGGGATATGGATTTCAATTACAATTTTAGATTGGGAAAATGTAGCACGCAACTCAATACATTATCAAATCTCAAATAAATGACGAATAACTAACTATATCTAAATATTTATAGGGATATAGAGAGAGAGGTAGATTGGAGTAAAATCATTTGAAATTGATGATATTTGGTTCCTCTATGTAAACATTGTTATGTTTTTTAACACACATACATTTCTTGCCATTTATTAATTATTACTATGATATTTATAGTTAATAATAATATATATTATTATAACCTAAGTATCGCAAAGTTAAGCACATTGGTTATGTGTTTCCTCTATGCATGTCACAAATTCGAATCTCGGGGTAGGATAAATCATTAATACACAGTCTTTTTTCCCATGTCAAACAAGCTAGAGGTATAGGCATACATCAATAATTTGGTGACGTTGAAATATATGATATAGATATGACATAAATTGAAGAAAAAATGTACAATACTCAACCACTTTATCCAATATGAATTTGGATCAAATATAAATAATTGAGGAACAATCTATGCTTTTAGTTGTGGCTAGCAATAAGCTGGGTGAAATGTGTGCTAGGAGTTGCAATTCATGATGTAAAAAATTATATTGTTCAAGTTATCGGGTGTTGTGTCATGAAGCATGGTTGACACATCAATGCATACTGCAAAAATGAATTGAACATGAAAGATCCTAATTACCATGATAAACCACACTATTAAAATTCGATTATTTATAAGTAAAATATATGTGTTTACTAGTCGTATGTGTTTATCCCTAATATATATTAGTAATTTATAGCTAAGTCACTTAAAATACACCATAATTACTGAAATTTGATAGTATTTAGCTTATAAAAAATGTAGGGACTAACTTTTTTGGTCATGATCACAAATTAACCATTTTGTACTAGTGTTCAATACCATTCAATACCAACACTTGTGAAAATCTAAATCAACATTAATCCCTGATCTAATGCTCTAATACCAAATTGATATAAAATTAGAGCAAATAAACTTTGTTCTACCAATTTAGTTTCTATCTCAATTTCCCGTCTTATATTTAATGAAATTGGCTTAATTAATTAAGAACTGGTATTTAAAGGACTTGAGTCTTTAAAACAAAATAGGAAAACACAAACAAACTCTTGATAACTGATTTCACCCATATTAGCTACTTTTCTGGTCCGCTTCAAGTGAGGAACCAATCCGTTAAGACTATGGTTTAATTTCATAACTTCAATGTGAGGGTTTTTCTATTTATAGAATTTTGTTTATATGTGACCAACTTCACGGCGAAGTCCTTAGCCGAAAGCAAAACTGCCGGCTGTTATGCAACTGTATCGGCCAAACAGGCTAAAATGGGGCGCTGAAAAGGGAGGCGGTCGGATGCGAGCTTCAGTATACATCTTGGGCCATGGTCATACGGCAGAGCCTGCTTGGCCGTGGCTGAAAAGACGATCTCCTTCGCATGTGGTGGCTGGAGGGGCGTATGAGAGCCGTGAGGGCTCTTCTCACCCATTCTCCTTCCACACCGCCGATTCTTACCAGCGAATTCGTCATGGCAGACCTTCTCGCATTGAGATGAGACTGCATAGAAGAAGAGGAATTATTAGTATTTCTATGGAGACTGCAACGGAAGGATCCAGGATGATTCGTCGGTGAACACATGCACGTCTTCCTGGGCGGAGCACAGGGAACGGGACGCTTCATAGAAGACGAAGCGGCGGCAGAAGCAGAAGAGTAAGAAGAATCGCCGCTAAAGTTTGCACGAGTGGGCGAGAGCGTTCTGTGGACAGCAATGTTGAAAGCTGAGTAAGACGAAGGCGAATTGGAATGGCGTGTGGGAGAGTGAGATCTGTGAAGGGCAGAGGTGAGAGGCAGCACAGGGTCGCTAGACCTTTTCCTTGCCTCCATTTTTCTTGAAGGGAGGGTTTGCTACCTAGCTGGGCAAACCGAGTATACTTGAGGACCTTGATTTATACAATACAAGTTACCCAGTTTGGTCACATTTACGGCCCGTGCTTTTACCCGAGCTCAGTGCCTTGAGGAGGAATATGACGTTGAAAGACTGAAGGTGATGTCCACAATTTGGTCAATGCCGCCCACAGTTTGAGAGCTTATCCCATTTTATGCTCTCATTTCAATATAATAATCAGTTGCAAAAGAAGAAAGATAAGACATTGTAGAGGATGGTAGTCTTAGTCATACCATGGAGGGACATGTGTCATAGATTTCATCAACACTCTTCTGGTAACTTGAAAAATGACTATGCTGTGGCTATCGTTTTCTCTAAGGAATAAGCATTCAATAAAATAAAAATAATAATGAGGAAACGACACCTTGTTAATGGACGGACCCTACATATTACAGCTTCCAAAGATTTGCCACCTGGTTGCAGAATATCATGCGGGATTGATTGAGTCTCTTTCCATCGACTTTGCAAGGTATAGACTTTAAATCGTTCCATTTCCAATTCCCATGAGAGCCCTCATTTATTTCGTTGTTTATTGTATTTTTTTTCCACAGATAAAAAAATCCATTTCATTAATGAAAGAACAAACAAAACAGTCCCTAAAAGACAACTATGGTGAAGCGGTCGCTGAGCATATAAAAAGCAAGAAATTGAGCTGTCACATCTCATGAACCATGAACCTTTGAACGAAAAAACTGTCTTCATATAGATTGATTTTGCAGTCCATTCTCAGACTCATGAACACCATGACCATCCCAAGTACTCCAGATACTCTCAGGCACATGGATCCCCAGTTTATATAAGAAATCTGCAGTAACATTCCTCTCCCGATAAAAGTCTTCTAAGATAGTCTCAAGGAGTAGAAAGATCAAACAAAACAGTACCTACAAGACAGCTATGTTGAAAGCAGTAACCTCGCACACAAAAAACAAGAAAATGAGCTGTCACATTTCATGAACCAGAGAACCTTTGAATGAAAAAACTATCCTCATATAAGTTCATTTTGTAGTCTATTCTCAGACTCATAAGCACCCTAACCATCCCACGTACGCCACATACTCTAGTCAGGCACATGGATCAAGGTTGTTTATAGTCTTGATTACGACTTGTCTCGGTTAGGTCGCGCTTTCTATTTGCCAAAACATCGGAAGCTGATCATCCTTTTACAAATGTCTTAATTAATATTTAAACTTATAGTTTACTTAGTTATTTGGTTCTTTCAAGAAAGTTTAGATTAAATTGGTAATTTAATAATGAATATTGTTTTGGGGTTGAGAGCAGAGCCCAGCGGTGGGGCCTGACGGATGCCTCGCAGGAAGTCCGGCTTCGATCCCTGCGGGGAAGGTGCTGCTGCTGCACTCCAGAAAAAGCCTGTACAACCTCGATGGTGTCCGTACCCCTGCTGGCAACCTGTTCAAGATTTAGGCTGGCCCCGGCCCGTGGGGTTTGATATCCAGGTGGTTTAGTGACGGCGCTCACTGGGCGGTTTGGAGAGGTTCCCCTTTTTTACAAAAAAAAATAAAAATAAAAATAATGAATATTGTTTTATTTCTCCGTCTCCTTTTATGCGAAGATAAATAGAAGGTTTTAGGTTTGATAATTGTCGAGAAGCTATATTTGCAAGGATAAAAGGTCCAATGTTTGATCTTGGATTAAAAAAATAATTTTATTAGTTTCTCTTCGATTAAGAAATTAGTTTTATTAATTTAGTGGAAAAAGGGATTTCGCTTATTGGACATGGAAAGAGAGATGAAAAGAGATTCATGATACATCGAGAGGATAAGGCTTGGACTCTTCAATGAAGAAATTGGTGTTAGCAATTTGATTTGGAGTGGGATTGGTTTTTTATTGGTATTTATGGTAAAATATAGAAAATGAGTTTTAAAAGAATTGGAGATTGTTTATTTATTTATAGTAAAATAAAATAAATTATTATATTGATATTTGTTTAGATATTATCTAAGATTTTGGACTTTCTTGAGTGAATCAACAAGATTAACATGAGTGTAACAAGTGTATAGTGTGGATTCAGTTTATGGTGGTCGTATCTTGTTATGCTCAAATACATCTTGATTAACATTTAAATAAGTTTTATGCTCAAATGCATCTTGATTAACATTTAAATAAGTTTGAGTTAAGCGGTTGATAAAAAATGGGATATGTTTAGTAAATAACATTTGTTTTTATGTTTATATTAATTAGTTTAATGTTTATTCTTTTATTTAACAACTAGCCATCTCCACAAAACTAAGTGGTTAGCCATACCTATTAATGTTCACCAACCACTACTTTACTTTTTTTCCGCGGAAAATGCCAACACCTGTATTCTGAAAGAATCAAAGTAACAATTATAAATTAAAGATAACGATAAAAAACCATATAATAAGGAAAACAAATTGTGTTGCAACTTAATCCTTGCCAAAAGGAGTGGGTCAAGCCGGCCAAGCTGTGGCGCACAATCCAGAAGCATAAGCTAGAAGGCTGAGCGGGCCAGGAGGGATGGAGTACGTGGCAGCTGGGCGGTAGCCTTGAGCAAAAGCGGCAGCGCAATAAGCAGCGATGCTCTGTTTGGACGATACGGAGGGTCAATAGGCCGTAAGCCTACGATAAGCCATACGCGATGTATGTTAAATTAATTTTTGTAATTAATCTATAATTTGGGCCACACATGTAAATAATTAAAATGTGTGTGCTATCATTTAATTAAGCCTAAATATAGTGATCTAATTAATAATTGATTAATTGGCTTAAGGGTATAATTGTCATGAGATTATTGTGTAGATACCATTAGATAATTATTATTTCTATGAGGGGCGGAAATATAATTGTGATAAAATTAAAACTGCCCTAGCGGTTATTGTGATAAAACTGCCCTAGCGGTTTATAAATAGGGTTATGGTCCCCATTCTACCACGACGCATTCCAATTTCTGAAAATCCTCTCAGAGAGAAGTTGACACAGAATCTAGTGGCTAGAATTGGAAGACCATCTCAAAGGGTTCTCTTCCTGTAAGGTTTCTCCTTCAATGGATTCAGGTATGCTTCCGCTATTAATTTTCTACTCATTGTTTTAATCAGGAGTTTCCAGTATATATAAATTAGGGTTTTCATTTTGTTTGATTTTTAACAAGTGGTATCAGAGCCTACTTCTTGATTAATTCTTTGAGTTATTAATTTAATATATATATATTTGTCAATGGATTCAGTGGATCGTTTTGATAAAGTCAATAGAAATCGATTGTATTAATATAAGAATATACATAAATACATTTGGAAATTTTCCTACTTTCTGTGCTTTTAGCTATTTTTTCTATAAGAGTATACATAGATACAGTCATTGGTTAAGAAGAGAGGTGCAGAAAAATTTGTATTTGAAGTCAAAAGTATTACCTTTCCAATGATTTATCTTAGAAATTTCTTTGGGAATAGTAGGTGATGATTCTGTTAAAGTTTCAAATATATATATATGTATATGAGTATAAAACGCCTTTATCCCTTGCTGCTGCAATATTTAATATATTCTTATAATAATATATTAAGTTTTAATTTAATATTTTGTATTAAATAATTTTTTTTTTGGTTTGGCACAATTATTGTATTTAGTATATAATTATTGATCAAAACTGTGAATTTGAATTTGAATTTATTACTATTATTATTATTATTTAATAGCATTTTATGATATTAATGTTTAAGTTATTGATCTAGCATTTTAAATAGGCTAATTAAAGCGGAAAATCACCAAAGTGACATCTTTCGTGTAGATTAGTCTGTTCAGGGTGTTAGATATTTGTGTGTATGTGATTCATGCGGGTATTGACTGGCCCAAAGGAAAGTTAATATTTGGTCAAATTGCATACATACCTATGGTGATAAATATGTGATGATTATAAAGGTAACTTAATGTGAATAATAAATCAATCCAAAGATAGATTTATTATTTGACATAACTTATCATCAATGTTTGATCACTACAACAAGAGTACCACTTACAGTTAATATTACTGTCCAAAGACTTGATATTAATGTTGTGCTAAGTATCTTGAAATGTCATAATTTGTTTTTTAAATTTAAAGATTATGTGTTTAATTGCTTATTTTATGTGAGCATGATGGTTTATTTGATTCATTTTATTTTGTTCTCTATTCAGCTTTTATATTAACTACTTCTATATCTGCCAACATCAATAATGTCCCTATGTTAAATGGAACTAATTTTAAGGACTGGAAAGAGAATATGATGATTCTCTTAGGCTGCATGGATATAGACTTAGCCTTGAGAATGCCCAAACCCGAAGAACTCAATGAGGATAGTACTCAAGAGGATGAGGTTTATTAGGGTAAGTGGGAACGTTCAAATAGGATAAGTCTTATGATCATGAAGCGCGGCATTCCAGAAGCTTTCAGGGGTGCGGTAACCGATGAGGTTACTAATGCCAGTGACTTCCTTGTAGAAATTCAGAAACGTTTTGCCAAAAATGATAAGGCTGAAACGAGCACGCTTTTAGCAAGCTTGATTTCAATGAAGTACAAAAGCAAGGGTAATGTTCGGGAGTACATCATGGAGATGTCTCATCTTGCTTCAAAACTTAAGGCTTTGAAACTCGAGTTATCTGATGATTTACTTGTGCATTTGGTTCTCATCTCTCTTCCTGCACAATTTAATCAATTCAAGGTCAGTTATAACTGTTAAAAGGATAAATGGACTCTTAATGAGCTCGTTTCATTTTGTGTGCAAGAGGAAGAGAGATTGAAGCAAGACAAGACCGAAAGTGCTCATCTGGCTAGCACTTCCAAGGATAAGGGCAAACGAAAGAATAAGGATAATAAGGTTGCTGCTTCTAAGGGTCCAGAACAAAAGAAACAGAAAGTTGAGATAACATGTTTCTTCTGTAATAAGCCTGGACATACTAAGAAGGAATGTACCAAGTATGCTGCTTGGCGTGTTAAGAAAGGTATATTTCTTACTTTGGTCTGTTCTGAAGTTAATTTAGCTTCAGTATCTAGAAACACATGGTGGTTAGATTCTGGTGCTACTACTCACATTTGTGTTTCTATGCAGGGTTGCCTGAGTTACCGAAAACCAAGTGATGCTGAAAGATGCATCTATGTCGGAGATGGTCAGTCGGTAGAAGTAGAGGCAATAGGGCACTTTAGATTATTATTGAAATCTGGTTATTTTTTGGATTTAATAGATACTTTTGTTGTACCGTCTTTCAGACGGAATTTAATTTCAGTTTCTGTTTTGGACAAATCAGGTTATTGTTGTTCATTTGGAAACAATAAATTTACATTATCTATTAATTCAAATGCTGTTGGAACCAGTTTACTTAATGTTTATGATAATCTATATTTGTTGGAAACTGTTCCGTCCTATAATGAAACCTTGCATGTGGAATCACGAGGTACAAAGCGTAAATTGAATAAAGATAATTCGGCTTCATTGTGGCACAAACGCCTAGGTCATATCTCTACATCTAGAGTTGAGCGACTTGTGTCCGATGGGATTTTGGAATCACTTGACTTTTCAGATTTTGATATTTGTGTTGAGTGTATTAAAGGAAAACAGACCAAAACAAAGAAATTAGGTGCCAATAGAGCTACAGACGTCTTAGAATTAATTCATACAGATATCTATGGACCATACCCTACGGCATCTTGGAATGGTCAACAGTACTTTATAGCATTCATAGACGACTATTCAAGATATGGCTACCTATTTCTTATACATGAGAAATCACAATCATTGGACGTGTTCAAAACATTTAAAGCAGAAGTTGAGTTACAACTCAACAAAAGAATAAAGAGTGTCAGATCTGACCGTGGTGGTGAATACTATGGTAGATATGACGGATCAAGTGAACAACGTCCAGGACCATTTGCTAAATACCTAGAGGAATGTGGGATCGTCCCTCAATACACCATGCCAGGATCACCTAGCATGAATGGTGTAGCAGAAAGACGAAACCGAACTCTTAAGGACATGGTAAGGAGTATGATTAGTCATTCTACTTTACCCGAAAAACTCTGGGGTGAAGCACTCAAAACGGCAGCTTATATCCTAAATCGGGTGCCAACTAAAGCGGCTGCTAAAACGCCTTATGAGCTTTGGACGGGTCGAAAGCCCAGTTTAAAGCATTTTCATATTTGGGGATGTCCAGCTGAAGCGAGACCTAATAAGCCTCATGAAAAGAAACTGGACTCTAAAACAGTTAGCAGCTACTTTATTGGCTATGCAGAGCGATCAAGGGGTTTTAAATTTTATGATCCTGCTATTAGGTCAATTTTTGAGACGGGAACTGCAAAATTTTTTGAGGATGTTGAGTTTGGGGGGAGAAATCAGGCTAGGAATATTGTCCTTGAGGAGGAAGAGGGATCTACTATTGCTTTTGATAATGTACAGGTTTCACTACCTATCATTGATCAAGAAGTAAATTTGGATCCTCAACCAACAGACAATATTGTTCAACCCTTAATTGCAAATGAGGACATTGCTCCTGAAGAACAAACTCAACAACCTCAAGAAAATATGCCATTAAGGAGATCCACTAGAGAGAGGAGAAATGCAATTTCGGACGATTATATCGTATATCTCCAGGAACGTGAGGTAGAAAGTGGAATGATGGAAGATGATCCAATCAACTTCCAGCAAGCCATGAAAAGTTCCAACTCTCAGAAATGGATTGAAGCCATGAATGAAGAGTACAAATCTATGCAAGACAATAAAGTTTGGGAACTTGTCCCATTACCAGTTGGTACGAAGCCCATTGGTTGTAAATGGATATTTAAAACCAAGCGGGATTCAAATGGTAATGTAGAAAGATATAAAGCACGTCTTGTAGCTAAAGGCTTTACTCAAAAAGAAGGAATTGACTTCAAAGAGACCTTCTCTCCAGTTTCTACGAAGGACTCTTTCAGGATAATCATGGCACTAGTTGCACATTATGATCTTGAGTTACATCAAATGGATGTTAAAACATCGTTTCTCAATGGTGACATTGATGAAACAATTTATATGGTACAACCAGAAAATTTTGTGTCCGAAGACTCAAAGAATATGGTTTGTAAATTAACTAAATCCATTTATGGGCTCAAGCAAGCTTCTCGTCAGTGGTACTTCAAGTTTCATCAAATTATTGTCTCATGTGGTTTTGAGGCAAATCTTATGGATGAATGTGTGTATCACAAATTCAGTGGGAGTAAGTATATTTTCTTGGTTTTATATGTCGATGACATATTGCTAGCCACAAATGATATTAGCATATTGCACGACACCAAGAGTTTTTTATCCAAACATTTTGAGATGAAAGATCTTGGTGATGCCTCCTTTGTCTTAGGAATCCAGATACACCGAGATCGTTCTAGGGGTATTTTAGGATTGTCACAAAGGACCTATATTGATAAAGTCCTCCAAAGGTATGGCATGCAAAATAGCAAACCAGGTGATACCCCTGTCGCTAAAGGAGACAAATTCAGTCTTAATCAATGCCCTAAAAATAGTTTAGAAAGTCAAGAAATGCAGAAGATTCCTTACACTTCGGCTGTGGGGAGTCTAATGTATGCTCAGGTATGTACACGTCCGGATATTGCGTACATTGTTGGCATGTTAGGTAGATATCTAAGTAACCCTGGAATGGATCATTGGAGAGCAGCCAAGAGGGTTATGAGATATTTACAGAGAACAAAAGAGTACATGCTTACATATAGGAGATCGGATCAGTTAGAGATCATTGGGTATTCCGACTCCGACTTTGCTGGATGCCAAGACAGCAGAAGATCCACATCAGGCTATATTTATCTGTTGGCTGGTGGAGCAATTTCATGGAGATCTTCCAAACAGACACTCATAACTTCATCCACCATGGAAGCAGAGTTTGTAGCATGTTATGAGGCATCCAATCAAGGAATATGGCTACGAAATTTTGTCACTGGGCTGCGTGTTCTGGATGGTATTGAAAGACCACTGAAGATATTTTGTGACAATAAATCAGCAGTTTTATATTCCAATAACAACAGGAGTTCTACAAAATCAAAATACATTGATATCAAGTTCCTAGTTGTAAAAGAAAAAGTACAGAGTGGACAGATATCCATAGAGCATATTGGAACAAACTCCATGATAGCGGATCCGCTTACAAAGGGATTACCACCCAAGGTCTTTCATGAGCACACTGCTCATATGGGTGTTGTCTCATTTGAGGATATCCAAATTTAGTGGGAGTTTATATTATTCATTGTATATTGCTCTATGTTATGTTTAGACTTTATCTATACATTTGGATTGTGTTCTGCAGAAATAAAGTATTCATTTTATTGCACTCTGTTAAATTATGCTAAAGATTTGATCTTAATAAAGTTAAGTAGGACCAGTTGGAAATAGGCATGAATAGATCACATTGCATGTAATTTCCATGCTATGCACTCATGATTGATCTATGTCATTTAGTTGTGCAGATATATGTGACCATTGATTGGTCTAGTAACGATTGATGTAACAAAGGCCACCTTGATCCTATGTCAGTATAGTTAATGGACCAGATTGTTCGAATATACCCTAAGGACATGATAGCAAATTTTGAGCTCATAAGGTTAAGCACATTTATTTGATTACATATGCATGTGGCCCAGTGGGAGATTGTTAGATTAATTTTTGTAATTAATCTATAATTTGGGCCACACATGTAAATAATTAAAATGTGTGTGCTATCATTTAATTAAGCCTAAATATAGTGATCTAATTAATAATTGATTAATTGGCTTAAGGGTATAATTGTCATGAGATTATTGTGTAGATACCATTAGATAATTATTATTTCTATGAGGGGCGGAAATATAATTGTGATAAAATTAAAACTGCCCTAGCGGTTATTGTGATAAAACTGCCCTAGCGGTTTATAAATAGGGTTATGGTCCCCATTCTACCACGACGCATTCCAATTTCTGAAAATCCTCTCAGAGAGAAGTTGACACAGAATCTAGTGGCTAGAATTGGAAGACCATCTCAAAGGGTTCTCTTCCTGTAAGGTTTCTCCTTCAATGGATTCAGGTATGCTTCCGCTATTAATTTTCTACTCATTGTTTTAATCAGGAGTTTCCAGTATATATAAATTAGGGTTTTCATTTTGTTTGATTTTTAACAATGTAAGCATATGCGTCGAGCTCATAAGACATAACGCTTCGACCCATACGCTCAACAAGTTTGTTCTTTTCAGCTGGAAAAATATAGGCAGAAACAGACCATAATATTTTGGAAGGCCCAAAAAAAGGTTTGCTTCTTAGATTTTAAATTATTGAAAGGGATAAAATTGCGATGTTGATGGTTATTTCTGCGCAGTAGATTTCAATTCTCGGATAAAAAATTTAACATAGGAAATATGACAGTTAGCATGCTCAAACCAAAAATTTGATATAGGAAATATAATAATAATATGTACCAGAAATGAGAGTATTTAATATGTACCAGAAATGAGAGTATTTATGAATTATGACAAGTTGATTGTATTTATGAAATTTGATAAACCCCAAAACAGGATGAACGTTTGAATGCTTGCTTAACATGGAAGAGTACCCCTCGCTATACACGCAAGGCGATCATAGTTCTTGGCCACATTAAAGTATCTTTCCGAGGATTGACCATTATGGCATCTTAACTAAACATGGCGTCTCAGAAAAATAGAAGTGCTCTGTTTAATTGTTTGCTTCCTTTCTTACCTGCAAATTTCATTTTCCATTATATTATAAAAACGATAGCTGAAATCATTATATGCTTTCCATTTTTTCGACCAGATCATGGAGCTGCTTCAAGAAAACATGAAAGTAAATGTTGTGAACGCTAATCATTCTTGTCACATAAGCTCCATACATTTTAGGTCTTTCTAGCTGTTGGTGTTGGTCTCATTTGAGATTTTGCAAATCTTTCAAAGCAGGAGTAGCTTTGTACTAGCTATTTGACCTCTTGAACCGTTATTTTTTTCTTTCTCCACTGTTATTTGCCATTGCTCGTAGTCTGATGATAATATCCAATATATATATATAGTTATTTAACATGGTGCATTACTCTTCTCCCTTTATTATGGGAAAAACGTAGCTATATAGTTTTCATAGATCTTTTTTTTCTAATAAGTAATTGGGAAAATCATGCGAAAAATAGAACCTTTAATGCTTTACACTATGCTTTACACTATATGTACACTTAAGTATAAAAAAAATCAATAACAAAAAATTATAGAGAAAATAGAATTTTAATATTTTAAATTATGAAAATAATTTATTTATAAAATTAACACATTTACATAAGAAAACATATAGATATCATTGTAAAACAACTCAGAATTTTTTTTCCAGCAAAAAAAATCTACTATTGATATTCAAACGAATCAAATAGTACAATGAAGTTCATGATTCTACTGCCGAATCATTTACAATATTTATCATAATAGTTCTACACTGCAAAAATGCTTCAGGATCCATCCATGGTCTCAAAAAAGCCAGTATGGTTCGTAAGATACAACATCATTACATATTGTCAAAAAGCAAAATAAGGAATCAACAGATTCAGAAAGCTCCAGAATCTAGCACCCCCAAGAGTCAGTCAAAAAAATAAGTGGAACCACTATCCAGGATGCAGTTGTCGCACCATTCCTCCCAAATCAGCTGCCCTTCCATACCAGATAGTGCTTGTTTTGATAGCTTGTCTGCAAGTGAATTATGTTCTCTATAAATATGTTCGAACGTGATATTCCAATGCTTTGGGATTTCAAAATGTGTTCTAAGATCCCAATGCCGCAAGGTCATAACATTAAGCTTGAATTCACCCGTCGCCCATTTAATGGTCACCCTGGAGTCACCATATACCTTGATATTAACCAATCCAAAGATATTAGCCACTTTAAGTACACACCAGAGAGCCATTAATTCTGCTTTCATGTTTCTTCCTGTACAACAATTGAGTCTAACAGAAAAATAATGAGAGTCATTCAGATATATGACACCCCCAACTGCACACAATCCATTTTGAGAAGCTCCATCGAAGAATAGAACAGGCTGGTCCACTTTGAGAGCAAAGAGGTTAATTCTGTCAGTCTTCAGCCTAAGTTCATCAACCTCACATGTTGAAAACATTTTTAATGCAGTTATGCTACACTGCAAAGTATCAGGTGGAGAATTCCGAAAGATGGCGCAGTTTCTGGTGAACCAAATTGCCCACGGGATGCAAATAGCAATATAAAAATGTTGATTGCAATGCCTGTACCAGTTCAATAAGCAGAAATTAAAATCCCCCACATCCCAACGCTAAGAGATATTAAGACTTGATGAAACGAAATCCCATATATTATGAGTAAAACTGCAATGGACAAATAAGTGTTGTTTTGTTTCAGCTGCACTTTTGCAAAGAACACATAAACTAGGACCAATCCATCCCCGTTTACACAGATTTTCCCAAGTCTTCAACTTATGTTACAAAACAAGCCAAATAAAGCATTTCAGTTTTAAAGGAATAGACCAATTCCATAGTCTAGACCAGAGGGTTTTTCCAAAAATACCCCTCCAAAAACTTTTTAATCTGAGAGAAGTATTGAAGATCCCAAGATCTTTAATGCCCCAACCACCATATCTATAAGGTCTAGAAAGAGTGTCTGCTGCAACCATAGGAATCTTATCACTGCTAGCAGTCCCAGACCAAAGAAAGTTGAAGAGATATTTTTTAATGGTCTTGATGATGAAAGATGGCACTTGAAGCAATGAAAACCAGTAAACAGGTATGCTGGAAAGTACAGTTTTCACTAAAACAAGTTTGCCACCAATGGACAACAGCCTATAAGACCAATGTGCAATGCGAGACTCAGTTTTTCTTAACAACCAAAACCAATCCTTGATTTGATAATTGTTGGGCTTAAGATTGAAACCCAAATATTTAAAACCTTGATCCATGGGACAACTTTTAAAAGGCAGGATCGAGAGGATGTCACTGAGCTGTTCATCATTTAAAGATAAATGATAAAAGTTTGATTTGGCAGAACTGACCTTCATACCTGAAGCAATGCAGAACGTTTGGATGATCTCCTTATACATATTCCACTCCTCCACAGTATCCAGACCAGCCACTAAAACATCATCAACAAACAATATGTGTGTGATCACACAGTCCTTTGATAACCTAATACCTTTTATCTAACCTCTCTCTAAAGCTTGTTTAACCAATCTGCTGAAACCATCCATAACCGAGATAAATAGAAGTGGAGATAGGGGGCACCCTTTTCTAACCCCCCTGGAGCAACTGAAAAAATCAGACGGAGTACCATTAATAAGCACAGAGATATTCATAGTAGTAATGCAGGCCATTATCCACTTAATGATCAAAGGAAGCACCCTAATTCTGATGAGGATCAATCTGAGAAAAGACCAATTTACCCTATCATATGCTTTTTCCAAGTCCATTTTTAGTAAAAGGGCTTTTTTCTTATAGATCTTAATACTGTGCATCAGCTCCTGAGAGATGCCGATAGCATCATGAATCCGTCTCCCCGCTAAAAAGCCAAATTGTTCAGCTGAGATGTGCTCAGAAAGTACAGTCTTTAATCTATCAGCAATAATTTTTGAAATAAGCTTGTAAAGTAAATTACATAGAGCAATCGGGTGATAATCCCCAAAGGATAAAGGCTTGTCCTTTTTAGGAATTAGGGTAACAAATGTGGAGTTAAGAACACCCGAGATATATCCATTGATTCTGGAGAAATTCACCAAGTCTTTTAGTTCTTGACCCATTAATTCAAAGAAATGCAGATATAGCTCCACCGGCCACCCGTTGGGCCCTGGGCTTTTATCTTTGGCAAATATTTTCAGAGTCTGTTCAATCTCTTCTAGCAAGACTTCTTCTTGAATACATTCAGCTTCCTCCTCATTAAAGAAGCGTGGATATAGCGATGCCACTTTGATTTGTTCTGTCATGCTACAATCACCTGGATCACTGTATATTTTACCAAAGAAGGAAACAGCTTCTGCTTTAATATTGTCAAGCCCATAAAATTGGTGTCCTCTGTCATCAGCAATTTCCCATATATATTTCGAATTCCTCCTGGAAGATGCGAAAGAGTGAAATTTTTTTGTATTTGTCACCTTGAGAAATCCAAATGGCACGACTTTTAAGTCACCATTCTTTTTCTTCCTGAATTAATAACTCTTTTTTTTTCTACTCATATTGCTTCATGACTTCAAAAGAGTCAAATGATAGAGAATTATTAACATTTGTAGAGATAGAAATATGGATTTTTCTTTCTAAAAGAGATAACTCCAGTTTGTCTGCCTTCTTTTTATCCTTAAACCATTTAGAAACAATCTCTTTTAAACCCTTCAATTTATGACAGAAATTCTGAATCGGGTTTATATAAAAAACACCACAGCTTAGCCAATAAGTTCTAACCATATTGCAAAAGGAATCATCACATAACCAGGAGGCATTGAACTTGAAAGACGAGGATTGGTTGTGACCAAACTCATCTAATTGAAGAACAATGGGCCAATGGTCTGAAAATTTGCAGTTAAAAACCCAGGACCGATGTTTCTGGAAAATGCCCAACAGATCAGCTTTGACAAGAAATCTGTCCAGTCATTTATGAACACCATCACATCCAAATCTACCATTAGTCCAGGTGGGGACTAATTTATGTGGCTTCACATCAACAAAATCTGTATCCACAAATAACTGATTAAAGAAATATGCTAAATCATCCAGCTCGGCAGAGGATCCCCAAATTTCTAAAACATGACAAGTAAAATTTAAATCTCCTGCTATAATCAAATCATCTAAGTTCATAAGCCCACAACCATGCAGGGATTCCCAAAAACTCTGTCTTTCCCTATAGGGAGCATAACAATTAAGTATGGAGAGATAATGATGATTACCACAGAAAGACCCCTTTAATAGAATGCCCCAAGGAGTAGAGAAAACCTTAAAATAAAAAACATTTGGATCCCAAGCAACTACAAGTCCCCCAGATAAACCACAAGAGCTTACTGCAGCCACTTCCCAATAAGGAAGAAGCTTACAAAGTTTAGGAATAGCAAGGTTATTGTCACACATGGTCTCCTGAAACAAAATAATAGCAGGGCCAGTAGCTTTAATCAAATTGGATAAGGGTTGAGCCCGAGACACCTTAACCAATCCACACACGTTCAGAGACAAAATAGACATCAAGGAACAATCAAATTGGGGGACGACGCTCTAAGCCCCTGGGAAACCGCCTTTTCACTCTTACCCACATCCTCCGGTCTCTGCGAAATAGGAGTGTATGAATCAGAAATGTGATGAACATCTTTATCAATATTCTTTTTCTTTTTACCCCGTCTAATGGTGACATTTTGGAAATTCAGGGTTTGAACAGGTTTTTCCAAAGACCCACTACCCAGATTCTTTGAGAAGGTAGGTAATGGAGGAAATTCCTCCCCTTTCTCCGAAATAAGGTATCCACTTTCAACCAAAATAACATTGTCCACCGAAGCATCAGCAGAACAATCCAAATTCTTACGTCCATCCAAGGCCTACCTAGATTCACAACCCAAATTCGAAAGTGAATCTGAGGAAATTCCAATAGGTGAAGACAGTCCCATACCCAAATTACCAGAGTGTAGAGGATGAACCCCAGCTCTACTAGGGTTTGGAGACCGAACATGAATAGGGTTTGACAGGTCATCACCTTCATGGAGAGGCGAAATGTTCCCTAAATCAGTAGTATCTGGCTCCAGATCACCAAATAACTTACGACCAACTTTCGGGCAAGGAGAATTTGTCACCGGAAAAGCTAATGGTAATCCCGTCACAAGATCATGACGCATCTGAATTTCACCCTTAGAAATACGACTTGACAACATTTTTTCAAAGTTTTCAATAAAAGCAAGTTCATCATTTGATAAATCAGGATAATTTATAGGGGATTTGTTTAAAAACTTACCCGAAAGATCAGACGTAGACTTAAGGGTACCAACCCCGGGGGAGGAGTGTCCCGAAGCAGAAGAATCCATAGAACACTTTCAGCTGAAAGGGCAGGAGGCCCGAACATGTCCTATCTTTCGACAGGAGAAGCACCGAAATGGTATCTTGAAGAAATCAAGGGTTTGTCTCCAAACCCTAGCTCCCCAAGCAATTTCAATTTCAGCCGGTAAGCCACCTTTCAAATCGAATTCAACCATGACTTTGGCATATCAATGGTCCATACCATGGAAATTTTGTTTATCAAAACGTACAAACCT
Organism: Larix kaempferi; assembly: GCA_027924585.1. NCBI lineage: Eukaryota > Viridiplantae > Streptophyta > Pinopsida > Pinales > Pinaceae > Larix > Larix kaempferi. The sequence continues at coordinate 3,031,251 of BSBM01000455.1, forward strand.
CCCCACAGCATTTGCTAACCCCATAATGATGTCTTCAGTCCAGAGTTCGATGGGGAGACCTGGTATTATCATCCGCAGATGCCGAAGGGTTTGATATTCTTTCAGGGGATCAAAGTTTATGTGCCAACGCTTCAAAAACAACGAACCCTTCTTGAATTCCCAGAATACAGACAAAATCTTATCAAGATGAGCCAACTCAGAGAAGGTAAATAAAGTCCACCGATTCATCAAGAGGTTGATGCAGGGAGCCATACCAGTAATCGGTACCCAAAGTTTGTTGACCCACTCCAAAATTTCTAATTTGCTGCCTAAGGTGAACTCCAATCTACCCACCAGGGCCCTTTCAACAAGGATACCAATTATGTCAAGATTATAATCTGCATCAATGTCAAATCGAGCAATGGCATCCCTTGCCTTAATGATTTTCAGGAGTCTTCTATTTCTGGCCTTCAATCCCCGAAGATTGTCATTTTGTGAAACCCTACCCACAGCACTACCAGGTATATCACCCAACACAGAAGCGGATGCCGGCAAAGAAGGGTTTTGCAAGGGAAAAGACTCCCCCATAATGGAACCAACCACAAGAAAAAGGAAAAGAACCACAGCTGTCGGTTTTCTGTCAGAGAGAGGGTGACATTTACCAGCGCAAATGTGAACAGCACCAATGCCAAAAAGAGCTAATAGGACCCCCACAATAAGCCTTAAAATGGTAAAGTTACTAAAAATGGAGGCAGCCAGAGACCAACCAATTACCATCACCAAACAAAGAACCCAGGACCAATGCAGGAAAAATCGAAAAATCAAGTTAAAAAGAAGAGAGGTAGACTACGACTAGAGAGTTAGTTCCCACTTTTTTTATCCTTGGCTGGTACTAGGCTGATTCTGCGAATCAGCTTGACTCCAAGTCGTCGTAGGCCACACAATCATCAGTTCAACCATCAAAATCAGAAATTCCCGCAGAATCGCTGAGAAACCCTAAAAAAACCTACGCCATCCTTTCTCACACCAGCGACCTCCTTCCATTATTTTGATGACCAATAATACTAATAAGTTATAAGGATTGCAATTTAATAATAATTAGGAGTTATATATATATATATATATATATATATATATATATATATATAAGGGTAGTGAGTAACAATAGTATGCTTTTTTTCGCGGATAAAAAAGGGTAGTGAGTAAGGAGTTATAAGGTTTTTCTAAAACAACTCAGAATTGTTCTCCATCTTTTCTTTCAATATGCTATTAACTATTAAATTTTTTAGTCATTCAAACTTAAGCATCATGATATGAATTAAATAACCTTGATAGAAGTAATTTATTTTTTATTATTTATCAAAATTAACAAATAATTTTTAAAAGCAAAATTATAAGAAATTAACTTGGAAGCTCACTTACATGAATATCTATCCTAACATTGACATGGTTCTATGTCGTCCTTTCCTACTTGCCATTGCCACCACCCACAACTTGGTTGCATACATGCTCTCTTGTTATAACATCACCACTTGGTTGCATACATGCTCTTGTTGTAACATTCTCCACTTAGCAAGAATGAAATAAAATAAATGGTTACATTCTCCACTTTAACAAGAATGAAATAGAATAAATGGCTATAGGTTATGCCCATATCTCTTTGTTTTCATAAATCACCTACAAAAGCCACGGAATTATAGAAGAGGCTGAATTATCTCATAGAAAGAAAAAGATTACAAATAAAATAAACATTTATACCACTCTTGGCTTGCATTCACTCTACATATTTAAATCTCTTGGCTTTTTTCATTGAGGGAATGTTACCCTCCAAATGAAGTAATGGTTTTGCCTTCTTCATATCTCAACCGGAATCTACATGTGTCAAAGGTATCCTCTGCTTAATTCTGATGATATGAGAAGATAAAAAAGGGAATAATTTTTTTTATTTTTTTTGGATATAATGTTTGGGATTCAAATAAGGAGTTGTATAAGGGTTAATTAAAAATGAATCGGTAGAACAATTTTTGTCAAAATTTCAATTTGGAATGTTTAGATTGCAATTTCTGCGATCGCGATCTGGATAATTTTAAAACTGGGCAATTAATTTAGGACAACCAATCTCCCGTTACTGAAATTACAAAAATGTGAAAATAACAAGAACCCAAAATAACCGAAAAACCGATCCGTTTCTCTTCGATCGAAAGAACGCACTAACATGATAAGTCACAATCAGGAATTTAGTTAGTTGAACCACGGTTAGTACACGAGGATTAACAACCTTGCTTCCAACCCAACACGCAATAAGAATGATTCAAAGTCCATAGTCGGTCAAGTAAATGGGAGACCACTAACAGAAATATTCAAAACGCCAACCTGGTTGGAAGTTGTAATGTGGAGGGTCCCTCGATTACTTGCGGAGAAAGGAAGCGGCATAACTTTATTAATTCCTTTCCATTCTATAGAAAAAGGAAACCAACATGTCGACACGTATTTCTGTTATAGAAAAATATCAAAGAAATATCTGACCCTTATACCTTCTTGGGACCTGCCCTTTAGGTGTCTTTTTCTAAATCGGAGGGCCACATTCCCTTATAGAAAGCCAAAGAAGTACGGTTGGGTAAAAGTGACAGGTTCATGTGAAGGGAACGCGTGCCGCGGTGATGAACGAGGTACGAGTGGTCGGCAAGACTGGATTCTCAAGGGCATTTAACTATTATCATCCATTATAATTCTATTTTATTACTGTTATTTTTATTATTATTTCCATTAACTTTCTGACTCTGGATTTTGTGATATGTTACTCTGACCAGTTGAAAAAAGGGAGCCAAGTTCCAACTAAACCACTTCTCAGGAGTCGTTCTTAACCGCAAAAGAAAACAAAACACCGAACACCTGACTGCTAGTAGACACCTTAGCCCGCCCTTGATAATAAGATTAAAAGCTCGGCGAAACTAGTGGCTTCTTTAAACTTTTATATTAAAAGCAGTTGAAGTAGAACCTTCTTTGAACATTAAAGACCGAATACTTCAAATTAAAAATACATATTTAAAATAGGCCATCGATTCGTGGTCATTAACTTTATCGCCCCGTTCCCAGAGTTTTTTTCTGACAAGATTTTGGGCAAACTTTATCGAACTCCGTCACCGAAATGGTAATATCCATAAAACTTCAGCTTCATCAACTGAAAAATTACATTTTAGATAGCAAAGTGAACAAATTGAAAGATTTCATATAGGCAGGGTGGCAGACCAAACCAGTAAAAAAATTTAATACCCCATCCACCAAGATCCTTAGGAAAGGAAATTTTATCCCTGGTTACCATATGAACACTTTCATTAGTCCAGTTACCAGACCATAAGAAGCTAACAAATCTCTAGATTTGATCAACTTTCAAAATGAATGAGGGGACCTTCATAAGAGAAACCCAGTAAACAATAATATTTGATAACACCAACTTCAACAATGCCAACTCGCCACCCAATGAAAGCCATATGTAGCACCAATTATTTGTCCTCTTATCAATCTTCTTAACAAGCCACGACCAATCCCCAATCAGGTAGTTATTCAGATTCATGAAATAACCAAGACACTTGAACCCACAATCAATGGGATGCAGTGGAAAGGGAAGAAAAGACTGCACCTGTGCCATCACCTCTTGAATAGTTCCAAACCAGTGAAAACTAGATTTTTGAGGGTTAACCTCCATACCCGATGCTTCATAGGAAACATTGATGATATCCATAAAGGATCTTCACTTAGTAGTCAAACCAATACCAAACATATGTACATCATCTACAAAGAGAAGATGTGTGACAAAATGATGAGCTGAGACTTTAACACCTTTAATCTTTCCTTCTCTCTTTGTATGTAGAATGAGTCTGCTCAAACCTTTGATGACCAAAAGAAACAAGAGGGGATACAAAGGACACCCCTTTCGAAGGCCCCTTGATCTCTTGAAAAATCCAGATGAACTGTCATTAATCAGAACATAAAAATTTGCTGAAGTGCCCACATCCCATTATCCACTTTTTAAGCCATAATTTAACACATCATTGAGAAGGAGTAACCTCAAGAAAGTCCAATCGACCTTGTCGTAAGCTTTATCAAGGTCCATTTTAAGGACTATTGCCCCAATATTCTTTGATTTCATAGAATGGAGGGACTCCTATGCTACATTGATGGCATCGAAAATCTATCTATGGTTCAAAAAACCAAATTGCTTTTTGGAAATAAATCCCTCATGGACAAATTTAATTCTATTTAAAATTACCTTGGCAATGATTTTTTATATTAAATTGCATAAAGAGATGGGGAGTTAATATTTGAAGGTAGAGGGATTAGAAAAGTTCGAGATAAGAGCTAAAAAAGTAACATTGATGACTCCAGAAACTAGACCTGATGTTCTAGACTCTTCAATCATCTTTAAAATGATAGGACCCAAAAGATCAAAAAATTGCATGAAGAATTCTATTGTCCATCTGTCAGGCCCAAGCCTCTTGTCCTTGGCCAATCTTTTTAAAATGTCCTCAATTTTTTATTAACTGACATGTCTTCCAATCTCTAAAACATCAACTTTAGAAAAGAATTTGGGCATGAATTCCAAAACTTTTAATTGACCAGGTAGGTTATTTTTCCCAGATTTCTGAAATAAACCACTAAACTGATGGACCACCACCTCTTCCAACTCCCACTAAGAAGATATATTACTACCATTCCGATCCACTATTTCCCAAATAGTATTGATGTTCCTTCTATGTTCAACAAATTTGTGAAAAAACTTTGTATTAAGGCCCTCCTAGGAAATCCAAATAGCTCGGCTCTTAAGACACCATACTTCCTCCTCATGATTTAGAATATAGTCCTTGTCTTTTTCCAACCAATATAGACGACCTTTGTCCAGATTGGATATAATACCTGAAATGACATTAGTGAAGGTATTATGTATGGCATCCTCAATCCTAACTAGAACTTGAAGTTGGGAAATTATTTTGGTCTTTGTCTACTCTGACACTGTAGCTTTAAGATTCCTAAGAAAGAGTGGCATCTACATCATCATTGGTCCCATTGATCTCTATTTAAATTCTCCATTTGTTCCTAACCATCAAAGAGAATACCTCATCATAAGACCAGACATTTTTGTATTTAAACATATAATTGACCCAAGGAGAATCCATGTCTAATTTTAAGCATATCGTCATATGGTCAGATATAGTATCATTAACGACCCAAGATTTGAATTTATCCACCAATTTAGAAATAATTTCCTCCATTAAGAACCTGTCAAGTCGTTTAGCCACATATGTGTTTCCCACTCGACCATTTCGACAGGTTGGGGTCAATGGATAAGGTTCCACATCGATGAGATTTGAATCTTGAATAAAGTTCTAAAACTAAGGCGCCAATAATTCCTCCCGAGAGTGAGATCCCCAAATTTCCCTAGCCGAGGTAGTAAAATTGAGATCCCTTGCCAGAATTAGAGAGGGATTTTGTAAAATCCCACTTCTATCAACCCCCCTCCAGAAGCCAATTATTCAATATAAGGCCCATAGTAGTTGATAATTCTAATTGGATGATTCAATTCTCTACTAAAAACTTCAAGAAAAATGCCTGCACAAGACATAAAAGGACATAGCTTAACCACTTTAGGATTCCAAGTGAAAAGAAGGCCACCCAAGAGCCCCTCAACATCCATCGAGCAACAATCCTAGGGAGTAACCTAAGAAAAACCTCCCAAGCCTTGAATCCAAGAACCATAGTTTCTTGAATGACCACTATGTCAGGTAAAATATTATCCATAAGTCTTTTGAGGGCCAAGAACTTGGGAGCGCCCCCAAATCCGCGAATATTAAAAGACATTAAAATCATTAAGTAACCAGATCCACGGTTGACTGCTCTAAAACGCTGAAAATTAAATAAAAAAAACGTTCTAAGAGTCAAAACTGGCACTAGATGATAAAGGATTGGTGGAGGGAATGGAATCACAATTTGTAATATCCCAAGTTTTGTACCCCTTGCAAATAAAGTTTTAAAGACTTAAAGTGTTTTTGAATTGATGTTGAGTCTGGTGACTCTAGAACATCAAATACATTGTTATTTAAATATTTTGATTTGATGGTGAGTTGAGAAACTCTAGAGCATTTGGGGGAGCATCAAAGTATAACAAATGAAACTGTTATCTTACTTTATGTTTCTAGGAGGGAAATGACCTTTTAATTAATATATAAAAGATAAGTGATGAATTAGAACAATGTGAGGAAAAATACTCATTAATAAATTAAAAATAAAAAGAAATTGAGAAAAGTGAAACCTAACTAATTCTTGAAGAAAAAGAAGATATAAAAGAAGAAGAAAAGAGCAAAAGAGACACCTTTTTCCTAATGAAAAGAGAGCAGCCTGAATGTGGAACAGGTCCTTCCTAAAAGTAAATTTTGCATAGAGAGAACATTATTGAGTTAATGCTTCCTAGTTCACTGGAGGATTTAGTTGTAAATCCTTGAGAGATTAATAACTAAGAATAGAATATGTTTAATCCTGAAAGGACCGTGTTGAAGGGGAAATTATTACATGGTTTACACAGAGCTGGTAAAAAACCTTGTGACTACTCTGCAGTAGTAAAAATATAGAGAATGAACTCCCTGGTTATTCGTTTTTAGTGTCCTTGGTCTGGATCGGGGGTGACCAGTGGATTGAACAACAAAATTGTTCAAGGTCTATGGCTGGGAGGAAAGTGGAAGTTACCTAAGAAGTTGGGAGCTCTAAAGTCTGATAAGTTTATCTATCTCTGCTAATATTTTCTTCTATTTGGATAATTTTATTAGTAATATTTGTTGAGATGAATTTAACTGTTTATGTTGTTATTCTCTGCTGGTTTATTTAAAGGAATTATATAATCTCTCTATCAATTGGAATACTATTATAATCTGTTAGTGAAGTTTATTTATTATATTTCATATTTAAACCGTGGAAATAATTCTTCTAAGAGTATAATAGTTTTGTAGAATGAATTCAGTCCTTAATTATTATCTAATTTATGTTAATAATCTATTTTATTTAATTTCTTTCAAGCTAGAGAATTTATTTTTTCTTAGATAGATTAGAGCTTCTAGACTAATGACGTCTATTTTTTTCAAACATATTCAATTACTAATTTTGTTCTTCTCTTAAAAACAGAGGTATAAAAACAATAGTAGAATTATAATCATTTGCAAAGATATACTAATTCTATAATCATATAATATATTTTATAATGGGTTTTTCAACCCTAATGAGAAAGCTCATAGAGTAAATACATAAATGGAAGAAGATTCAGTTTGAATCCAGGGCAGAACCCTAAATCCATTTATTTATTATATATATATATATATATACTCATTTGCGAGCAATAGTCCACATATTTCCAAAACAAAAGTATGATTATGTCTACCTAATTATCATCTACGGGATGATAAAAACTTGGCAAAGGCTGAAAATATGATTTTAGACTATTATTAATATACATTAACAAATATGAAAAGAAAATTTAAGTGTCAAAATTTTTCAACAGAGGTTCGAGCTACAAGGTCTCTTCCCCTTCCATTCTTTACAATACATACAAATTTTTCTACAGTCACTCTGTATGAGATAAAATAACAATACAAATTTTTACTATTAAAGCCTTTAAAGGTCGTACCACATTTGTAAAAGAAATTGTAATTTAATACTATATAGATTTTAAAGAAACATTACAAGATAGGATCGAGCTACAAGCTCAATCCCTAATGTAAATAAAGAAGGCTTTTATAAAGATTGACAAACAAAGAATACATAAATTCAAAGAATACATAAATTCATGTATAGCTCGAGCCTCTTTGATTTATTCATAGATTCCAAATAAAAATCTAAACTGCATGTAAAACTCCCATAGACCGGAGATTGAATCTCTCCATTAGTTTTAGTAAGACAAAAATGTACATGTATTAACACTTGTAATCGATTACCAAATTTGGGGATAAAACCCTAGGGAATATTCCTAATCTTTTAAGCAAACTAAATTTATTCTGAACACTTAAAAGTCCAATGTTACACCCAGACAAGGCCATAATACTGGGCATATCCTACATTTGTAGCAATTTAACCAAAACCGAACTTCATAGAAGCCACCGTATAGAAATAACAAACAAACTCATAAAATTATTCTCATGGACAAAACATAAATCGATACTTACCAATTGATAACAAAACCAAGTCTCGATTTCGACTCCTTCTGTTTTTTAAAGAACTATTTCATAAATGTTAATACACCATAAGCCTATCGGTACATGCAACTTGGGATTTATAAAAGAGACACATGTCTCATAATAAAACCAGTATCATATAATTCAAGATTATGAAATACTTATATCAATTCATGACTGAGCCAAGTCTTAAAACCACAGGAATCATTGTTTGAAGATTACTAGTAAAAGAAAAATATTACAAGAACCTCCTAGCAGTCTAGTATCTTGAACTAGGAACAAAGTGGAGCCATGGATGGAAATGGGGTTACCTAAACATAATGCCATCCAAGAGGTTATGTAAAGGCCAATTCCATCCTCCTCTTTTATTAAGTGCGAATGCATATCCGATGCAAAATTTAGAATAAATAATGTCAAAAATATAGATACATACTCTGTATTAACCAATTATTTTTAAATAAAAAGGAAAATGATTACCTGGATGAAGAGTTGGGGAGATCGTATCAATATCCAGAAAAAACGATTGTTAATTCCTGGAAAATCCTAGCATCAACAGTAGGGATTCTCCCCAGTGAATAATCCCAATTAGATTATTTACTGTTTGGAATAGGGAATATGTCCTGTTAACGGTCCGACTATCGCAGATATGTTTATTGAAGTTACTGGTTGCGACCCAACCCACCATTTATGTTTTATGTTTAATTATGAGTATACAAGTGCCCTAATCTAATTGATGCATAACCTATAATTGACAGGTAGAAGACTCACAAGTGATGTGCAGATTCTTACCTCTCGTCTTACCACTTCTACCTTATCAATCAACTAGCCCTATCGCAACTTAACTAATCTATCCTTGCGAGGAGTGATTTTTGACGAGATTAATATCTGAGAATGTTTATACAAATCCAACAGATAACTATTTAGATAAAGTATTTACATTCACAGCAGAAATATACAAAGATAGCTTTGATTAAATTTATATCCATTTATTACTCAGATATTACACATGCATTTGTATAGACAAGTAAAATCATTCATTACCATCAAAATAATTCAATATAGTTAGAAAGATCTCACATCATGAGGATGAACACAGGAAGAAATAATTCAGGTATGTTATCCAAGACGTTCCACGCAAAATCCAAGTAATATTTACCCAGCAAATAGGTCTTTCTCATTAGCAGAAAATTAGTTTTCTTTCAAAATGTCTCCAGCTTCTATTACATCAGAAAAACCCCCTTCTAATCCCTTCTCCCCTCTATTTATTTTACAAGAGAATTTGTCCTTACATGACCAATCGTTTCACCTACCTCTTGACTCTTGGATTGCTACAATTTTGTATTTTGTGCTTGTACAAAAAAATAAGATAATTATTTACAAATTATATTATTCTGCCGGCGGGGCCTCCAAACTAGAAATATAACTATCCCACAAATCAGTTTCATGAAATATTACATTACATTGGTGAGGATCTAATAATTTTAAAGAGACCTCATGAATAGATAATTCTTTCCCTACACCTATTACTCCTTTAGTAGCTTCTTTATAACTCTCTTCCAGAAAATAAGCATTCATAGATGCTTGTCCTATGTGTTGTTTGAGATCTTCTTCATTAAGCACGTCCAATTTCCTGATGTACTCCAGGTCTTCCTTTAAACTGTCTTTTAATTCTTTTAGACGTTGGTCCTTAGTGGGTAATTAGTACATATCTTGAGCAATTGAGATATGGCATTTCTTGTTCACCTGACAAATATATTTGTAAATTCCTTCACACTTTGAGTTTGGTACTTCTGATTGTATTTTCCTGACAGCTTTTTTGCAACTGTATAGAAGAGATATATCTAACTTGAGTTCTGCAGCTATCTTGTTTGGCAAGTGATCGAGAAAGTTTGGATTTTCTCTTTTCCAGGAAACCAACTTCTTCACTTTGTGAAATGTATTGATTAATTTATGCTTTACAGTGAGAGCGCCTACAGAAATTTCCGTCATCTTGTCTATCATCTTTCTCATTTTATAAATTTCCTCAACCAATAATTCTTGTGAATGACAGATTTGTTCCTGTACTTTACATGCATGCTCATAGAATGATGTCATGTCCTGCTTCTAATTTTGAGCAACTTTGACTTGCTCCATTAGAGATTCCCTTTCATTCATCAGCTCATCAACCTAGGACTGTAAAACTTCCTTCTCAATCATTATTTCATTTACGTGTGCTTGCAAAGATTCCTTTTCGTCGATCAAGGATTCCACTTGTTGATTTGATTTGATTTAATTCTCTTCCAACTCATTAATTCGAGAATAGAAATAATTTTTCTCTCCTTCCATGATTATAAGTTGCACATTTAAGGCATCCTTTTCATTCTCCAATTCTTGATAATCTAGAAATAATTTTTCCTTTTCAGATTCCATTGTAAAATATTTTATTTTTAATTCAATTCCTTCACCTCTGGCTTTCACCAAGTTATCCTTTAACTTCAACATTTTCACTTTGCTTCGCTCCAGATTCATCAACCTGTCAACATTGTCGGCATTGGCCTGGGAAACTGCTATATTTACTGAAGCTGTGAACTTGGGATCTTTGTGGGTGCCTTATACTAAGGTATTTTCTTGGATAGTTACTATATCTGGCTGAGTACCCATTTTCAACCTTTTCTCGGTTCTTCTCAAGAGCGTCTTACACTTGGGGTCAAAAAATATAGTATCCAATTTTGTTACAGAATGCTTCTTCGAAGGAGTGAAAGGTGTGAGCCCGAGCTCAACGAATGGAAGATGTCCTCCTGTAAGCAGGATTCCAGAGTCGTCAGGTGGATCTATGTCCATGTCTTGAAAACTGTGATCTTCTTCTTGGATCCCTTTATCTTCCACAGATTTCTTGAATCTAGCTTCTTCCTCCTTTTGTTTCTCTAAATCTGTTGCTTTATATGTTGCTTCTTGCTCTTCTTTTCTTGCTCAGCTTCTTCTTCTTTCTTCTTTTGTTCTTTCTCTTTCTTCCTTGCTTCTTCTTCTTTCTTTTGAGCTTCTTCCTCTTAATTTTGCTTTCTTTTTTATTCCTCCTTTTGTCTTAATTCTTCTTCTTGCTTTCGTCTTGCTTCTTCTGCTGCTACAACCTCTTCTCTAGCCTTCTATTGATCCACTTCTTGAGCAATATATTTAGTTTGACTAGAACCTGCTCCATCTTTCCGGCCAATTTTTTTTTAAATATGCCATATTATTCACCCTTCGATATACTTCTTCATCCTTTAGGAAGTGGTCTATGTATTCAAAGTGAATCTTACACGATGCGCAATGTTTGGCGGCTTTTTGTAATTTGTCATTTCTGATGAAAATATTCTCTCCAAACTGAAATGCTTCCAAGTCCTTTATGAAAACCTCTTCTCCTTTAACCTCAGTGAATTTATATGCCGCAATGGTGAAGGGGAGCGGAGGGTAATAAGCCTTCTTATTCTTGTTCAGAAAGTGTCCAACTCCGTTGACAAAAACTTGTCTTACAGCCTCCTTATGTACTACATAATTTGTGGCATACTTTGGCATCAGAGAAGGAGCTTTAGTTTCTCCATACATTCAGATATATGCGCGTTTTGGGGTAAAGCAATAATCCCTGTATTCATTGATCACTGTCATTGCTTTATCCAACAAACAATTAGGTTCCTCATTAAACATTAACCTATATAGATGAATTATGAACTCCTCACATATAAGCTTGTAGAAGCTTGTATATTTATGAGCCCACATTATTTGGTAGGCCACATAGAGAGGGGTTTCAACTAGGACCCAATAGCACCCAAAATTGTGGAATGGGTTCATTATCAAGATACAGTCAATGAGATAAGAATACATAAAGAATTTTGCCCTTTTCTGAGTTATTTGGGCCTTGGGCTACTGCCACCACTGATGCCATACTCTCCAAGATAATGTCTCCCCAATTAAAGAGTGTACCATGAGAGGAAACATGATACATAAGAGGCACCCAGCTAAGTTTGTAGATATTTGCGTTCGCCCTTCCAAATATTCTACTTAACATCATTTCTATAACTCTGAAGGGTGTTTTCAGATTATGTGCATCGTGCTCTCCTCTCGACCTCTTCCTCAATTGTTTTCTAGGAATCAACATCTTCTTAGCATATTCAGAATGGTCTATATTGACCCCTTTTATCTAGTCTGTTGTCATCATTACCTTTGGAGATGGTAACTTATATGTTGTGCTAATATGAGCTGGCTGAAATGACGTGAATCCTTCTCCATTTATCCCAGATTTGATTCTTGATTTAACATCTACATGGGGTAAAATCCATCCAATTATATCTGAACATGGGAAAAGTTCTGGACGGGTGGTGGCCTTATGAAGACCCGATTTCTTAATATTCTGGTATACCATCATCTCCTCAATAGATGCATCTGGCATGTTTTGATCTTGGATAAGGTGGTATAATTCACCCCATTTATATTCAATAACTACTCCTATTGCAGCCATGGTGTCTTCATATTGGATCTCCATATAATCTATAATCTATTGACCAAGCTAATTCAAATAAATTGCAGATGTATGACTTGTCAATATGCAATATTTACAAGCAAATAAATATAGCCAAGGGGATTCATACTTCCATAATATCAAGATTTGAGTCTGATTATTTGTCTTTGTGAACATGAAAACACACTGTAATATGAATTCCTATGTTCTACCAATTATAGTTGATAACAGTATTATTAACAGGGATCCTAGTTCAGCAGTGAGAGTCCACATGCAATATACGATGCATCGATGGGTTATATGCGAAGCATTCTTCATCCTACAATGCATCCTTAGAAAAACGAAAATAGATCTTTAGGTGGATAGTCAGTAAGAGCATATGTGAAAAGGAAGTTGAATCAGGGATTTATTGTCCATCTAGTTCTAAGTGCTGAAGTTAATGTAGTAGGTTGAGAAAGGTAATACGACTCAAAGTGCTGACCCAAGCATTAAGATATTAAGCGTAAAGAGTAAATAAAAATAGTTAGTTCTCACGATCCAAATTATTTTTGTGCCACACCACCCACCCACTAAGCAAGCATGTCCAATATCTAAGCAAAGTCGTTGGTCTATCAAGGTTGGTACAAAAGAAGTGTTTACTCTACTTGCCTTAGTACCAGTTTCGAGGGTGAAAGATTCCCATCCTAATTGGAAATTGGAGAGGATATTCAGACCTTTCATTTGGAGCTACAATGGATTCATTTGTTGTAGGTTGAATCTACAGGGAATATCATGACATTCTCATCCTCAACTTGCTTCCACACCTTTCTCACGTTTCTCTTCATATTTTGGCCCTTGGAGGAAGGGCGCACTTGGTGAGATGTTGTTCTCTTTTGGGGAGCTCTTGTGGCCCAATTTATTTGTATTCTGATATATATACTATGTATTTAATGCTCAGAATACTCTCAAGTCGAAATACCAAGTGGAACTATGTAAAAATACCAAACAATGCATAAATGGTGCCATTTTCCCTACATCTTGTTATGAAAGCTTGAAGTTGTTTTATTTCGACTTGTATTAGTTCATATATGTGATTTTTATGATTGATGGAGATTCATTAATGTTTGGAATAAGTTTCATATACATTGCATAATCCTTTTGAACATAAATCTCGAATTTCATAGCAAGTGGTGAAGTTTACTAGCATTTCCCCCTATGTGAAGACATGTCCACAAACCTCTGATTTATGGGAGTTGCAGAAGCCTTTAGAATCTAATTGATGATGTATTTGGGATCCCATTGAATTCCTTTAATAGTACCATGTCTCTGTTTTGAAATTTTGGAAGGTCGTACAACATTTGGATATCCATCTTTGACTGCTACCCTTGGGGGATTTGAACCTCGATTTGACTAGTAAATTTCCCTATCTTTCCCTTATTGTAATTGAATGTTGAAAAAGCATTTTGATAGTTTCCAAGAATACATATCAGCCTCATTTTTATGTCTTAATACCTTTAAAATACCTTCAAGCCCAATTTGTAAGCATGCGGAGACATTTGGAAGCATTGGAGTCATAACTAGTCTAAGGGTCGAATTGGCCAAAAATTGTCATTCTTCCAATTTATTCAAAATTCTTAAAAAGGGACACTACAAGCGTATAAGAGAATGGTCCTTGAACCTTATGTGGATGAGCATTCATGAGAATAATAAGTCAAAGAAATCATCCCCTACCCTTAGAAATTGAAACTAAAAGTACTTTGGTGAAAGGGAAGAAGTAGGAGAAGAAGTGCATTCTTTGGTAACCATGAGTAAGGATGAGAAAGGAACCTTAGAGGAGAATGAGGAGTTTAGAAAATTCTTGAAACCATTCTTTGAATACATGAAAAAAGTAACTAATGCAAGGGTTCGAATTGTTGGCTAGTCAATTTGAAAGCAAATTGGCAATAAGAGGGAGCAATGGTTCTCCTTTCGAGGAAAAGAAGGAAATGGATGAAAGAATTTATGTCACAAAGGAGGAACCTCATGTAATGGTGGAACATGAGGTACATGTTGATATGCAGGTTCTTGAATATGCTACACTCAAACAAGAAGAAATACAACCACTTATCTTTGTTCAGAGGGATTATGAGTTGCCTCATGGAGAGAGTTGCAAAGCCTTGGAGGAGGCACATAATCTCACAATAGTTGGACCAACCAATTATGGAGAAGATGAATTAAATATTTCTATGGGTAAGAGTTGTAAATATTTAAGGTTGGCTCATAATTCCTCACCCCCTACTTTTTCAGCCACATCAATTGGGGATGAAAATTGGGTGAAAGGTTTTTTTCTAATGGTGCCACATGAGGGGTATGAAACCCCTACCTCTCCTTTTGATGATGACATGAATAGAGCACCTCATTATTTACATTTGCAGAATCATATTTTTTTACCTTATGATGATACATATCTTCATGGATGCACCTATGATGTTCACTTGAGTCACTTGAAGACTCACGATTTTCCTTGTTCCTTGCTTAGTTCAATTGATGTTGGAGGAACTTCATCCAATACTTGGGTGAAGTGATATATGATTGAAGCACATTTTTATTTGCACCAACATCCCTTGTTATTTCTTGATGATACACATATTCATGGATGCACAAATGGTACTTATGTGAGGCCCTTGAAGGCTCATTGTTTTATTTTCTCCCTACTGGGTTCAGATTTTAGTGGAGATTCTTCATTCACTTCTTGGATGAAAGAATACATGGATGATTGTTTTTATGCATCTTACATATTTTTGGAGTAGCATTATAGGACATGGGATACTCACCTATGTCATTGGAGCAGATTTGATTGGTCACTTGATGCTTGCATGCACCTGGCAAATGGTGGTCTACTTACTTGGAGGTACAAGCACTTTCATGATTCTTTGATGAGGCACCTCCTTGATGTACATTTTTATTATGTTGTCATGTACTTTGATGATCTATATTTTGTACTTATAATGTTTGGAATAAGGCATACAAGTAAATGGGATCCAAGAATTCTCTTGCCTGATGGTATGGGTTGGAGAGCACTCCTAATTGTTGGAGTGCAATACATTAAGCAATGGGACCCTGGAATAATTTTAGTCTCATTGGTTTCAAATTTTTTTTTTGGAAAGAAAGCAGGTTCTTCAACATCCATGTTCGAATTGCTTGAGTACAATCAATCTTGGGTGGGGAGGACTGTAATGTCCCCATTCAAATAAATTTCAAAAGAGGAAATTCCACCAATCTACTAGTTCCTAGGTTCGGGTGGAAACATTGGGATTTTGAATAAGGGAGATAATAAACCCCAAATGGACATTATATTGACACAAATATATTAAAAGGGGTTAAATAAATATTTATGATAGGAAATTAAGGTGGCAGTTGGTCATGGAGACACATTGGTGGTGTGGGACCCACACAAAGCTAGATTCCTCATGCCACATGGCATTCTATTCTCACCCATTCGAATCCAAGGTGGAGACTAATGATCTTGGGGAGTTGGAAGGTAAATATACTTGGCATGACTCAATGAAGGTCGAATTGGAGTGGAAGAGTAACTCCCATGGAAGAGGAAGAGGCATTTTGGAGCTAATGAAACACTTGGACTAGATTCCCTAGCTCTATGACAACAATGATGAGGATGCTATGACACATATGACAAAAATAAAACCCGAATGATGACATCTGACATATATGACATGTCAGGTATAAACATAGACTCCAAGAATGCGCACAAGCGAGTTAGGGCAGCCAAATATACACCCATTCGAAATGAGGGAAGATGGAGACTAGGAATTGTTGGATAAGTGGTAGACATTGGAATCTCTTCCCAAATTGAGTTGGCATGAGTCTTTTGGAAGGAATTCGACCCAAGGAGGTATTTGGAAGTTTATAAAAGTCAAGAACAAAGAAGGAGAGTATCTTTTGATCATTTATCATTTTGCATATTGGAGAGCATAGCTTGTCCATGCTTGTGGAGTGTTTACTCTAGTTGCCTTAGTACCAATTTCGAGGGTGAAAGATTCCCATCCTAATTGGAAATTGGAGAGGCCATTAAGACCTTTCATTTGGATCTACAATGGATTCATTTGTTTCATGTTGAATCTATAGGGAATCTCGTGACATTCTCATCCTCAACTTGCTTCCACACCTTTCTCACTTTTCTCTTCATATTTTGGCTCTTAGAGAAAGGGCGCACTTGGTGAGATGTTGTTCACTTTGGGGGAGCTCTTGTGGCCCAATTTATTTGTATTATGATATATCTACTCCATATTTAATTCTCAAAAGTCTCTCAAGTCGAAATACCAAGTGGAACTATGTAAAAATACCAAACAATGCATAAATGGTGCCATTTTCCCTACATCTTGTTATGAAAGCTTGAAGTTTATTTATTTCGACTTGTATCAATTCATATATGTGATTTTTATGATGTATGGAGAGTAATTAATGTCTAGAATAAGTTTCATATACATTGCATAAGCATTTGGAACATAAATCTCGAATTTCATAGCAAGTGGTGAAGTTTACTAGCATTTCCCCCTATGTGAAGACATGTCCACAAAACTCTGATTTATGGGACTTGTAGAAGCCTTTAGAAAATGATTAATGATGTATTTGGGATCCCATTGAATTCCTTTAACAGTACCATGCCCTTGTTTTGAAATTTGGGAAGGTCGTACAACATTTAGAGATCCATCTTTGACCACTACCCTTGGGGGATTTGAACCTCAATTTGACTAGTAAATTGCCCTATCTTTCCCTGATTGTAATTGAATGTTGAAGAATTATTTTGAGACTGTCCAAGCATCCATCAGCCTCATTTTTATTTCTTAATACCTTTCAAATACCTTCAGACCCAATTTGTAATAATTTGGAAGCATTGGAGTCATAACTAGTCTAAGGGTCGAATTGGCCAAAAATTGCCATTTTTACAATTTATCCAAATTTCTTAAAAAGGGACACCACACAAATAATATAATTCACCGTAAATGTAAGTTGAAATTGTCACTTGTTTACATTTTCTATGCATGGCCCTTTTCCATGATCATCCTGTCACATTATAATATAATTAGAACTGCGAAATATTTAAAAAATGGTTGAAGATAAAAAAACTTATTGCCAAACAAGTAACATTATACATACTAATAATAAATTTCATAGTAAATGTAAATTAAAATTGTTGATTGTTTATCGGTTCTAAGGCTTTTTCTTTTCCTCAATCATCCTGCCACATTATAACATAATTACAACCGCGAAATATATAAAAAGAATTAGTAAAGATAACAAAAAAATGATCGCCACAAATATAAAATTATATGCACAAGTAATAAATCCATGTTAAATGAAAAACAAAATTGTTCATTTTTTACTTGTTCCGAGGCAATTCCTTTCCCACGATCAACCTGCCACAATACAATGAAATTAGAACCACGAAATATTTAATACATTATTAAAGAAAGAAAAAAATATAAATAGGTGTTGCATAAGTAGGTGTTGCTTAAATAGGTGTTGCATAAGTACCCACATAGTATTATTCAATGTATCTACTCGATTCAAATGGTAATACACTAGTAACTCTTCCCAGGGATCTATCTTTTTTATTACGCACACAACTACCTGATTTCCTTCACCTACCTCAAATAGGAAATTTTGTTGCTTGTTTGTTGTTCTGGGTCGTGTGCTATTTATAAACCCGACGATATTGCCTGAAGCTTTAGGCCTTCCATAAATATAGATAGTCTCCCCCTTATTTTTATTGTTGTCTTTTACATGTATATAATTTGCGGCGAGTGCATATCTTCGCATACTTCGCATGTACCAGACCAACATAATCCAATTCTTGCAGTCATAACATGGTCCGACATAGTCCATCAATTCAATCACTGTATTGTGTTTTACAGTTATTCCATCCATGGAAAACATCCACAGGCCATGTAGTGAGGATGGTGCAATGCGATACATCTGATTGTCGACACTGAAGTCAGTGTTCAACGGAGGCAATTCCTTAGGTACCCATTGTTTCAACAAATGTTGATACCTGAGTGACACCTCGATGTATCCTATGCTCTCATCATCGTAGGAGCATGATCCTCCTTCGGAAAGAAAAAATTCCATACGTGTATGGAATTTTCTTTTGACTTTTCACCTCTAGTCGTTCGTCGCCTATCATATCTACTAGATGCATACTCATTTCCTTCTATTTTTCCCGAGCTTCCCTCACTCGGCGAAGAAATATATTAAAGGTACCTATTTGGTTCTACCTTCATTCGATCAAATCAGATATATAGTTAGATAAAATTCAAATAAGGGCATATCAATGACATATAATTCAACATCAAGAAAAATAAGCATTAGGTTAAGAGGTAGAGTTCCTTGCATGTGAGCTACATTTTCTTTAGGGGGGGTACTTTCTTATCTTGTTGGTAGTGTTAGAGTATGGGGGCCATACCATTACCAAAGGAGAGTGTAATCTTCTATAGAGATCATGTTGATGGGGATAGGGACTGAACATTTGTTGCTGGGATTTTCCTGGGAACTTTTCATCTTTAGATTTCGTGAGTCATATTTAGATTTGAATCCCCATCCAAGTTCATTATGTTAGTACTAATCACATGACTCCTTTCATGAGTATATATGGTTTTAAGTTCTTCTATTTGAGAGGTTAGTATTTTACAAATATTCCAACAATTCTTAGAAAAGAAGGACTTCTAATTTTAGGGGTTTCATTGCTATTTTTGGAAATATCTATCTATGGAGCTATTTGAACTATAAAGCTTTAGGATCACATGCAATAAGACCTACCATAAAGGGGAAGGTAAGTGTACATGTTGCAATCTATGAATATAGGATCCCCATCAACATTAGAAACACAATTGGCAACATATAATTTCCTTCAAATTTTAGAGCAACTTTACATGGCAACTCTGTAGAAGATTAAAATAAATCAATGAGGAGAAGCAAAACTTCTTTCACTGCAACATTCCACTGCTGACATATATGACTATACACACATCCATGTATACATTGAACTACAAACAAATTCTTTCCTCATGATCTTTGTAGAAAGATGCATTGAAATCCAACATCTTCTTTAATATGCATCAATGGCTCTAGTCATCATAGAGCCAACAAAAATAGTTGAAATTGATAAAATCCATGAGCCTAAGCATAGAATAAATCCAAGCTACATCTTTGGAACATACTTAGGAACATTCAATGACATTTGGGTGCACTTTTGATTTTTTTTTTGTGAGATATATCCCATACGTAAAAAGTAATAATGCAAAGAATGATACATAATGAGAACTGGTCCATGACTTTATTAACGTGTTATGCAAAGGATTCTCTTCATGGACTCCTCTCGTGGTCTTGTGGGCTCACCCTCCTTGACACATTCGACACTTGGTGGTTCAATGGTTTATATGAATTATATTTGGAATTGGGATTTGGTTAAAAAATGAAGTTCCACACAAAGACACAAAAACACTTATGAATCCCAACATTTTATGTACTCAAAAATAAAGATATTCCATAATATATTCAATTCAATTTTAAAAATTAAAATAAAATCATTTATAATAAAATGATTTCAAAATAATATTTGATTTTGGGTAAAAGAAGGCAAGGGTAACTTTGAATTTCTTCAAATGAAACCAAAGAGTAATAGGTAAGATTTGATTCATGGAAGGATAAGAGCACATGAATACATTGTGAAATTTCACTAGGTTGAGAGTGTAAGGATATGGGATACTTGGTGAAGTTTGCGCAAAATTGGTAAGAATAGTGAAGTTGGCATAATTTTGGCAAGAGTTCAAAATTTTTTGACCAGGTAGATTTTAGTGCTAACAACTCCCTTGACTCACGAGTCTAATTGTTAAAAAAAACCCTAAATGTAGCCTCTAGTCAAATTCATTACTAGTTCTACATCTTAAAATTGGACATGTCAAATAAGCACTCTCCAAAATAGAATCTTTTGGAATTGTATATTGGACTTCTGAGGAAAAGGAGTCTATTGTTTACCTACAAAATGTAGATAACTATTTAGCAAGCTGAATTATAATGTCAAGACAAGAGGATCAATGTAGGTTATGCTTCCAAGTTGATTGCTAACGAAAAAAAACTTTAAGCAACCTATCTACATCCTCCAATGTTGTGGACTCATCAAAGGAAACAATAACCTACAATATTGTAATCATGCAATAGGATTTTTTATTTGCTAGAATATAATACATTAGAGTTTGTATCTACTAGATTCAATCTCATCCTGTATTGAGAGGAAACCAAAATAAACACAAATCCTATCCCAATGATTGCAAACTCTCGGATGTTGAGATGATTCAACTAAGCTCAACATATAATTCAACATTAGGTTAAGAACAGAGTTGAATCATCTCTAAGGACTAGTATGGAATATGGCATAACTTTCAAGTTGTTTGTTGCATTTTTAAGAAATGTCATATCAAAATATTGAAAAGGAGACAAGGAACATATGATTTGTTTTCATTTTAAAGTTTCATTGAAAGATTTTTTTTATTTTTTTTTAACTGGTTTCAGCCTTACTTCCAAAGCTACAAAATTGGAGGGTGTGAACAAGCAAAATTGTTTGGAATTCTATGACCTTTGAAAAACTAATGATAGATTAAAAGCATCTATGGATATTAAGGAGGAATAATTGTCATCTATGAGAGAACAGTGCAAGATTCTGGAAATACAATCTCGAAAAGTGTGAGTGTTGATAAAGTTACATCTAATGAGTTCCATTCATAGTTGTGTAAATAAATGATCTTCTCTTAATTTGTTTCCAAATTTTTATTATTTTTGGTCTCAGTTATGAAGATCAGAATCGAAAAAATCTAAGCCCAAGATACTTTAACTTCTATGAAGTTAACCATGTCAATTCTTAACATCAAGAGGGAACCTTGTTTCTGCAGATGTGTTTGAAATTGGAACCATGGTAGTGATTAGGAAAGAAGGTAGATACCTAAAGTCTTAGCATCAAGAAGGGACCTTGTTACTGCAGATGTGTTTGAAATGGTATTGATCAGGAAAGGAAGGAAAAGTGATCTGGAAAATTCTTGCATATAGTTGCAATGTATAGTGGTAGTTTTTATTGACTGCTACACTAGAGGAAGCTCTGTAGAAATGATTTAGTTATCATATTAAAGGACACACATTTTTCATACATAGATTAATGTGGAAAAGTAACTAGTGAATTTCTGCTGGCAGTTTTTAGCTTATTTTCTGCATCTGTTGAACAGATAAAGGAAGACCAAAGTGATCCTATGGATTTTGAAGACATCAAAGAGAAATTGGTTTCAACACTTTTTGAATATGAGACAAGGTTGAAGGAATCTGTTGATGAAGCATGTGAACTTCTATTCTAGTTAGTAGCCCGATGAATTAAAGTGAAGAAGGAAACAATGTATAGAAATAGTTTTGGGTAAAGTATTCAAAGAATCAGAATAAGTCCTTTCCATGCCATCAAAGGTCCAAATATGGAAACTTAGGATATATCATTGACATAATGACTCAGCCCAATGTGAATTGGAAAAATGGAAAAACCAATCTGATTGCTTGTGGTGAAACACCTCGAATAAATCACAAGAACAGAATTGAAGATCTGAGTTTGTGAAGCATCGTTGTCTGTCACTCAAAGGATGAATTTACATTAGGTTAAGAAGGTTATAGATGAAGTATCCACCTGGTGATTTCTCTTATACCATCACATATTTCAAAGCTATCCCTAAATGCTTGCAACAAACCGTCTGGAATGGCATTTTCTACCTAAATGCTTTGCTTATTCCAAACCCTAAATGAAAAAATGGGGTTTTTGGGAAAAAATGTTACCATTGAGACTTATCGAAGAAATTTTGGCCCTTTTTTGTCTCTGTCAGTCTCCTTTGTTCATCGCAATATTCTCTTGAAATATGTTATGGTATTTTCTCCTCGGAATGATCTCTCCGTGACCACTCTACTCCTTGTGTCTACTTCGGGGTATTTTCTCCTCGCTTTGTTCTCTCTGCAACCACTCTACTCCTCATGGCACCGTGATCTATACTCCTTGCGGCACCATGATATCTACGTTCTATTATTAAACTGATTCTCTATGTGCAGTGGGTTAACAAACAACACATGCAGATGGCCTATTTTAACGACTTCATGGTAAGGAACCTGCCTAGGAAGGAAGGGCGCACAACCTATACGACACTATAGAACACATTCCCTAAACAAAAATGTGTTTGAGACTAACACCGTCAATCATTTTGAGGGCCATGGTGGGGTTTATTTATCATTCATGAAATTAATACTAGTAGATATGGTGTTGTTGAAAAATTTATGAACCAAGCTCTAGAATACCCTTCCAAGGAATGCACAAAAAGACACATGAAAACATCAGCATGCTCAACAACACAATGGTGATGAAATATTGAAATGTTTTGATGTGTGCAGTAGTTGTTATTTCTACCACTGAACTTTGGAAGACATTTTAGATACCCATCAAGCAAGGGATAAAGGTTATTGGGAAAGACTAAGGGTTGGTCCCTTATTGTGTGCCAAGGATTGACAAAGCTAGGCTAATTTTGGGACACAGGGACAACTCCTAAAAATGATAATTCATGATATCTAACATAAATAGACTTTGAGCATAGAGGATTGGGGATAGAAAAGGGAGTTGCAACACCCTATATTAAGGAAGATTCAAATATTATAAGTTTGATAGAGATGCAACTATAAGAAGCTCAATTTCCTATTTAGTATAAATGGAAAGAAGAATTTTCAAAATAGGATTCAAGAAGATGTGCAAGATGAGTTCAACTTCCCAACCTAGATATTGGTGTCATTAAAATGATAAATATAGTAGAGATATGTATTGATAGGTTAGGTCTAGAACTATGACATAGGTATGGAGTCACTAATAATTTTATAGCAAACTAAAAATTCCTCAATAATGAGAGATGTTGGGTATTATCTTCCACTAGATTAAGTCTAGCAATCATATGAACAATGGAGTTGCCAATATTTGTCATTATATCCCAATAAGAAATCACTCCCAAACAATGGAATAATTTCTTATGTTTCCCCCCAGGTTATTCCCACTCTCATGGGCACAAATTTCAAGACATAATGTGTAGGAAAACTTCATATGTTACTTTAGACCTTCAAGCTAGATCTCAAGTCAAATGAGGGTATCCTCGATGAATCACATATCCTCTTGGAATGTAGAGGCCATATTTCAAGAAGATAAAATTGTTATTGTGAGAATTCTATATAGGTTTAATACCATGAAAGAAATCTAGTAATAGACAATAATCTTGAAGCAAAGAAGTCCTCACAATAATTATTCAAAGATATGCAAGAATAAGAAGAAGAAATATTGAGACAGAAACATAAGAGAAGGAACTCAATTGATGGAAATATCATCTCATATAGTATTTATCAATATGAATACAATATATAATACATCTCAGGAGAGAAAATAGAATGCCTTAAAGTCAAGTTGAAAAGCTCACAAAAGTAAGGCTTACTAAAAGCTAGAAAACCCCCCTAGGTTTCAAAAGCACTTTCCGAATCAATCTAAAGGCTCATGAATTAGATAAATATGGTATGGTAGATAATGAGTGATGAAAATGGAATGTGATGATGAATTATGGAGATAATAAATAGGTGGAGTTCGAATTGGCCAAGTGGAGATAGTTTCCAAGTCAACTAGATTTACCTTATCCACTAGAAAGTAGAAAAAATAGGATAAAGTTGTCAAATCAGGAAAGTGTATTTCTAATTCAGGAATGGAATAAAATTAGACAGAATCCAAGGAAATCTTATCTAGAATCTATCCAAATTCGTTTTAGTGACTTAGGATGGCATATGGAGGCATACAAGACAAAACTAGGCCAATTACATAGTCTACACCTAGGAATATTAATCTAGATGACTAATAAATTATATCCTAAGTATGGAATGGGTTTTTAAATGTTCCAATAGTTATAACTATAGACATTACTATAGTTTTTGGAGTCATCAAAAATCTAAACAACATACAAATTCAATAGATTTTAGCCATATGAATTATCTTCTATAAGACAAGCTTCGTAATCTAATTATGCATGAAAAATAACTCAAGGAAAATGGGTTCATTAATAAAGGGAAGGTTGTTTATGAACTCTTTCCCATGGATACAAATTCCAAACAGTAGACATATTAGGTGTTTAAAACATATCCAACAAGTTTAAATGAATAACCATGAATCAAATCTAGGCAATAAATGCAAGAACAATGGTTGGAAACTTTTATACATAAAAAAATATTCCATTCTAACAAATAATAGAAATGAGTCATGGAGGTTGGGTTAATTTATTTGTGTCTTGAGTTTTCCTTACTACCAATTACATAAAAAAAAGTTCCCAAGAAGAAAGGAAATGGCATTGAAGGGTCATTTCACTTTTGTCCTCCGCCATATCTTAAAAGTCGAGGTAGAATTTCATGGGGGCATTGATTCACCAGTAGTGTTATGTCATTCCTCATTAAAATATCTTCCAGAATGGCACACATTTGCTCTCAAGATGGAAACAAGTCACTTTTTGAAGTCAATATGGAATGTGGGCTCATATAATGACTACAGTCTACTTCTTGGGCATGTAGGAAGAATAAGAATGATGGAATAAAGGAGAATAACACTAATAGTTACTTGTCGTTATAGAAAAAAGGTGTGTCCCTAGGTAGATATTCAATTTCTCATGGCCTCCTTACTCTATTTAGTCCCTTTCTAATGTTGATTTAAATCTCTAACTATTTCCATGAGAAATTTATTGGTCTATTATAGACTATTAGGAGAGATATGTGAGTCCCAAAATTAGGCTACAACAAGATTCTTCCTCAACCAATGAGAATGCTCTTTATACTTCTGTCAAATTTAGTTATAATAGGAGCTTCTTAACCTTGTTCCAAATTCATGTCCATATTTGGGTCCAATTCGTTGTTATTGTGATTTTCTTTTATTTGCTTGTAGTGGCTTCCTTGGAAACCATCACAATATTTCATTCATTAACTACCCAAATTAGTTCCAAATATGGCACATTCCATACCAAATACCACATCCTCAAGTGGAAAACAAGTAAATTGGTGTAAGAATGAGTTGATTTAGTTCTTATTTGGTATTCTTTTCCTTCCAAAACTTAGATGTAGTAGCACATTGTAGTTGGTAGGAATAGAACCCACAACCTCCTTTTGCCTTTTATAAAACCCACTTGCACTTTTTTATATAGATTCACTTTATTATTAGCACTAACACATGTTAGTGCTACAAATTCATTTTCAATCATTTTTCTACAAATGAATTTTCAATCATTCACTTAGATGTGCACAATGAATTAATTAGTGTTGTTATGATGCACAAATTGGGTGTTATAGCGACACATATTGGAGTGGGAAAGAATAGAACCCATGACCTCCTTTTTCATTTAAATAAAAAATAAAAAACATAGTTGTAAATTTCATTTGTGCACCATGGGAGCTACAAACAATTTCAGATTGTGAAATTTACAAATCATCCAATTATGAAATATATGGTGTAAAATTTACAAAATAGTAGTGAAGGATCAAGATTACTTTAAATTAGTAATGAAATTGGCGATCACTTTTCTCGAGGTCAAACAAATTGGTGATCCCTTTTACACACTTACCATGACCCCCACCATCATAACCCATATAATGAAATAATCCGGGGCCGTACCCTTTAGTATGCTTCTCAAAATCAAGAAATTCACATAAGAAATGCCAAAAAACATTACTTAAATATTTTGTAGAAAAGGTGTCAAAGGAAAGGTACACTTTCATCACTTTCACGCATTTATTCGATAATTTTGTTATTTGTTTATGTGAGTCATGTTTGAGTCTAAAACCCCTCCCATGTCATCAACACGTGTGTCTACTCTAACCATGTCAAATTTCAGTCCATACAAGCACAAATTGAAAAAAACTCAACGTTGACCCCATTCGCATGTCATTAGTGATATATAGTACTATTGGCTTAGTGAGTCATCGTTTAGTCCAGAAAGCTTCGCATATCATGAAGGCATGCGAACAGTCTTCCTAGGTCAAATTTCAGTGCATACTGAAACAATTTGTGGAAATTTCAACGTTGGCCCTGTTCAAAGGTCATTGACGTTGGCCATATCATAAGGGTTAAGCTTCTATCTATAATCCTTAGGACATTGTTCCACCTTTTCAACCTCCTTAGATGAATATAGTCTTCTTGATGTCTACACATACACAACTAGGAATAAATCCACTACCACTTATAGAATTGGGAGAAAAGTGTGTTTCTAACTCAAGCTAAGTGGATGTCCTAGACATCATTTGAGAAATAATTTTCACATATATAAGATAACTAGGGACAATTTCCTCTAATCAGGGAGAATTGATGGGACTTAGTCCATGTGATTAAAATAATTGTTGTATTTTATTATATAGTATGTTATGTATTTCACATATTCTTTAGCATGTACAACTTTAACAATATCGTCATATCATAAGGTCACTGGAATTGGCCATATCATAAGGTCATTGATGTTGGCCATGGAAATTCCGTCTCTATCACTTGCACAATTCCACTCTTATGTTCTCTTTGAGTCCAGAAATCCTCCCATATTGTGAAGGCGTGTGAACAGTCTTCCCAGGTCAAATTTCAGTGCATACTGAAACAATTTGTGGAAATTTCAACGTTGGCCTTGTTCAAAGTTCATTGACATTGGACACATCTACTAAGAATACAATGTATTTTAGCCATTTCTTTTAAATTTGGTTTGAGACGCACATTCCCGCATCTAGTGCAAGGGTAATAATGTCGATAAACATGTACTTCATGATAAATTGCGCAAGCGTTATCATGTATTTCAAAATGAAATGTCATCTACAACCAAGATTCAATGATATAAAGATGAATGAGCTTCTCTTGGTTTCAAGAATAATTTATTCTCTACTAAACAAGGCCAACCACGTGAAGGTGGAATCTCATATGACCTCTCTTGTCCCCCTCACATCGCTCTCAATTCCCAACAACCGATCTACAAAATATAAAATAATTGAAAGCAACATACATCTAATTGGATTCGGGCATAGAAACTACAAAAAAACAACAACATATGACATAGGATATAAAAAATTGCATAAGACTTATAAAAATGTAATAAACCCACATATGTAAATGATTTAAAGAGAATAATTCATACAAATGAACAATATATATTGCTACATACCTCGTCCAACTTAATATATGTTTCATTCTTCTTATGTATCTTCTTATTCATCCAACTCGACATCTGTATCTACAACATCCGCTTCAGAAACAATGTTCAAAGGGTTGTCGATATTATCATGATCGACATCACTGTCAGTTTTGAGCATATCTTCATCGATATCATCATCAGGACCTGGTACTACGTCGTATCCTATGCCTAGTTCATCTTCTCCATCTTCTTCATCTATCGACCCATCATCTTGCTTCGGCTGATTTACATCATCTTGATCTTCTTCAATATCATCTTCTTCCTCTGCAGTGTGTTTTATTGGCTACAATATGCTTTATTGGCCTTCCTCTTGGATCATATATAACAAAAAATGACCAAACCCTCTTACCTGGAACCTTTGAGTGAAAGACCTGTTCACACTGGCTTGGAAAAATGTAGCGATTGTTTTATTTTCAAACACTGTTGTTTTAATCATCGGAAATCCATTCGCATGTTGAATAACAATTCTCTCCTCATCACCTCCATGCAGTATTAATCTATACCATTTGACATCCAACATAACTAATTTGAAGGAATTAAATTCACACTCAATTATATCATCCAAATGCCCATAGTACTGATTTTCAGTTTCTCGGGGATGTCTGTCTGTACTAGAGGAAACATTTATGACCTGGAATACTGCAGTTATCCCACTATCAGAATTTTTCCTGGTGTAATCCAACTTTTGATACGAAATTTATGGTCATTGCACCACATAGCCTTGTGGTGTTTCAACTGCAATATGCGAGACATGTAAAACATGGATTGGCAAATAATAAACATATTTATATAACTTGGAAAGTATATGAAGAAAACACAACTACAGACACATTAATATAATATAAAGTAACTATATAAAATGGGTGATTTTTCTTTCCTTGCCATCTGTCAGACCATATGCTAAATATTTTTCCCTTTGTGTAACATCATCATCTCCATGACGACCAGCTTATCTAACCAGTTCAGACAATTGTTTCCATGATAACCTACCACCATGACGTTCTTTACATCTGTCAATCCATACCTTCATCCAATCGAGATTGTTTGCAATGTATAAATGTAGTTCCTCCTAATCGCGATGACCTGAATAAAAAAAACATAAATCAACAGTATTAGAAATTACTTATAACCATGGTAAATATTAATAAATGATGAAAGAATGCATATTAAAAGAGTATGAGCATATATTAAAAAAACAAAGAAGTTGTATGTATCATAAATCTACATAATTTAATTACCTCCCAGTCTCTTCATTCTTCCTTTCCCCAACAACTTCTCCCCTTCAAGTTTTTTGATAGAGTTCACATCCCAAATACAATCTACTGCATGCATAGATCGCTTCGCTAACTTAGGAATATAGTGACTAATATACACCATTTATTGATATACCATACATCCCCTCACCATAGAACCCTCGGGACCTGCTCTATGTCTAACTAAATCCTTCAATGATTTCAAGTGCCTCTCCACCATCCACATTGACCTTGTGTGTACAGGTCCACACATTTCAATCTCCTCAACTAGTTGTATGAGGTAATGTTCTTGTGCATTGAAAAATGTTGGAGGTACACACAAGGTAAACTTTTGCATTTCACACATTAGCCGAGGGATTTCTCTCTTCCAATATTTTATATTATCTTGATGGATTTATTTCAATGACAACCATCTACAGATTATGACGCAAGAAAATAACAAGTTTCAACAAAACATAAATTGTAAAACACATGTCATTAAGTACAATAACAAATTGAAAAAACATTTTTCATATATATTAGTCACCTATATAACTTACCTCATGTATTTTCCAAGATCATATATAACTTGTTTGACGTTGTTTTCAAAGTCGTCTAGGAGAGATAGAGGTAGAACATACTCTAACAATAAAAAAGAAACGTTATTTGTTTCAAAATAGATACAAATAAAACAAAAATCCAAAAAGGTAAATACGCCAAATATATAAATATGAATAAAAAATTATTACCTTAATGAATGTATGCCAGTCATGGGGTTTAACCCCACCAAATTCACCTTTCTTGGTTAAGATATTATTTATGTTTGAAGAAAAACCTGTGGGAAATTTAATACTTTGAATGACCTCTTTTACATCATTGTTTTGTTGCTCTGTTAATAACCATGGAAGGTAATTTCGGTCTCCATCTTTATTTGATGAATCACACTTCGCATTGCATGATTGGATTCCTCAATGTCAGTACAAATTTTGACAATTTTTTCTTTATCCCTCTTGCCATCTATGATTCTCGATCATTTTTCTGTCACATTCTTCCCAATATGCACCGTATCAAACAAATGATCAATTCTTAGCTTCTCATAGTAGGGAAACCTCGTGAATTGAGTGGGATAACATTTCATTCCTCGTGGAATCCCAATATTTCTACCTTCACGACGACGACATTGATGAAGCATAAAGCAAATGAAAACAATAATTATCAAACACAATAAATATACGTAATACTTAAAATATAATTTCAAAATAAAAACAATATTACATATACAATACATATAAAACAAATTGCGTACCTTGACGATTTCTGTTATACTCCAACCTCCATAAGCGAGGTGTCATTCTTCGTGGTTTTGATCTAGTCTCTTCTTTCTCATTGAAAATATGTTTTTTCAGTAGTACGAAACCTTTGGGACTTCGGCAGGAAGTGCCTATGCTAATCAAGCACCATCTTTCCTAAAGATTTTGAATAACGATACTTCATCTTAGGACCACAATTTGGACATGCAAATTTACCCTTTGTTTGAAGAGGTCTGCAACATATGGATTAATGTCAATTATACGATGGATTATTAAAAAAACATGCATGACATCTTCAAAATAATTAACAAGTAATAAAGTGCAAGGAAACGCTAATACATACCATAAATATGTGTTAGTTCGAGGGCATCATGAATTGTCCATACAAGCATTCCACGGAATTAAAATCTCTTTTTCCCAATTGGTTTACATATGTCATACATAGTTATATTATTCCATAACTATATTAGCTCATCGATAAGAGGATCAATATATACATTCATATCTTTAACTTGGTAATTGCCAAAATGTTTGAAATTACACATAATTACTACCATGATATGTATATATAAGTAAATAAATAAATAAACTATAGTATGCAAAAAATAAGACAAATGAAAATGGCACAAAAAATTAATATACACAAATACCTGGAGCAATCGTTGTCAACATTATGTGCTCCATCTTTATTGACATCCAAGGAGGAATGTTATTGTTAATAAAAAAAATAGGCCACACCGAGTAAATATATCTAAGCTCTCCGAATGGATTAACACCGTTGGCTGCCAATGAAATCCTAATATTACAAGGTTCATCTTTAAAATCTGGCCATTTTCCCTCAATTTCCCTACATGCATATCCATTTGCAGGCATTCGAAGAACACCATCTCCACTTCTATTCCGCGCATGGTAATCCATAAACTGTGCTATGCTTTTGCACATGAACAGTCGCCGCAAACATGGAATTATGGGAATATGACGAAGAACCTTTCGAGGAACCATTTTTGTTACTTGATCGGTTCGATATATACTAATATTACATTCTAGGCATTCAGTTTTTGATGCATGTTGTACATAATATATAATATGGTCATTAGGACATGCATCTATACTTTGATACTCCATTCCAATGTATTTCATAACGGCAAGTAAATCTTGATATGTGTGAGGTCAAATATTTGACGATGGTAACAAAAATTCACCTAACAATCTACATCATGAAAATTTACTAGTTAATGAAAAGAATATTAATTGTAAATATTAAATTATTATTTAACACATTAATTAACGTTAAAAAAAGGTGAAAAGGTCAACCATTATGTATATCTGATGAAACATATTACATACCTTAGGATCTATGTCATACAAGTGTTTGACAAATTATTCATAACCTTTAAGTTCATCAGAAGCAATGTAGCGGAGAGAAGATTTACTCTTGACCCTTTATAAAGCCGTTTATTTGCATTTTCCATCAAAGGTTCATCATAAATACCATCACTGTCCCCATCCTCATCTAGATGACCGAACAAGTCTTGGATAATTTGATTTGTTCCATCATATTCAACTATGTTATGGTCGTCATCTACTTCCATGGGATCATTAACTTGATCTTCATTATTTGCTTCATGTTCCTCAGCTTGTACAACATCATTTCTACTACTACTTGGGGCATTCTGCAAAAAGTTAGAGGGAAACTCTAACTTTATAATGAAAAGCAATCATGCAAAATTAGTGCATGTATAAAAGATACTAAAACAATATAAAATTTTACAAATACAATCAATATTAATAAATATAATTAATATGTATATAGAGTTGTTAACATGGGACGATATTCCTTCAATCCCACATCCATGTGACCATATTTCCTACAATATTTTCTAGTTGTTGTTTATTAAAATTCGCACGGGACGTCTCATAAAACAACTATTGCAAGGGTAAAAACATCTACCATCACCCTTTTCAGCCTCTTCATCTCTTTCCATACCTCTAATATTTTCTGACATTCTTCCCACAAAAAGTATAGTGATGATTATAAAAAAAAATCCACTTTTCACAAGACAATAAGAGCGTATATCCTTTCTGAACTGTCAGTCATATAGCAAAATTGTCACAACCACTATAAATGGATACGTATTTATAGATTTTAAACCGTCGGCATTCCGACGAACATTGACCAAGTCAATGTTGACTTCCTTAAACTCTGGGGAACCGTTTGGAAATTGAATGGCTACTTTTGTGTTCTTTTTGTCGGTCTTGCAACACTAGGACATTAAACGACACAATACCGATGAATGCAAGATAAGACGTCGCAAGACCGACGATATTGAGGAGGTAAAAAAAAGGAATTTTTTTTACGTTTTCTCTTGAATTTTCCGACATTCATCGGAACCCTATAGTCGGAATTTGGTCCAAATGTACTATTGACATTCTCAAGTTTTTCCTCAACTGGTTGATAAGAATACTCAATACTTAGTTAATTAATGAAGCACTAGCAATCCAAACTAGCATTACACACAAGAAAAGAGTAACAATGGCCACAACAACTGTTAAATTATGATAATTTGTAATATAACCTAAATCTATCAATCCAATAGTCTGCAAGTAAATAGATTAATTTGTAACAGAGTCTATCTACAACAAATGAACAAACAAAACCAATTATACGCCACTATAATTGAATATACTAATATACTTATGCAATACATGCTCGTAGAAAGGGGGACCTACCTCTCTCGGCCAGGCATTTCTAAACAATATCATGAGCTACGAATCGATCACATAATAGTATGCAATACATAGAAGAATTGTGATTTCATTAATAACTATAAACATATCACAATAGCAAAGTATCGCCATTTGTCCTCTCACCTCTAGAGTAGAGGCATATTTATACATAACAAAGAGTTCTTCAAATGTTCCTAATATCAATCGATTCGATTTAGCTCGGATAATTTCAACTACTTAAAAAACTCACATTAAATATAGGATGGATATGATTGTATTAAGCTAAAAAATAGTACATAATGGCTTGCAAGAATCTTGCTTGATGCCATGTTGGACCAACAAACTCGTTTCTTGATTATTTCATTCCATATTTGGGTAGAAGTGAACTTATTTTTCTTTATTGAGTGGATTCATAACAAATAGTTTTTATGAATCCACTAAATCGTTTAATGCAACCCCAACATCAGATTCTTATTCAAACACGACCCTTGAATTTGGAGCTTTATCAACTTTGAACGTTTTGCAACTTCTGCAGCGTGCATCATCCATAATCCATTTTTACCAAAATTTGTTAATCACACTCAAAAAGGGTAATCACAAAGCATATATTCCCTCGTCACTTATTCAAATGCAAGAAACATAATCAAGAATACCTATAATGAAGATTGTACGTATTCTCTCAAAATGTTCCTTATTTATAAAAATGGATCAAAAGGAAAATGAAAAGGTAGAAAAATTGTATCAATCCCAGACCCCAACACAAAGGATGAGGGAAGCCCTTATAAGTGGGACAAGGAACTCATTATACTCATTGTATCCATAGGACACATGTGTAGCCTACCTTTTCCCTACAAACTTCAACTTCTTGGATTATCCATGCTAGAGCTTAAATCTAGATTTCAACAGGGATTTCATGGGCTCTATGTTGGGGAACACTACCATTCTCTGGGTGGACATGGGGATGACACTGTGAATCATAAAAGCCATAAGAAAATACTACAAGATGGTACATAAATGCCTTGATGGATAATTTTGACTTGGGACTTATGATGAAAACTAGCTTAGCCCAAGGTGGGGACTTGGGCATGGAGGATTCGAATTGAAAATAATTTTCTAAACCGTTATTGAAGGTTGTCTTTACTCCATAAATTATTTGTAAACTAGATTGCAGTGAGTCTCATATTGAATCATTGTCTTAAACTCTGTCTTCAAAGTAATTTGCAAGAATTGTGATCTCAAGTAGATAATGGAGTTCAACAATTACTCGCCACCCAAATAGTTTTTGCTTTGCACCAAATTCTACAAATGTAACCATTTTTCATTATGTTTCAGAATTTTGAAGATCAGATAAGAGATCCATTTATTATATCATAACCCAATCTAGTCCAAAAATACCCTGCACCCCTAAACACCATTCTTTATCTGAAGAAAAATCCAATTGCAATGGTAATAATAGATGCAACGTTACTTATATGAAATCCATGTTTTTTCATTATCTCGGTAAGCATCACCAATACTGCAAGAACACCAGCCATGCATTTAATATGAAAACAATAAGCTTCTCACACAACAAATTCTTAGTCGATAACTTTGAAGATGAACTTGGTAGTAGAGTGGCAGTCACCCAAACACTACTAAGGTTGTTGACAATCGGGAAAGGTGTTTCAGGGGCCATGTTGTTAAATTACAAGTTCAAATGCAATTTATAGTTTTCTCATTATGGTAGCAGATAAATTTTATTTTGAGCTGACACACTCAAGGACCAAACATAACTCTTAGCTTATAAGGCACCCATTTTCTCACCCTAGGTTGAAAGGTACACATTAACACCTTATGAATTGTAAGCCAAGAATATGTTCGATGTTCCCCTTTTCTCCTCCATAATAAGAATATAACTTATGGTGGGTGCATATCCCCACTCCTCCATTGTCCTATATAATCTGTCTAACTTCGCTTAAAATTGCTATGTTTCTGGGCATGACCGATCTTCAATGGTGAAAGCGTATACTTGTTTATAGATTTCAATCCAACTACAACCTAGTTTATTTTCACCCTCCTATTTCACATAATTTTTCGAACATTGTTTATGTCATGCCACCTTCGAGAGTCTGCATAGATATTTGAAATCAACACATAAGGAGCACTCAACAGTGCCCCCCACACATCTACATCAGGTTGTAGAGGAATACTATCAACAAGTTTAAGTGCCCCATTCAAGTTCCCAACGCATTAAGTTCCCAGCCATCTAAGAAGGTCAACCTATAGGTTTGATAGCAACAGGAAGAGAGCACACCAATGAAGTTCACATTATCTAGTTTTGTGCTAGAGCACTTTTTTAAAAAAAAATTAAGGGCCTCCTGGCCAAACTCATGCATGGCATATCTTGTAACCATTGAAGTCCATGAGATCACATCCTACTTACCTATATTATCAAACATGTTGTACGCATCCTCTATGCCACTACATTTAGCATAGATTTCAATAAGAATATTCTACACAAATAGGTCATACTGAAGCCCAATTTTGTTTTTCTCCTCATGGATTTCCTTTCCCTGCTCCAAATTTTCCAAGTTTGCACATGCTGGGAGAAGGCTAGCGAAGGTGTTCAAGTTCAGCTTCACATATGTGAGTAGCATTTGTTTGTAGAGATTAAGGACATCCTCATATTGCTTATTTTGGACACACCCTACAATGATGTCAATCCATTAGACCACATCTCATGCAAGCATTTTACTAACAATCTCCAAGGTTTGCTCAAGTTGTGCATTTTGTACACACCCCACAATCGTCGCAGTACAAGATACCACATTTCAAGAAAGAGCTTCAAGGCTTTATCAACAAGCCCATTCTTCACACATCTTGGAATATGCCAGTTCATGACACCATATTCCTTTCAAGCATCTTCTCAAATATTTCAATTGTGTTATCAAAATACCTATTTTGGGCATACCTAGTGAACATATTGTTCCATGCAACCACATTTTGTTCAAGAATTTTGTCAAACACTTGGCATGCAATCTTTACAAAACCACATTTGATATACATGTTCATGAGAGCATTTATTACAAAAAAATTGGATTGAATTTCCCTTTTTATTACTTCATGATAAAGTTTCTTACTATATTTTAGAGTTGTCAAATTCGCATAGGCCGAGAGAAGGTTGGCGAAGGTGAAGGCATTTGGATGGATACTAGGTCTTTGCATTTGATCAAAGAGTGACATGGATTCGTAGTCCCAACCATCCTTTCCATAAGTTGAGATCATGATAGTCCATCAAACGATGCTTCACTTTGGAATTCAATCAAAAACCCTGTGAGCATCAACCAAAACCATGTAATTGACATGTACAAGCAAAATCTTGCTCGCTAAAAATGTCTATGTATTCATATCCTGCATCAATTATGTGGGCATGGGCTACTTTTCCTTCATGCAAAGCATTGTTGTTTACACGGGCCTACAATAGGGAATCATGAGTAGAGGAATCTAGGAGGATGTCTTGGTATCCCATGAGATGTAGAACGTTAAGTGCAACTTTCAAATGGTTTTTCTCATGCACATTTTTCTCATATAGCAATGCAGTTTGTCTTGATCAATATCAACCGAGTTGGTGTTGGTGTTAGCGCGAGTTCCTCCTCTTACATTGTAAAGATGAAAAGAGGTTTCCACATTCTATTTTTCGTGTTTGAGCAATCTTAGAAGACATATTGCAGTGTTATTCAATTTTTTGACATTGTAAGTTGCTTACAAAGATGCTTCATAGAGAAAATGATCAACTTGTAGAAGGGTATGAGTATGGAGAAATTGGTCATTGAAGTGACAAATTCATTCATCAATTTGTAGAGGGATTTGATGTTGATGATGAAGGATTATGTGTTAAGTGCCATGAGCCACCAAGACCTTCTCAAGTGGGAGATATAAAAAGGTCCCCCTTCTTACTATGTTTATAGAAGGTCGTACTCTCTCTCTTGAAACAAGTGGAACACATCTTGAGACTTCAAATAATACACTCAGTGTGCATTTAAAACTAAAAAGTGAAAAGATACTAGTTGCACTTATTAGAAAAGGAGCATATGTTTAGAAATAATACTCACGTTTTCATGAACTAGTTGAAATCAATGAAACAAAAATGTATCCCTTATTTATTGAAACATTAATTTGAATATGAAGTGAGATGCATAATTCCTCCTCCACTGTAAGAATGTGGTTGATGTTGTAGTAATTTTAAGAATGTGGTTGATGTCGTATTAATTTTCCATACTCAGTAGTTGTTGCTATGCTTGTGGGATATGGATTTCAATTACAATTTTAGATTGGGAAAATTGAGCACGCAACTCAATCCATTATCAAATCCCAAGTAAATGACGAATAACTAATTATATCTAAATATTTATAGGGATATAGAGAAAGTGGAGAGAGTGGTAGATTGGAGTAAAATCATTTGAAATTCATGATATTTGGTTCCTCTATGTAAACGTTTTTATGTTTTCTAACACATACATTTTATGTCATTTAATAATTATTATTATGATATTTATAGTTAATAATAATATATATTATTATAACCTAAGTATCACAAAGTTAAGCACATTGATTAAATGTGTTTCCTCTATACATGTCACAAATTTGAATTCCGGGGTAGGATAAATCATTAATACATAGTCTTTTGTCCCATGTCAAACAAGCTAGAGGTATAAGTATACATCAATAATTTGGTGACGTTGAAATATAAGATGTAAATATGGTATAAATTGAAGAAAAAATGTATAATACTTAACCACTTTATCCAATATTAAGCGGTGTTAGTGGAATTTGGATCAAATATAAATAGCTGAGGAATAGTCTATGCTATGCTTTTAGTTGTGGCTGGCAATAAGCTAGGTGAAATGTGGGCTAGGAGTTGTAATTCATGATGTAAATAATTATATTGTTTAAGTTATTGGGTGTTGTATCATGAAGCATGGCTGACACATCAATGCATACTTCGAAAATGAATTCAACATGACAAATCCTAATTACCATGATAAACTACGCTATTAAAATTCAATTACTTATAAGTAAAATATATGTGCTTACTAGTCATATGTGTTTGTTCCTAATATATATTAGTAATGTATGTTAGTAATTTATAGCTAAATCACTTAAAATACACCATAATTACTCAAATTTACTAGTATTTAGCTTATAAAAAATATAGAAACTAACTTTTTTTTGTTATAGTTACAAATTAACCATTTTGTAATAGTGTTCAATACCAACACTTATGAAAATCCAAATCAGCATTAATCCTCATGCTCTAATATCAAATTGATATAAAATTAGAGCAAATAAACTTTGTTCTACCAATTTAGTTTCGATCTCAATTTCCGTCTTTTTGTTAACGAAATTGGGTTAATTAATTAAGAAATGGTATTTAAAGGACCATAATCTTTAAAACAAAAGTGGAAAACACAAGCAAACTCAACATGTTCATAACTATTTCACCCATGTGAGCTACGTTTCTGGCTCTGCTTTTTAAATGAGGAAACAATTCGTTAAGACTATGGTTTAATTTCATAACTTCATATACAATTTTTAAATATTGATCTATAATTCATTTAATTTTAGTTTTTCAATATAGGGTTTTTTATATTTATAATTAATGTTTCTTTTTGTTTTTTACTTTTAGTTATTTAACATGGAGCATTACTCTTCTCTCTTTAAACCGGAAGATGAGAAAAATAAAATCTTTAATGCTTTACCTTATATGCACATCTAAAGAAAATTAATAACACAAAAACTATGAAGAAAATAGAATTTTCAATATTTTAAATTATCGGAAAATAATTTATTTATAAAAATATATATCATTGTGCAACAACTCAGAATTGTTCTCCATCCTTTGAATATGAATTGTTCTCCATCCTTTGAATATGCTATTAACTATTAATTTTTTTAGTCATTCAAGCTTAAGCATCATGATGTGACTTAAATAACCTCGATGGAAGTAATTTATTTTTGATTATTTGTCAAAATTAACAATGTTACCCTCCAAATGAAGCAATGGTTTTGCCTTTTTCAAATGTCAACCGGAATCTACGGCCTTGCCTTCTACATGTGTCAAAAGTATCCTCTACTTAATTCTGATGATATGAGAAGACAAAAAAGGAATCATCCTTTTTATCTCTCCTTTTATATAATGTTCGGGATTCAGACAAAACCGATCCGTTTCTCATCTTCGATCGAAAGAGCGCGCTAACATGATAAGTCACAATCAGGAATTTAGTTAGTTGAACCACGGTTAGTACACGAGGATTAACAACCTTGCTTCGTACCCAACACGCAATAAGAATGATTCAAAGTCCATAGTCGGTCAAGTAGATGGGAGACCACTAACAGAAATATTCAAAACGCCAACCACTTGCCAAATGGTTGGAAGTTGTAATGTGGAGGGTCCCCCGATTGCTTGTGGAGAAAGGAAGCGGCATAACTTTATTAATTCCTTTTCCATTCTATAGAAAAAGGAAAAAGCGTAGTTAGCAACATGTCGTCGACACGTGTTTCTGTTGTAGAAAAATGTCAAAGAAATATAGCTTATAGCTTCTTGGGACCTCCCCTTTGGGTGTCTTTTTCTAAAGCGGAGGGCCACATTCCCTTCTAGAGAGTCAAGGAAGTACGGTTGCGTAAAAGTAACACCTGTGTAAACGTGACAAATCTGGGTAAATTGTATTGCTATAAATAAAGGGCGTGCGGTCTACTCGGTTTGTCCAGGTCTCTAGTGAATACTCCATGTGAAAAGAATGGAGGCAAGAAATAGATCGACTAACAACGCCCCTGTGCTGCCCCTCGCCTTTGTCCTTCCAAGATCCCACTCTCCCACACGCCATTTCAAATCCCCTTCATCTTCCTCT
Source organism: Larix kaempferi (assembly GCA_027924585.1). NCBI lineage: Eukaryota > Viridiplantae > Streptophyta > Pinopsida > Pinales > Pinaceae > Larix > Larix kaempferi. The sequence goes on from BSBM01000455.1 coordinate 3,071,348, forward strand.
GCTTCCAACTTTGCCGTCCACAGAAAGCTTTCACCGACTCGTGCAAATTTTAGCGGCGGCTCTTCTTTCTCTTCTTCTGCTTCTGCCGCCGCTTTGTCTTCTATCAATTTCGCCCTCGACAGATCCACGTCCCAGGTTCGATCTGCAGGCCGTCCAATTTCACCGAAAGGCGGTGCCGCCATGAAGCCCATTCCCTGTGCTCCGCCGAGGAAGACCTGCATGTGCTCACCCACGAATCATCCAGGATCGTTTCGTTGCAGTCTTCATAAAAATAGTAATAATTCCCCTTCTTCGACTACGCATTCTCAGCTGAATGCGAGGAGGTCTGCCATGAGAAATTCGCTGGTAAGAATCGGCGGTGTAGAAGGAGAATGGGTGAGAAGAGCCCTCACGGCCCTCATACGCCCCTCCAGCCACCACATGCGAAGGAAGACGTCTTTCCAGCCCCGGCCCAGCAGGCTCTGCCATATGACCACGGCGCACGATGTCTCCTGAGGCTCGCATCGGGTCGTCTCCGTTTCCAGATTCAATTTTGGACTGTTTCGCCGATCGTTCCTCTAAAGGCAGACAAGTACTAAAAAGAAAGATTGGCATGCATAGTTGCAGAGCAGTGCGCAGTTTTCTTTTACGGCTAAGGACTTCGCCGTTGATTTGGTCATCTCTGGTCAAAAATCCGTAGCAAAGCAGTGTTGCTGCTATACAAGCGTAATATACTTGATAGAAGCAACAATGGTTCGGATCTTCAGTATAAATATTTCCAGCCAGAGAAAAAGAAAAGAAAAAACATCCCAAATAACCGAAGTGATCACCGATTTGTAAAATATACAAATACATACTCATTGTATATCATTTTCTGTTGGTATTCGTTGGACGTTGATGTTTTCCTGTCAATTGATTGGGAACATCGATATTTGGAGCATTTTTATTTGAAACACATACACAGACCTCTGAGCATGAAGCATGAAGATAACAGATGACCAAAGAATAACTATAATCATAAACAACTTATGTTTGCAACTGACACAATATTAACATTTTCGTCATTTGTTAATAGATGCCATTACTCAGGGTGAAGGTCGCGGTAAAGTTCTTCCGCGACTCGGTTTTTATGAAACTTTTGCCGGAAAAGAGGATCGTTTTAGTTGTGTTTTATCTTACTGGGTTCAAGAGCTCCCAAACTCTTAGCTTTTTGGGTGTAGCTAGGGTTAATTAAAACGCCCATGCCCCCCGCCTCCAACTTGCCTAAATCCGGCTGGCAATTTTTATCAAATTTAGGCAATTTTTATCAAATTTAGGTAATTTTACCAAATTCATTACTTGGAGTGCTTATATAGCAATTTTAGGAATTTGAGTATTTTTAAAATTGGGTAATTAGTCTTGACAATTCTTATTAAATTTAGGTAATTCTATCAAATTCACTATTTAAAGTGCTCAGATAGCAATTCTAGGAATCTTGGTAGTTTTAAAATTAGACAATTAATCTAGAACAAACAATCCCAATTGTTGAAAATTACAAAAATGCTAAAATAACATTTTCCAAAAATTTTAACTGACTTTTAAGCCAAAATCGCGAGAAAAGCGAGGCGTTTTGGTTGTCTTTGATGCTGCGCATCATTCTTCTTAGCTTTTTGGGGTGCGGCGCAGTTTGTCATTCCGGGTTCCGTTTCGTCCGACGGGAGTCAATGACTGCCGTTTCAAGAATGCACGAGATACATTACGCAGGTTTTTATTTTTATTTTATCCTTTTTCTAAATTTAGTTTTAACTATGTGTTTTGTGAAACAGGTTTCGCAGACTCTACGAGTGGGTCGGTAAGCCTGGATTATTTAGGGCATTTTTTTATAACTTTCTGACCATGGATTTTGTGATATGTGACTCTGACCAGTTTAAAAGGGACCAAGTCAACTAAACCACCACTTCTTAGGAGGCGAAACAAAAGATCTAATAGTAAAAACTGACTGCTGGCAGACGGCTTAGCCCAGCCTTTGGACTTAATTTTTTTCCTGCCAACTACCAATTACCAGTCCTAGGCTGAGAATCATTTTCAGGAGAGTTTTCAGCCATGGCTTTGAATAAGGATTAGCAATAAACACTTCACACTGTTGCATTGAATGTTATGATCGATGGATGTTTAACCTCGCAGCAACATAATACATCTAATAACTCCTAATCCCACAACTATATTAATGGAAGGTTGTTGAAAACATATTTATTACAAGCAACCACAACATTACTTTCAAATCCATTTAACTTTCATTAACATAAAAAACTCAATAAAACAAATGTGACATAGTTGTAATCATTTCCTTTTAACTTTCATTAATATAAAACACTCAATAAAATAAATGTGACATAGTTGTAATCATTTTTATGAATTATAGAGTTTTGTGTTCAAAGAATCTTGTTTTACATAATGAAATCAAAAAATAAGATCCACTCATTCCGTGCACAAAACCTACACCAAGCCATAAAAACCGCACCAAGTCATGAACACCAAGCCATAAAATCCGCACCAAGTCATTAAACCTTATTATTTCAAGACATGGAACAATAAAACTCTGGTTTGTAATTTGTCTAGGTTGACTCTCTTTGACATGATACTTAAAAAAGTTGTTTTTATTATTAACTTTTTATTTTCATTTAAGTACGGAGAAAAAAATCATTGTAAATTATTTTTAAACAAATTTGATAATTAAAATATTTGAAATTGAAATTAACAATTTATTTATTTTTACATTAATATATATTTTTTAAAATCAATTTTATTTGAAATATTAAAAAATGATATAAAAATAAAAATTAAATATAGTTTTTTACTTCATTTTAGTTGATGCTTATAACATAGGTAAACACGTAATTTATACTTTCATTTTTTTATAATTTTGTTACTCATGAATTAATACTATAAAAAAATAGTATAGATTGTCTATTCTAAAGTCATAACTCTATGGAGTTTGGCCTTTGATTATTACATTTATTAATATATTTGATTATTACACTTATTAATATAAGTGTTTCTCCTATAGCCTTTTATTTTCATCCTTATAAAGAATACAATATAATTTAAGAATAAACAAGAATTATTTATATGACTATTTAATCATTTTATATTATATCCATTCACATTTGATTTTGGGGGTTCACTTTGTGAATCTATGATATAGGATATGCTTTCATGAGATATTAAAGAATACACATAATTTCACTAGATATTAAGAAATTCTCCAAAAAATCCTTTCGTTGAACCCTCCTCTCATTACACATTTCCAATTTTAAAAAAAACATATTTTCACTAGGTATCCTAGGTATCCGTTTTTTCCATACCATTCTTAATATCCCTAGATATCCTAGGTATCCATTTTTTCCATGCCATTCTTAATATCCCTTTTTATTTTTAATGGTGACATGGAACAAGTATTATAACCCCTAGAAGCCTTTCAAGGTGAAATATGAAATCTTAGTGATAGAAGATATTTTAAGATGGGGAACGACTCCCTAAACACATGACGACCTAATACATAGTCATTCCAATCCACTTCACACCACATTCACTCACAAATCATACCTATTAAAACACCACTTAGATTACAAACACAATTGGATTCACACCACCTTCACACAAAAAGCATACTTATTCAAATACTAATTTGACATCACACATAGTCGGATTCACACCAACTTTAGACATAGAGAACCTATTCAACCCCCCAATGCCTTATTCAACCCCCTAAATACTTAATTATAAGCCCCCCTAATATTTATAAGTTTTTAATATATTAAAATATCCATTGACCCTTACATGCTAGGAAATATGTTGCCTCCATTTTTTAGAGCATTAAATCCCCCAATGTGAACTCACATGCTATAATATTACCTACATAGTGAACCTCCTGTGCATTTGATTCAACAATCCTAAGAAATATTGAAAAGACAAACAAATCACAAAAGACCTAGAGTTATTGTTGCTAATCCCTACCCTTAGAGATCAAGTCCACAAATGTTAATGGGTAGAGTGGTTCTAGCTATCTAATCCTCTAGCATCAAATTTTTCCCTTCCTCATATGAATCCTCAACCACCACTTTTTAATTCCCTACCCAAATATACTTGATGCTTCATATTTTCTATCCATGGGGTCCAATTTATCCAAAATTTCTTGTTACTAGATTTCTTCCTCTTTTACAACCTACCAAATGAAAGATTTATTGTGCTAAAAGAGTTCCACTAATTTTAAGTACTTGATGTATTAAATTCTAGATCTCTTCCTCTTTTACAACCTACCAAATGAAAGATTTGTTGTGCTAAAAGAGTTCCACTAATTTTAAGCACTTGATGTATTAAATTCTAGAAAATATTGTATTCAAGATCTAATTAAAAAACTTTGTGCATGCCCTTTTTATAGGAGTGTTCCCCCTCTTCTATTGGACCAAATACTCAATTCATTCCACTTTCTCCTTAATTGGAGTTGCAAATCTAATTTGGTGTCCTTTTGTCGTGGCCATAGATTTCAATTGACCCCTAGTTCACTTATGTGATGGACTCTTATGTATCAGGATCCTACAGGCTTAAGGTTTTCCTTACCTCACCCCATGCATCCTTTCAACTCCCTCACCTTCCTTCCTTTCCCCCTCCTCGCCATCTATCTATGTTATTCAACTCCCCACAAATTGAATCCCACCAAGAGTGATCAACAATTCACTACCACCAACCAACTGTTACTAACAATAAACTATTATAAGCCCTCCCTTAAGCTAGAAGTGGATGTTCCACCAAGGAACATCTACCACATTAATCTACACCTAATACCCAATCCCTTCCAAGTGGAAGACTATACCCATGAATCATAAAGTTCACTAATCATAGTTACAAGAGAATCACACTCTCATTCCCTACGGTTCACTTAATAAAACAATGGCATAGCACATCCATTAGTAGGGTATTAAAGAATACCCTTAATTTTGTTTTTACCTTCCAAAATTTATTCCATAATTTTGTTTTTACCTTCCAAAATTTAAATGCATATACCCCATCCCAATACATATTTCCAAATAAAATAATCATTTATTTTCACCATATATTATAACATAACATAGTTACCAACTTGACAATGTAATGTCCCCAAAGTTCTATTATTAACCATTGAAGAGAAATAATTAATTTTAGCATATAGTCTCTATGTACTGTAACACCCCAAGGTTTTCCTTACCTCACCCCATGCATCCTTTCAACTCCCTCTCCTTCCTTCCTTTCCCCCTCCTTCCCCCCTCCTTGCCATCTATCTATGTTATTCAACTCCCCACAAATTGAATCCCACCAAGAGTGGCCAACAATTCACTACCACCAACAACGGTTACCAACAATAAACTATTATGAACCCTCCCTTAAGCTAGAAGTGGATGTTCCACCAAGGAACATCCACCACATTAATCTACAACTAATACCCAATACCTTCCAAGTGGGAGACTATACCCATGAATCATAAAGTTCACTAACCATAGTTACAAGAGAATCACACTCTAACTCCCTACGGTTCACTTAATAAAACAATGTCATAGCACGCCCATTCGTAGGGTATTAAAGAATACCCTTGATTTTGTTTTTACATTCCAACATTTAAATGTACATACTCCATCCCAATACATATTTCCAAATAAAATAATCCATTATTTTCACCATATATTATAACATAGTTACCAACTTGACAATGTAATGTCCCCAAAATTCTATTATTAACCATTGAAGAGAAATAATTAATTTTGGCCTACAGTCTCTATGTACTGTAACACCCCAATTTTGACCTGATTGTATTAAACATGTAAATGATATAATATTGTTATAAAATCATGGTGAGGAGCTCAAAGCCAAGGCCTTTCCATTGATTTATCGTTTATGTATTGGCAATTATAAAGCGATACATCTGGATTGCATGCTAGCGTGGCACAGTGTAAATCGTAAATATGATGTAAATGTATTTTAATAAAAATACCCACAACTAGCTATTCAAGGCAACAAGAGTATGGGGACATGATTTTTACAAGGAATAGGGAGGGAAATATTCAAACCCTTGAAGCCAATAATGTCAAGCCAAGTGTCAATGAGAGAACTCGTGAACCTTTAACTACCCATATTGAATTTTGCACCAATCATTTATTTTTTCCAAGAGGTGGTTGAAGTAGTTATTGTTTTGGGAAATGGAGGGTATGGCTGTCCAATTTCATGCATGGGAAAGCCATCATTTTGGAAAAACGTGTTTGGTTTCTTGGGCAAGAAAGGACCCACAAATTTGCTTCCCAATCCATTATTCATCAATGAGTCTTGCTCCCTCATGTTTCTATTGCTTGCCGAGCATTTTCCTCCATAAATTTGCTGAGATTTCCTCCATTTTCTAGCTGGGAAAGTCGTTTTTGGTGTTGCAGAATGACTGGGAGGAAGAGAATTTTGATTTGGGGGTTCATAGAGGTCGATTTTTCCATTTTAATGCTTGTAATACCTGTGGGAAGAATCATTTTGTCCCTAGTGGTAGACTTCCCCTCTCAAATTTCATTTTTCTATGCCCAACAATTGTGCCTTGCTGTGTGTTTGAGATATATCTATGGTTTAGGTTATGTGCATCCCTTGTTTTGGCTTGAACTTGTATGTAAGCAACTAGGAGTAGAGAAGCATTGGGAATCGGCTTGATAAACCTAGTGAAGAGTGTAACCTCACCAAATATGATAGGGCTTTGGCTACCTTTCTATGCACACCCTGAAAAGCACTAGAAGGGAAGGTATGGCTTGAGGGACTATGGAGCAGTGAAGGGGATACTTCCTTGTGTTGGGTGTGTAGGTATTGTGGGTGCCAAGCTAGTTAACTATTGTAGAGGTACTGATAGCTCTATGGTTGATCTCACTAGCTTAGCAATTCCATCCTTTCTACTACCTTGATAGCCTGATAAACCCAGCTACAGACTGGCTTGGATGAGATGTGGTATATACTTGGCTATGTGTGGTTTTGTTGTTCCCTTTTCCTTGTGGAAATCATGCCTAGCTCGGGGGTGGTAGTTGTGATGAGATTTTGATGACAACAACTGGCCTATGGTTGGGTGGAACGTTGCAGTTGCATAGCTAGTTGCTCGAGTCAGCTTCATTTCAAGATAAGTATTCAATGAAAGTTTTGTCATTTTCAATTCATTAGTTATTCAAGTGTGGAATGGAATGAATACTTACATTGGTTGTCTTTAAATGATGCTAGTTATTATTATGCTTGTTTATGCGTGATGTGTGTGTGTGGATGGAGTTTTACTTCCACTGTGTTTATTTGTATTATGCATCTAAACACGTAATTTATTTGTTATGAAATTGCAATACTGTTATGGGGCAAAATTTTGAATCCCGAATATAGTTCATGTTCCTTCCCTTAAGTCAGATTGATGGAAGGGGATGTGACATGTACACATTAAATTATTCATGAAAGGATGTTGTAGGCCCACAAATTAGAATAGTTAATTATCAAATATTTGTTTAATGAGTTGGAAATGGTCTAGGTGGATCAAGAGGGCGCATAGGAGGATGGGTGGACCTTTATGAGTTGTCTCCCTCAAAGGAATATGGAAAAAGCAGTTGAAAAGAAGGAAAGCAACTGAAAAGCAGGAAAGCAACTGAAAAGAAGAAAGGCAACATAAAAGTGGAAAGGAAGAGGTTTCCATATTCTTGCTAATAAAGACAGATAAAGTATTAGTAATTGTCAAGAAAGAAAGCAAGGAATCTAGGAAATCTTTTCCTAATTTTGAATTAGAAAGAGGGGGCTAACTTCTATTCTCTCATGAAAATAATATTAATTATTATTTTATTAATATTTTCATTAGAAAACTCTAGAAGGAAACAAAAGGTAAATGAAGAGTTATAAAAGAGGTATAAGTTCCCTAGTTCACATATTTTGCCATTTTTTTCATTTGTGTTGAGAAGCTCTGTGCTTTTCTAAACTTGGGAGATGTGCCACTTGTCACCACTTGGGAGATGTGCCCCTTATGTCCATTGTAACTAGTTGAGAATCAACTAGTGAAACAGGAGTTGGACATTCAGTTCTTCCCATAGACCAGATTGCAGCAGATATAGATGATGTTCCAATACCATTCAAGATATAATTAATGAGCTAGAGCTAGCAAGCTAGGATCCTATTTCAGTGAGATTTTGACAATTATTCTAGAAGCAGACTAAGTGAATGGTGGGTTACGCTCTAATGGGATATGTTGGCTAATCCTACAACAATGTAATGTATTTTTAGACCTCTCCATCATCATAATAAATTTGTATGTTTCTCCTACTTCTATTTTCCTCTATCCTCGGTCTCCTACTTCTCTTATGCGCAATTTACATGCTAATAATTGATATATTTGAATGTTGGATTAATATACTTATCAAACGTGCTTCCAGTTATCAATATAAAGGTATTTTCAATCAATATATATGTGGTTGGATCTGATCCATGCATCAAAACTGAAATTCGTAAGGCTCTAGTAGTAGTTTGAATCACTTGGAAACCAGGGTGCATAAAACTAAGGTTAAATATGACACATCGTAAGTTGGGTCATAATTACCCATCCCAAGTGATTTCTAAAATTAGTCCTAGGGATGTATTAGATAATTTGAATGTGTTTGGTCCCATCCCAAGCATCAAACTTCAAATTCGTGACCATCTTGTGCCAATCGAAATTGTTTGGAATTTGTTAATTTCCTCCACCCAAAGTTTGAACTTTCACCTAGTCTCTAAATATTGCAATATAACTCCAAACATTTGATTCTAGTGTCTTCCATAGTAGGTTGGGGTTGTTAAAGTCAATCTGCTTCCAGTATTGCATCAGAAGCGGAAGAGTTCCACATAATTCTTGGAGAAATTTCCTTCGGTAATTTGGGTCTCTTGAATAGTCTACCCAGGTGTGAAGTACTCTGAAACATGCAAGCTGTCGAAGTAAATCCTTCTGGGGGGTTGTGTGATTCCAAGAATCACCACCTATTTTTTTAAATATATACATGGAAGAGGTCAACTCATTAAATCAACCCCTCTAAACATGGTTTTTCTAAATATTTGTTTTTATAATTATTTTCAAGAAAAATATTTTCTCTCCTTGTTTTCGGCAATTTTTCCCACTATTCTTGAGTTTTCATCTATTTTAAGCTCGAAACTGAAAAAACATGTTATTTGTAACACCACCTTTCAATTCAAAGGTTGATTTTGAGGTATTAGTTCACAAAAGTGTCGGTTGTAAAGGCCATGATTTTGAACAAGTTCTAAAATATTAATTCAAAAGAAACGAGGTACTACTGGTAGCACCCCATTTCAGTTCAGTGGCCAATTTTAAGGATTTTGTCTAAAACTACAGTTTTGTTTGACAAGGTCATGATTTCAAACAACTTGTAATTTTTACGGCCCCAAAAAAGGGTGTGGCACTGGAAGCACAACCAATTTTAAGGTTTTTCTTTCCAATTTTAAAGGAATTAAGGCCATGGTGGGGAAAAGTTTAATTTTAACCTTGAAAAAAGTGTGTTGTCGGTAGCACCACTTTTTGATTCAGGAGTTGATTTTTATGTAAAATATGGGGTTTTAGAGCTAGATTTCTCATTTTGAGGTCACAATTCTCATCAAGTTAGTAACTATTTTTTATCGGTACTTGTTTTTTTAACATTTGTTACACCCCTTATTATTCCTATCCCTAGTATGCTTGTCCTAATATTTTACATCTGTATCTAACATCTATTTTAGAAAATATTGTTTATCATATTGTACTTAAACTTGTAGTCATAATAATCAAACATTTTCCGTGGGAACCAAAATACCATTTCAATATTAGATCCCTTTATTATGAAATGTATAATCATTTTCATTACTTGTTTGAAGAATCTCATAGATCATTGTGAATTTCTATAACGTACAAAGACTAGAGATATATGACCCTACTCCATGATCGGTGCTTCACTTCCATAAAAAAAAACTAGCAAAGATAGATCTCCTCACAGTGCTAACTCTCCCCTTCCCCAACCCAGCCCCCTCCAAAAAAAAAATGTTTGGTTGAAGTCCCCCAAATTGTATACCCATAGTTTAGTTTTAAAAAAAACCTCACCCCCTTAATACCATATAATATATTGAATTACACTTTCACTATTTTTTAAATCCTCTATATGAACCCATGTGTTATGATATTGGTTTGTTAGTAAATCCCTTGTAATGAAATCCAACCTCCTCATACTCAACAATGCTTCCAACAAAGTGCCACAAGGCCTACATAACTATTTCTTGCCAAAGACCATGTTTTCCTTTCAATCTCTAGGTATATGGATTAATGCACATGTGAGGCAACAAACCGATCACAGGGACGAGAGAGCTAAAATATGATGGCACCCTTTGTCCATCCTAGTCCATTTTAATGCCTTGGCATTATGAGACTATGATGGAACATATCCTTAGATAGGACTTGTGTCTCCCTCATTTGTTAACCTCCCTAACACCCGATATGGGGATGACACATACTTTTCACTTGAATTGTATAGTGAACCTCCATGTTGCATTGACATGAACTACAACATTTTCAATCTAATCACTTGCTTGTGCTCTCTATGGGTTTTGAACATGGATTGCATCCATGAGAACCCAATATCTTCACCTTTTCTCCTAAACCATGTTGATCATTATACAAGTAAACCCTAATTATAATAACAAACCATACTAACGCTAATATACTCAATTAACTTGGCAAACTGTTACTTTCTTATAGTTGCTTTAGTCTATCATGATGGAGTTGTTGAGAATCACACCTAACTACACTAACAAATGATGTCATACATTTCCAAAAAAACATGTTTAAATCCTTCACTACTAATGAGGTCAAGGATGTAAGTGTTGATATTTAAATGGCACTATGTCATGTGACTAGCTAGGATATATTCAAAACTAAATTTGTCACACCGTTACAAACTTGTATTTCAATTATAAGGACAATATGAGAAGCATATAGCTCCATGCAACCTTTTTTAGACATTGTCTTTATTCAAGTCTTTTAGGAGAATGCACAAAGCTATAACAAGGAATTGAATTTACACAAGTTAGATTGGGTGCCTGAGAGACAGTGGGTGAGAAGGCAATGCCCTATATTGGATGATTTCCTTTGCAAATTCTATACATCAACATGATATTTTCTCACCTTCATCTTTTACACTTCTAAAGGAGGTTGTTAGGAAACAATGGTTGGGGACTAGAATTAGCACAAGCCTTATCAAATTTATACCCTGAGTTGTGGATCTCAAGCTTGCATCAAGCTAGAGGTCAATTAGTTTTTCAAACACAACCTATAAAATTTCAGTTAGTACTGCAATACACTGGTTTTGATCCTTGGCATGTATTAACTCAAATTGTGTAAATGTTGTAAATATGTGAGAATAGATTCCTAGTGCAGAGATCAAGGCCAAGGCATGACTAGTAAATGGTAAGGCATGTATAACATGAATATACATATATGAATGATGAGTTAGACTTTACATGGTATAAGAAATCTATGTAAATATTAATGTTGGAATATAATATAATGCTCCAAGATGGTTGTGTAGAGCATAAGAGGGCTTATGATTCCATTGGAGGGGAAGAGGAAATGGGGAGGGGGAAGAGGAAATGGGGCCTATAGGGAAAGTGAATTCCTGATTTCCAAGCATCATCTTCAAAACTCAACATCTCATTTTCCACCATGACAGTGCCTTAAATGAAGCCATCATTCTTTTTTGAATTATGATAACCAATCATTGAATGTATGTGAAGGGTTGGTGGAAAAGTTCTCTCATGTCTAAGTATAGGAGCATGTAGTTGAGTGCCATTATTATGGGAAATGTAAGAGTCATACGTCCCTTAAGTCAAAAGTAATGCTATCCATCTTTTCACCAAATATCTCTTTCCATTGATCTGGGCATTCATTCTAGAACTCTTAGTCGCTCACTCTTCATGTTGTTCATGCTCTATTCTTTTCTTGTCCATGAGAAATCTAGAAATTGAATGTAATAAACACCATCAAAGAAAATTACAAATTTTAGATGAAATCGTGGTGGTTTAAGGTGAGCATAGAGATTATCTAAGTTAGGAAGTATTTGAGTACTTGAGAGCCAAGAGCTATTTTGGTAGGAAAATATGATCAAGAATACAATAGATTGGAGTCTTTCTACACACACTAAAGAGCATAGTGAGGTAAGGGTACTTTGATGGATTGTTAAGTAGAGAAAGGGTATACCTCCTTGTGTTATGTGGGGAAATGAAAGAGAGTTATTTCATTTTTGATGGCTGGATGGGATGCCTATAATGCACTGTGGTGACTATATTGGTTGAGTCTTAGCATAAAAGGGTTGGGTTGAGCAAGAGAGAAGCATGTTTTTGTTTCCATCACCTTGGTGGCATTATAGCTTAGCTTGGGTATGGTATCTATTATAGATACATATGGCTGGTTGGAAAACCAGTCTTACAAACCAGCCTTATCATTGTCTACAAATATGCAAAACTTATGTTTGTTTTCTGTTATAAAAATCATGTATCTTGCATTTTGTGTGTAAATATGCTTGTTATTTTCATTGCACTTTGATTTCACACCTACACATGAATTTTGTTGAATTATGTTTCCCCTTGGGAGGATTAAATCATTTTTATCATGGGGATTTAGTCTCCGACGGGTGAAATTTGGGAACATGTAATCATATCTAGCCATAACTTGATTGGGATTATTCTATAGGGACACTATGAAGGCCTTAACATTAGGTATGTAAACTATACTTTGGTCAAAATAATAAGGCTTGAACAATTGGGTTCATTTGGGGTTTTGTAGTCCTAGATAATGTTATCATAGTATGGAAGTGCATGGAATGTGATCACTCCTTAAGTTTGTGTGAAATTTTCCTCAAAATTGACCTTGAAAAAATTTATGACTAGGTGAAATGTATCGTTGCTCTTGCTATGTTGGAAGCAATAAAGTTTGTATTTTTCATGGAGGCACTTATATGTTGCTCCATAAACATGTGTACGTTAGAGGAAAACAAGGTGTTCAAGTCTATTAGGAATGGTTTTATACACAATCTATGTAGCCTTAGGTTTCAATATTGAATGGATCAAAACCTAGTGTTATAAGGAAAGTCAATTTTGTTGACGCGACGCCAGTCGACAAGGGTTCACTCACTGTCGACACATACCGCAGTCTCCCTGGCCACTGGCCTGGACAGGTTTTATCCCGCCCAGCAGCACCTGCAGAGCAGATGAGGTCTCACCCGAGGCGTCCAGGAAGAGCAGACGAAACCATGTTTCTGCCGAATGAAGGAGGATGGTTGCGGCTGTAATACTTAAACTTATTGCATAACTAGGACAGATATTTCTAAGCATTGAACATGGTATTTAAAGCAATATTCAACCAAGACTTCATCATTGCAATGACAGTAATTGTAAGACAAGTATTGCATCAAAGAAACATGACATTATTTGTATAGTACAACATCGCATTACCATAACTGAACAAATTGGACACAGAGATTGTACCAACATAGCTTCATCATATTATCATTGTCGACCCAGATACAATATTTCTGCAAAAAACCGTTGACGTCAAAATATACCCGGAAGACATACATCCAACAATAGAGCTTCGCATAATATCTCTGCATTCGATGATTCTCTTCTCCTCTTTACAATTCTTATCTATATATAGGCTTCGGCCTTACAACTCTTTTCCACTTACTAATGACTTCCTAACTGACACTATGGACAAATGACTCACTATCTAACTAACTTAGTCCAAAAATGACCAAAAACTCGCATTCTGCAGTGTAACTGACTCAACAGTAGATAATATGTGGTCCAAATGACCCAAAACCCACAATCTGTGGTACAATTGACCCACACATGCACAAAATCATCTTCCGCTGTCGCCTTTTGCGCCATCTTCTGTCTCGTCGTAGCATCGGGGATGCTGCGATAGCATCTTACCAAACCACTTGCCAACAGGACCCCAACACAATCTTATGGCTCGCCCTCGAGCCATGTCAGCTGGATAGGGTGTACTCGGTTGTTTTGACTTTGCTAGACTAAACGATATTGCTGCTATTGTTCTTATTGTCTGGAGCATGCGGTGTTGTCCTGCTCCTTCTGTTACACGGATCATCTGCTCGCTATCATGTACTTCTTGCCCAAAAGTGGATTCGCACCAGCTGACTGTCGTAGACCTTGCGAACTCATCCTCCAGTATCGAGAGACCGAGTGTAGACGGAGAGGAATTTTGCAAGCAATGCCAGGGTGTAAAATAGGCCATCGGTTTCGACACATCTGTTTCACAATAGTAAGCATATGTTACAGGGACCCGGGGTCGATGACGCCCTCCTTTGGTGTGGTTGCAGGGACCAAGAGACTTCCAACCGTCACCAACTGCCTAGACATCCTAGATTAGACTTCATGCTTGTGACGCCAGAGTGTCTGAAGCGCAGCGTGCTCTAACCGCTCATGGACACTCGTGGTTCGGGCCTGACGAGACCCGGGTTCAGGTCTCGGCAACGGAACCATTTGTTGACGCAACGCCAGTCGACAGGGGTTCACTCACTATCGACACATACCACAGTCTCCCTGGCCACCGGCCCGGATAGGTTTTATCCCGCCCAGCAACACCTGCAGAGCAGATGAGGTCTCACCCAAGGTGTCCAGGAAGAGTAGAGAGAACCATGTTTCGCCGAATGAAGGAGGATGGTTGCGGCTGTAATACTTAAACTTATTGCATAACTAGGACAAAGGTTTCTAAGCATTGAACATGGTATTTAAAGCAATATTCAACCAAGACTTCATCATTGTAATGATAGTAATTGTAAGACAAGTATTGCATCAAAGAAACATGACATTATTTGTATAGTGCAACATCGCATTACCATAACTGAACAGATTGGACACAGAGATTGTACCAACATAGCTTCATCATATTATCATTGTCAACCCAGATACAATATTTCTGCAAAAAACCCTTGACGTCAAAATATACCCGGAAGACATAGAACCAACAATAGAGCTTCGCATAATATCTCCGCATTCGATGATTCTCTTCTCCTCTTTACAATTCTTATCTATATATAGGCTTCCACCTTAAAACTCTTGTCCACTTACTAACGACTTCCTAACTGACACTATGGACAAATGACTCACTATCTAACTGACTTAGTCCAAAAATGACCAAAAACCCGCATTCTGCGGTGTAACTGACTCAATAGTACATAATATGTGGTCCAAATGACCCAAAACCCGCAATCCGTGGTACAATTGACCCACACATGCACAAAATCATCTTCTGCCGTCGCCTTTCACACCATCTTCTATCTTGTCGCAGCATCGGGGATGCTGCGATAGCATCTTACCAAACCGCCTGCCAACAAATTTCCAATTTGCCAATATCACATTCAACTAGCCAAGTGTTTAAGTTCCTAGGTACCACTTTTTCCTTCCAAGCCTCGTCCAATGATTTATGGGAGGTGCTTCAATCCAGGAGGGTGGATTAAAAATGGGTACATGGGTCACAAAACCCTTGTCCCCTATAGCCAAATTCTAGATCCATACTAAGGTGTGTGTTGCAACTCCTATTTATTATTCATATTATTGGTTAGCTTCAAAGAAATATTATCAAACCCTAAAAATAGCCATGAGAAACTCATTATGGGCCAATAGCTTTAGGGCCAATGTATTCCATAAAATAAGTTGGGATTGGGGTTGAATGAAGAAAGATGGGGGTGTTTTGAGCATTATCAATATCTCAATGCAAGATGTATCCCAACTATGTGTTGAATGAGCAATTTAGGCCATGGATGGTGTTACCATTCAAACTATCCGTCTCAGATTTACAACACAATGTAATGAAATAAGCTAGTGAATGGTAAGCATGGGAGAGATGTAAACCAAATGTCACCTCAGCTTAGTCTCTTAACTACTTTAGGTAACTCCTAAACCCAGAGGGACCTATCATGATACCTACAATCACCAACATATACCTTTATACAACCTTTGTGACAACGATCAGTGCCTTATATGGAGCCAATCAATGAATAAAAAAGACAACTTGACCAACTGAGGAGTTAATGCAAACAACTACTTTCCCAAAATAACATATATCAATGATTTTTAGCACAATTTCAAATTTACTAATGAATTTCACACAAACCAAGGGACACCTTAGAAAAGTGCGCCCTTAGGGGGAAATGGGCAAGCACGATAAGGAAAATCCCTAGGAGGCCTTAGAAGGAGAACATTGCCCAGGGTTTGGGCGATATAGGTTTTTTATGTTTCCCGAGGCAACTCCAAGAGTGAGGATGCCCTTCAAGATCTATAGATAAATCCACCAGGGAGAAATTGATGGGTGGACTAGATTTTTGAAATTCAAAATATTTTTAGGTTTTTAAATTTATGTAAAATTTTATGGCCCTTTTGACAATATATAATTTTTAGGGTTTTTTATACATAAAATGAGGATTCCTTTTAGGATTCCTGGATAAATCCACTAGGGTGAATTGGTAGGGAGAAGCAGAATTACAAACTCACGACTATTTTTGGAGTTATGAATTTTCTAATTTTTAGGGTTTTGGAATTTTTCATATTTTTAGGTCTTTTTATGCATAAAATTGCAGCCACAAATATAATACAAAAATGTTGAAAAATAGAGTAAAATTGACAAGAAAAGGGGATATGACTTTTGTCTCAATCCTTGGGGAATTGGGAGATCTATAGTTAACACCCCTCTCTTAAGATGTTCCTAGATAGCACTTGCAACCTAGGGCATCACCTAGCAACCTATAGGGTTTGGTAGGTGAGCCTAACTAAGGAAAATGAGGAATTCCAAGTACCTAAAAGCAATAGGAAACCCTTATGCAAGATGTTTCTTTCGTATAAAGTTGATAGAATATTGGTAAAAAACCCTAATTCACAGAAAATGAAGCATAAAACTATCATTCAATCCACATAGTAACATTATTCACCGACATTCAACAAGAGATGAGCAAAGAAGACACTTTTAGGTCACACTTGTGCATGTGTTATTCCAACAAGTCTAGCATCAACCATAGCATGTGCAAGAAAGAAGCCCTAGATCATTCATCCATCTACCATCAAGCAAAGAAGATCATCCCAAGAGAAGAGAGCATCACAAAAGAGAGTCAAAGAGTAGGAAAAAAAGAAATAATTTCATATTAGAACCCTTGTCTTATGATTTTACAATGAGGAGAGGAGGTATATTTATACCTTTCTCTCTTGAATATTTTAATTTTGAGTCTACAAGCCTAAATCATAAAATAATATTATTTTTAGGGTAAATTCTACCACACAAATGAATTTAACCCTAAATTGTGCAAAAATAATAAAAATAAGCTAAAATAATTAGAGAAACAACTTCACTTGATGAAGTAGTGAGCCAGGGGGGACATCATGCCCCATCTAACCCCAAAGTGCTGAAAGTTCCTCGATGCCCCTGCTCTAAGGCACTGCAGGCTCAGCTGGTGTGCAATAGTTAGAAGAAGGGCGCACTGGGCCAAGAAGGCTGAAGCAAGGGTCTATGGAAGCTTAAATAGGTCCAAGTGGGTGCAAGAAGGTGTGCTAGGAGGAGATAACAATCAGATCTACAAAGTACAATCACTTCTGCAAGTCAAATAACCAATATGGGCATGTACCCCAGTAGGTCACCCCTGTAATCCCCAGAGCACCAACCCATGGGCATAATGCCATGCATGGTGGAGATATCATCACATCGAAGGGGCGTTCAACAAAGCCACTAAGATAGGTACTTCTGAAAGTGAAACCTAAGGGGGATGGTCATGTCCAATCCAGGGAGTAAACAAGCCCCAAACCAAATATCCATACAATAGATCCTACTTTGGCCTGTACAAAAAAAAAATTGACCTCATGCTCTAGCCTCAGCCTCGCTGGAGCTCTGTAGTAGCTCTGGTGTGTAACATTGGCTCCAACTAAGGGACATCTGCTCTTCTTGGGAGTACATGAGAACCCCGTAGAATCTTTCAGGAACTTGTAGACCTACACACACGTCAAATAACAAAGGTATCAAATGCATTAGAGGTAGACACTTCCATTCTACCTTGTTCAAAATGAAATGTAAATAACTCAATGAAAGAACCACAAATACAATGCATAGGTAACTCAAAAGATGAACTCAAATGAAACTAAACCTACCTACCCTAATTATGATAATAAAAGTAGGGTCAAGTGAAATCATGCCACCAATGTATCCACCTAAGTAATTGATTTATCCATGAACCTTCAAGGGCGTCATCATTGGTGTCCATTAACAGTGGTAAAAGAACTAAATTAGTTTCCTGCCCACCATGGAGTGTCATTTTTGAAGACCGGGTATTACAAATATATGATTGGTTCATTCAATTCACCTACTTCTTTTGCGTATAGATCTTGAAATGCATCTTAATTGATCCTCCTTGAATGTTCTAAACCTGTCAAACGAACCTACAACACACAAGCAAAACTGGGTTCGGGCTGAGGTCTGGGTGAGTTCCATTGGTATCATTGACTTCAACCTTGGTTGGTTGGTTTTCTCCTTGCTAGGGAGAACTAGAACAAGCACTTGAATTCCCTTAAAATTTTGATTCGTTCTTCTACTATTTTGACCGGTTACCATACTGACATAGTCACTTTTTACTGTTGGAAACTGTCATCTTCACTGCTAGTATTTAACCCTGCCAATACTCTTGTAATTGATAATCAGTGTGCATGATAAATGACTAAATATTGATACTGTAAGTGACAGTTACTACTGCTAATATACATTGGTTGCATTTTGTTTCACTGTTGAAGTGTACTATCACTTACAAACTGATGGTTACTAGTTAGACACTGATTAATGCTGAGTGTTAAGGTCATATGAGTTTTACATATAACCTTAAATATGTAAAACTCAACGTTTAAATATGAGTTTTACATATAACCTTAAATATGTAAAACTCAACGTTTAAATATGAGTTTTACATGTCGGTTAAGGTTCAAGGTAATTTCAAGAAGACAATTCAAGGTTTCGCCCTAGATGGAAGTGAATAATAAGACCGTGCTTCTCATTAGACCTGTGCCCTTGGCTCACTCAACCAATTTTTTTTTTTTTTAAACAAATTCTAGGCTACACCCTCACTTCTTAGCTCACGCTGAGCTTGGAAACTTAATCGTTATTTTTCAAATTTATTTGCACAGAATTTATGGGGATGCGCCCCCTCAGTTGAGAGCTCATGCTCTTGTTTTTAACCGAAAAAAAAAAAAAGGTGTGTGCAGAGCTGGGCTGCGCCCCCTCTCAATCTAGCTCACACAGAGTTTAGAATAACAAATTATATAATTCAATTGCACACAGAGATATGGCAACGCCCTCTCACGCTGACTTCAAACAGAAGGGGGCTGCGCTCTCTCTCAGTTGTACTACTTCTATCTGGGACAACACACATTTTTACATTTAAAATGAATACCACTAAGCTGTAAACATGGAGACAAATCCAAAATCCTACGATAGTAGCATAGATAGAAGGTTCTATGCAAAGCATGATACACCTATTGTAACTATCTTTGTTTTCAAAGGAAACATCAATTTTTTTTAATAACCAGCAATTACTCGCAAACATGCAACTAGCGTAAATGCCAGACAAATTACATTCGCAAACATGCAACTAGCGTAAATGCCAGACAAATTACATTCTTAAATTGGACATTACTACCGTACAATATTTTTTTAACAAACCAACAAATTATTGCCCAGTGCACAACATTAAACGCCAAGCCACATGGAGGAGGATCCCCACAAGGGGGCATGGTTTTGGTTACAAAAAAAACCAGAAACGCAACTCAGCCCACATCATAAGCACATAAGAGGTGGATGGGAAATGGTTAGGTCATCATTGTGCTTAAAAAAAATGTGGATCAATAAAATAAAGAAACCAAATTCAGTTTGTTAATTAGGATTCCCCAAATTTAAAAAAATAGCATGTTTGATGCACTTCAACACGGATCTTCTAAACACTAAAATAAATGCAGAACTTGGAAAGCATAAGAAACAAGGGAGAACCTAGGAAACAATCTTGGAGTGGGTTTGGCAACAATAGGTAGAGGCTGCAGGTCCCAATCATTCTCCATAAAAGGATGATATACTTGACAAAGCAGGTATGTTTCCCACGTCGCAATCCCAATCGACCATAGGCAAAATTCACCCAACCCATGCATCAAAGTGTCTGGCTCGCTAAGATGATATACAACAAAGTTCAGGAAGCTGTTGAGAATAATTACTACTTTTAGGTGTACTATGATGATTTGCCTGCATGAGGCTTTGTTGGAAAGATTTTTAAAAAATAAGAATAAAGGCAATGGGAAGGAAGGAACATAGATCCTCAGTGCACATTAGGCATTACCGAGGACAAATAGATTTAGGTTGAGTTCAAAAAATTGACATTCCCATTGAACACCGAATGAATAAAATATGCAATATATTCAATTTTTACCACTGCACTTGGAAATTCATTGGTTCTCCATTTGTGTAGAACTGATCTTTTCCTGATGGGCATTATTCTGAAGAGTGATACTCTCGCGGCGATGAGGAGTCAATGGATTATTCAAAGCAACCCTAGTCTCAGAGCATATTAAAACACCGATCATGAATACAGTCGCATGAATATGCCCTTAAATCAGCGTAACTACAGGCAGAATGATTATCTAAGCTCTCAGTGAAGGGATTATTGTAGCAGCAGCCAACCTTTAGTGGATTTATTGCTTAACTTGTAACCCATGCACTACACATCATGGAGTGACGAAACTAGTCGATTATTGCTCACATTGGACGTTCGACTTACCATTAATTAAAACTCGTTAGAAACCTCAGTCTTAATCGTGACCCCCATGACTCCACCAATGCGCCAAAGGCAACACTTCCGGGGGGCCTCACCACTACATCGTCTCTCCTTGAATGGCCACCGCTCACGTACAGTGTGGAGGTAATTACTATGATCTTGGGCGCAATTGCGACTCTCTACTGATGTTGCAGTGGATCAAAATCGGGACATAGCATGCGATAATTACAATACCAACCACTCCGCTATCAAGCCCAATATTTAACAACCATAAACGCACTCAAGGAGTGCCCGCAAGTCAAATGAACCGCACTTCGAATTCTCATGAGCAGCAAGGAGAATGTCGAGTTACCATATCAGCAATGCAGTCCGACATAAGCCTACAGAGTTCACCTCGCACCACACCCTGAAAGGGAGACCAGGCTCGCGCGCAGGAGACGGATATTTAGAAAATGCTCTTTGTCGAGAATTTGACAAATAGTTGAAGGGATGAGACAGACATAGAATCTCGGAAACGAGACACCGTTGAGATCAACACGACGTGGTGAATGTTAAGACACCAAATTCAACACTCGACAAAATAATTTAATGAAAACGACCATAAAGTCAACACGACAATTCTAACGAACAAATCCTTACACATAAGTATAAACATATGCATAGCCAACTTTTGTTTTTACGATTGATGAATTAATGATTTAATGTGTTGATGTGTTGATCATGGATCTAGGATCAATCATGGTAACAACACGTCGAGGTCGAGGTCGAGGACGACCACCTTCATTGCCGCCTCTGCCACCGTCACCGTTGTCGACACTGCCACGATCAACCTCAACACCTAAAATGGTGATCATAATGAGATATTTGGAAACTATTATGACCACCATGAATAGGAAATCAGAAAGGGTCGTCGAGGTGGAAACCAATCAAGTAAGCCGAGAGAACTTAGAGGGCACAGGGCCCGAGACAGGAACTGCTTTAAGACATTTTAAGGGAGTTGCAAAAGATAAAGGTCCCCAAGTTTTTAGGAGGACGACCTAGTAAGCATGCAGAAGCATGGCTAGAAGGCATGAAAAGATGCTTTGCATTGAACGAGTATACTCCTAGTTCCAAAGCTAGAATGGCCATCTTTCAGCTTAAAGGAGATGCTTTGAATTGGTGGTCAGATCTAGAGAAGCAGTTGCACCTTACTCCTCTTACGGTTTCTTGGGAATTGTTCGAGGAGAGGTTCCACATGAAGTACTTTCCAAATTATTACAAGGAAGAACATGCAGGTGCACTCCATGCTTTAGTACAGGGAAACAAGACTGTGGCGGAGTATGCAGCTAGGTTTATGGAACTAGTAAAATATGTACCTTACCTAGATTCAGATGATTGTCAGGTAGAGCATTTTGTATATGGACTTAACTACAAGATAAGGGTTGTTGTGCGGATGTGGAAACCAACTTCAATTGCCATGGCAGTTGAGTATGCTCGTTATGCAGTAGATATGTCAGATGAAAAAGGGGGTAGTAAGTTGACATGATCCAATCAGTATGTTTCAGGGAAGGCCTCACGTCCTTACTTCAGGGGAGGACAATCTAGACCTCCTCCTTACGGTAATAGGTTCACACCGAGGGGTAATACTTCGGTTAACTTAGTATCGCAAGCATCGTCTGCAACCCATCAAAGCCAGGGAAGTACATAGGGAAATTATTACAGAGGATCCAGGGGAAGTAACTCATCTGAGAGGACTCCTCCTAGCAGAATGCAAGCCCGACCAATCTCTCATGTTGGGGATGCGAAGGTCCTCATTAACAACAGGACTGTCCTATGGGTCAATCAAGTAGCATACACAAGGAGGGAAAAGCACCCATGTACGATTCAGGCAGTACCCATCGGATTCATGCAGCGAGTCATAACCACCAAGAAGAACATGAGTCTACCATAGTAGAATCCACTATTCTCGGACAAGGTAACCTTCATGGTCAAACCATTCCATATACTTGATCGTAGGGTTCAACAGCTCCGTAGTTGCCATGTGGACCAAGTTAAGGTCTAGTAGGACAAGTATAGCCCAGGATTTTCTACTTGGGAGGACGCAAAGACTATGCGTCGAGATTTTCCCTCACTATTTTGACCATGAATTCGAGACAAAGTTTCCCGAAAGGTGGGTGTATGTAACGCCCCATATTTTGACTAGGCGTGTTTTTCAGTTAGACACATATTGCACTTTATTTGCTTATTATCTGTTGGACTCAGCGAGACTGAGTAAACTATATTTTCGGCATGTTAGACCTGATTATATGTTGCTACTATGTTTATGATGTTACTATGCTTATGTTGATACTATGATTATGACGCTATGATGTTATAATGTTACCTTGATTATGATGTTACTATGTTTATGCAGTTACTATGTTGTGGTTATCATGAGATTTCTTCACTTTACGATGACAATGTATGTTTAAATGTCTTTCATTAATGAAATGTGAAATATATGATGTGATATGAGGATAACACCTTATGATGTGATCAATTGAATTATTATATGTCATGTGCATCTGTGATGAACTAAAATTGTTACCTGAAAGAAAATGATGTTGATAACACAAATCAATTGGTGATCGATGGGAAATGTTTTCTATAAAATGTGTATTTTGCGAAATACTAACCTACATGACACAAGGGCTATATGATAGTCGGATACTTGATTTGATATATAGGATAAGAACTTGTTCATGCGGTAAACCTTAGCAACCAAAAGTGATGATACGATGACACAAACTGATAATCTCGATAGCAGCAAAGTATGAGTTGATAAGGGTGTAGACCCAGTATGTTGAGAGGGATGGATGCATTTCCCACCTTATGTTTCTATGATACCCGAGGTTGTGGAGGGCCTTGCTGAGACACACTCCCCAAGTTGTTGTGATGACAATGGTTGGATGCCTTCTAGGAGAAGCTAGGTCCACTAGTTAGCCGACGCTTCACTCTCAGGTTCTATGTGGTTAGGTCAGTATCGCTGGCATCCACTTTTGTACTAGGAGAGGAAGGATAAGGAGGATGCAGACGTAGGTTGGGATGGGAGGATATGTTAGTTAGTACTGTTGAGAGTTGTGTATTCCTTGATACTGAGTTAGTGGTAGTAGATACCCATATTGTAATTGACTGGTTAAGTGAATAAGAGAACAAATATAAGGATATGAAATCATGAAAAGAATTAATTGTCAAATAACTAAGGATGTAAGAGTATATATGTGCTTGTTTTGCATGCTTGGGGAAAATTACTATTATTTAGTTAGTAGGTATGCATAAGTGGGAAGTTGGTTGTTTATAGTACATTTTTGACCTCTGCATACGCTTGCCACACATGTACACTTTGCACCTGTACGCTAGTATAGATATATAAATACTTAACATATTGAATAATTCTATAAGTTGTCGTAGGTAAATATGTTAATTATGCATTGATCGAATTCAGATAATGAATGTTAAGTTATTGGATATGTGTAAAAAAAGTCAATTAAGATATTTATTAATTGTATGTAAACATTGTAATAAGCAATTAAGATAAGTGTCATCAATATGAAGTGGCGTTGATAAACATTAACTTTGGAAAGTTGTACTATTTAATTATTAATTGTGATTAATTAAACCATTAAACGTACCTTGTTTATTGATAAAAGTGTACTAGATGAGTGCTAGGGTACTTAGCCATTACACAAATAAATGTTGATATTGTTATTTACCATCAATTATTATTATTATTAATTAATATTATTATGTTTATTATTAAAGTAAATTTACTAATAATAATTTGTCCATTACAAAAATCATAAGTTAATATATTCAATTGTTCAATTACTAAGTTAAATATTATAATGGTGATTGTTCGAAAACTTTGTTTATGAATTATGTAAAGGTATTATTAATTATTAAATATACCAAGTAAGTTAAGATATGACTCATTAAAATATATATATTAATAAAGAACTGCCATGTCATACAAATGATCTGAATTTAGATTTGTAATTTAATCAAATAACCTCTTCGAATATGAAAGAGTCAACATGATCACAATTTAATTATTATCTTATTCAACATATTAAATGGAGGATAAGGCTAATAATTGATCCACCGTCTCTTGAAGGTCCTAAATTGCACATTTCGAGAATCATTAAATGATGTACATTCAAAGCATTGAATCCAACCCAAATAGTCTTAACTATTGAACTGCTTGAGAAGAACAAAAATTTAAGATATTATATTTTAATTCTATTCATTTTGAACACGGGGGGGTGGAATTTATGATTTGGGGATTCGAGGGATTAGATGGAGGGTGGTGGAGTAATCCTGAAGGTAGATGGAGGAGGAAATGATATAGAGGGGGGGTTGGATTTTGGAGGGGGGAGAAGAAAAGGGAAAGGTAATGGTGGCAGAGTACTTAAGAGAGAAAAGAGTTGAGAACAGAGGAAATACTGCTCTCGGGATTATCGGTTTGTAAGCTCAGGGGCTGGGAAGTCCATTGATTTCCTAGGGACAGTAAGATAATAGTTGGTCAGCAGGGTGGACACATCATTTGGTTGGCTAAGTGGATACATAACCTACTACAACCTATAACCTACAGAAAACCAGGTATTCTATCTTCTACTTAGTCAAATTTTCAATGATTTATGAATGTGTATAATAGCATGTAAAAGAATATATTATTATGAATAAACCTAGTTTATTTGCAGAGATGAATTTACATAAATATTGAAACCTTTACATGCAGAAAACCATAGCATAATTATGATGTGAATCTTACATATGAACATAGACAAATAGAAGGATTTTCATAGCAAATAAAGACGAAAGTTTTATTAAAATTAACTCATTTAAATAAGAAATTATACAGGGAATATGATTCAATGCCCTCCCATAATACAGGCACCGCAGAAAGGCCATCATTTCGATCTTATCTATGCATAATCCAGATACCTTTACACTATCCTCCTTGATGCCCCTCGACGCCGGTCATTGGATCCTACACTTGCAAGTTCGTCACACTCGGTGGATGGGCTTATTGGGTCCATTTCCCACCTAGGAAAGGTTCCTCCTACTCCTCCAATGCCATTCAATATGACTCCACAATACCCACCCATGCCACCTGTGTCGGTACCCCCCTCCTCCTGTACCAACCCCACCAGTTGGTCAGTTACAATATGGACCCTATAGTCCTACTATCCAAATGTTAGCCAGGAAAAAATGATTCCTACACCACAAATGGCACAAGACATCCCTATGTCCACATCTTGTGGAACGCAAACTACATTTATCCCACCATTGGGATACAACCCTTGCTATCCATTTCCATGACCAACTCGTCAAACCCCCACACCTCACATGGGGGTCAACCTTCTTTCACACAACAAGCTCAACAATTTGATCAGTTAAACGCCATAAATCCCTTGAATCAAAATCAGTGGAAGAAGAAAGGGAAGAACAAGCAAAACCAGGAGTAGGGGCAAGGGGGAAATCCTCCTCCCCAGCAAACCCAGAACCTGGGTAATCAGAATACGGGGACAAACGATACCCTTAGTAAAGGGAATAATTACAACCTAAGGACCAATTACTCTTGCTCCATTTGTGGAGAATATGGTCATTACATCCATCACTTCTCTCTTATCCCCAACTTCCAACAGTTGGTGGAATCCAAAAAGAAGACAGTGATAAATCCTCCCCAACCCCAAACCGCTGTCTTACAACAACCCTTTTCCAATCAATGGGTCATTATGCAAAAAAAATACCCCCGCACCTCCAGTGATGGATCCTTCCAAAATATCTATACGCTGGATGTTAATCTTCAAACTTGAGACCAAGGTTATGATAGGCTTGAAGCTACCCAAGTGGAAGACATCCCTCTCCCATTGGAGGCCCCTTTGAAAATTCCACTCCCAAGTGCTGAATAGATCCCACGGATTCCCAAAGTACTACTTCGGTGCACACTTAATAACCCCCATATGAAAGCTGCCCAGAATTACAATATTGTGGATGACTTCGCTCAAGAACCTGCCACAATGTCCATAATAGAGGTGCTATAGTCATTCCTAACCCAGTGCAAGGAATTAATCAATGCACTCAGTGCCATCGATGCTTCTGAATCACGCCTTATGACCTTTGATCTCGATAAAGGTGAACAACGACTACCCTGTTCAGTCGCATTTCAAGTCCTCGTCACAACAAATAACATTGTGATTCATCGGTGGTATCATCGATGAAGGCGCATCCACTTGTGTTATGTCCTCTAATGTTTAAAAATGATTGGGTTCACCCGAGTAGGTTCCCTCGACCATTTCCCTTCGCGCATATGATGGGAGACCATCCCAACCTAGAGTATTATACCACAATGTTCCTATAGAGTTGTGAGCCAAGATGGTCATGATCGATATTGAGGTAGTCGATACTCAAATCGACTACAACATCCTCTTAGGGCGTAGTTACATGTACTCCATGAAGGTGGTCGCCTACTCGGTGTTTCGTATCATGATGTTTCCATTAAATGGGGAGATTGTCACCCTCAACCAGCTCAGTTACTATGACCCTAATGCCACTACAAACCCTGACAATATCCTACTTATTGTCACCAGAACAAATCAACCCCCTATATCGATATTTCCCTCGGCATGTACAAGGACTCCAATTTGCTAGGAGTATACTCTAGACCACATCCCAAGGTCCCCACAACCACTGATGACCTAATGTGCACAATTTTCACTGCTACAAATGGCGCCACCTCCTCCTCAACACCAACATCATGACTACCACTAAGCCATGGCATTGAACAAACATTGAGTCCATCGGTACCTCCGATCTTCCAAATTCCGTTCTTGTACCACTCCACCGATGTATAAGGGACATCAATTATGGCTCAGTTGACTCTACCTGGGCTCACTCTGGGTATTCCGGTATGGTATCTTACACCACCCTACCCAGAAATGGCCTCTAAACCCATATCCCACTATGATTTTGTCCATGTTTCAACTGCTACGCCTGCTAGGCCAGTTACACCATCCGTACCGCTAGTTAGACCTACGACATCAGTAACTAAACCACAGCCGGCCACCACAAATCTCACCAATGGAGGCATGAAAAAACCTAAGTTGAAATGCCCCCTCCTACCTAATCCTTCAGTGAAATATTCGGGGGTCTCTCCACCTAATGTAGGGGGCATCAACCAATAATGGTTAAAATGCCTAGTAATGACTAATACTCCCACCCATAGAGTCACTCCACCATGTGCTTTTGCAGGAAAAAAGGCCATGCGACTAGCATGTTCCCCACCTTGATAGAACTCTAAAACCTGCTCAATATGCCAGTCAGTGTAACCCATGCTCCACCATCAGTAAAAGGGGGTACGTCATCATTGCCGACATCTAAGTCCAAATCATTACGTATCAATCATGCATGTTCGATTTGTTCTTAGTTTGGGCATTACACACAGTATTGTCCCGATCTCCCTCGATTTTGAGATGATTTGGCGACCATTCGCCTCACTCAAAGGAATGTTGAGAATTCTTTCCCACCAACCCAGGAAGCAGCTTCTATCAATGTGGTCACTACATCAACGAAACCACCAGTTTCTACTCCATCACAACCTACCCTACGACAGTTCCAGTTGTGGATCCTGCAACGTTGCAAGACCCCCAACCTATAGATCTTAAGATGACAACACCACATAATGGATGCTCCTCTTGTGGGAATCACACTCACATGCTTCCTCCCGGGGCCATCATATCCAATTTGGATCAAGTCAACTCCCCAATGGCACATACACCCCTTCGTGCCCAAGTACCATGACCATGTCAGTCCTGCAGCGATACTTCTCACTTCTCGTTCCAATCTCCCATTTTATACGCAGAATGAGACACTCATCTATAATTCATGAGACGCCAAGATCAACTTACTTACCTCAACAAAGTCTTGCAAGGCTTACCCACTGAGGAAGTTGTCTCTCCCTTGTCGGATACCCTCAATATCATATCTCCTTTGGATGACCTTTTAACTAGTAGTGATTCCTCTTCTTCCGATGAATACTTGGATCCCTCGCAAGCATGACCAGGTGTTTAGACCACACTAGGGTATCACCTGCAAATGTTGGATACTCACCCATGAGGATGATACTTCTTTGATACCACCCTAAAAGTTCCAACATTTAATGGCCCCCAACACAAGGAAGGGTCAAACCGTATTTTTCTCTTTTTATGTTGTTTGGTTTCACATCACCCAACATTTTACTTTTTACTTTCATTTTCAATCCCTTTTAGTTGCAAAGAAGTCCATCTTTTGTTTATGCAGATGACCTCTCAACCATAATTCTATATCGGCTACACAGATGACGTAAGTAGATGGTCTAAGAACCTTGCATCAGTTGTCTAGGTTATTTATCCCCCCTCCCAAGTCCTCTACCACACCGACAAAGTTTGTTTGGGGGGAACTCACAAACAACCAAGCAGAATATGATGTTGTCATTAGTCTCTTAAGTGATGCCACCCACCTCAGGATACACCATATGCGAGTACACCTATATTCCCAACTAGTCATCTCGCATCTCAACAATGTGTTTTGTGTCCTCAATCCCTTCCTTTTCTGCAAGTTCCGATGAGTGCACCTTCTCGTCCAACAGTTTGAAACTATTACTTTCATGCATATCCCAATAAATTCCAATGCATTCATCAACCACGAGGTCTTGAATTGGCACTTGATACATCAAGCGACTTCCTAAAGCTGCACATCCAACCAAAAAATATATATATTATGTGTAAGCACCTACCTCTATGCATACATATCTATATTGTCATCATAAACCATGCATCCTATGTTGATAACCATCCACATCATATGATTTAGTACCTCCTACTATACAAATCACATCAACATATAGAAAACATACATTCATACATTTCATATACACATCAACACACATAAAAAATAGATCATATACAAAAATGCCACCAAAAATGGTATATATATATATATATATATATAAATGTGTGTCTGATACATCATCCAAGGCCTCATAGGTTTTATATACATCAATATCTTCCTTATGGGGGATACATAAAGAACATTTGCTTCCCATAGGATATATACAAAATGGGGCTCTCATCCCTATACAAAAAATATCACGAGTGCCCCACACTCACACATCCCCTCCAGCTAGCGGATCCTCTAGCCCCATAATGTCTAGAGGATGGATCTCTACCCTTGCAGCCCCCACTGCTGCCAGACTCACTCCCGAAGCTGGCCTCGGTCTTTGACGTGATGGGGGACCATGTCCCCCATGTACATCTCTTGTAACATGGAAAGCAATCGCCACCCTCCTTATCACCCGACGCCAAGTAGGTCCACACTCTGCTAGCAACTGGAGCATCAAGGCCAACTCCTTGTCATTAAGATCGACAACACCTCTATTGTCGATCCCCTCCAACATGGTACTTATTGTCGATCCCCTCCGACATGGTACTTATCTACCCCTCCAAGTCTACCAAAACAATGGATATCCACTCTCCTTCCACTACCCCCCCAGTAGGGGCTTCCACCATTTCTGCTCCACCAGCTAGAGCCGCACCCCCAATAGCCACCCCAGCTCTCACAGCTGGTCCATAGTGCATTTTAACCACGCGACATGGTCGCGCTACAACTACGTGTAATTATGAGAAAATACCATGCCTCCACCATGAGCTATTTTCCCATTATCTCACGCGCTCATGTGATATAACTCTAAAATCCTACGCAGTCACGGTTTGGGCACTAAAAATAGACCCTGAAGCCCTAGGGACCCCCCTTTCCCTACAACCACATGGACATAATTCAGAAGCATAAGGGTACGAATTACCTGAAACTCACGAATTGTCGAATAGGTACACAGATCTCCTAGAATAATCCCAAACACATTCTCGGAGGCTGTCAAGGAATATTACAAACGGCATTGACAAGTGGGCCACATCTCCTATTTATACGCATTTGCTCCTAACTTCCAACTCACATTACGGCCCAACCGGAGCTCTGTTTGACAAACCGTTCGCACCAGCGTGACCAACACCTTGCAATATACATCATTGACTTGACCCTCCCCCATTCTTACTAGTTTCATCTAGGTCGTTTATTTTCGCACGCACCCAACAGGTGCACTATGTTTGTGGTTATTATTTATGGATCGTCAATACCTTTATCACATTATTTACTACACTTAGGTATATGCACCATATGTGCAGGATTATGACCAAGACACACTGGAGGCCTCTTATTTTTCCATTTTAAGAACAAGATTCCACCCTCATAAAAGGTTTTGAGATTCTATCAAAGGTATCATCTTGAAACTGGCATATAGGCAATGCCTTCCCTCTATTTGCATTGTATTTACTTGATATTCCTGCAGATCACCATAGGGTCCGTATCCCCGATAATGATATGCCACCAATATTACTGTTGTGGTTATCCTCCTTCCCCCATGGGTGTACACACCATTGCATCCCTATCACCATTTGAAACCCATGATGATGACCCCCCACAAGCCCGAGGAATTTGATACAACTTGAAAATATCCCCCCATGTTCATCATTTTATAGCTACACATTTATTTCCCCACCTACAATAGTTGATGCCATTCGATTCCTTGGCATCTGTTATGATCAAGATTCACCATTTCCCACTCATACCTCCATAAGCACTCTACCATCTGCAATATTCATTGTATCATCCCCCCCACGAAGATATGAATGGACCCCCCACCCTGTAAAACAACCAACTCCATTCTGTCATTCTTGCAGGAATAATCTGCATGACATTGATTCATGGGGCACCCGTCTTTGCACTTGCAAAAAAACCTCCACCTCATCATGGAAAGTGTCCCCCAACCCACTCAAAATCATGGGGTCTCCACCCATAATCAAATTGGTCCCCCGAGACACACAAACATGTGGGGACCCCACCAGGTTTCTTTTAGCAGCAATCCATGGTCTCCTTTGATCAATGTATTTGAGTCTCATTATCCCAGCATTATCAATCCACTATGGGAGGTCCCTCTTGTCCAACTATGATTTGTCCACTACAAAACAAGAGAGAAACAAAAGAAACGATGATGCATTATCGGCTCTACAGCCCCTTCTGAACCTCACACATTAGGGGGCATCTGTTAACGCCTAAATCTCACACACATGCAACATTTTGGCGATTCTTGCAGTAAGGAGTCATCAACATATAGAATGCAAGTCACCAAAGGAACCCTCAACAAATCGAAAATGAAACATGAGTCCAAAAGTGACCAACAATAGTCAAATGGATAGGCCGCGCGGCTGAACCCTTATTAACCTACGCTATAGCGTGTGTTACCAGTTCAAATCCCACACAACTCTCACATGGAAATTCTTTTGATATCTATACGACTGAAAAATCTCACTCACCAGTGGTGCAATTGAAGGCTCATCAATGGCCCATCACCTCTACAATTTGAATTTGGGCTCTTTACACTCTTTGTGGCATTAAATAGCCCCCCCCTTGTGTACTTGGAACCACTTCATGAGGTGTTGGCATTCACATTTGCAGCTATTTGTTTCTTGGCCACCTCTTGGCCTATAAAAGTAAGCCATGGGCATGCATCTTGTAGAGAGAAAAAAGAGCAAATTTATGCCGCTAGATTTGTGTTAGAGCTCCTTCATAGCTCATCGCTTCCCAGCTTTGAAAGCATTCCAAAGCTCCCTTACCTCCTTCCTCCAAAGATCAAGAGTTTCTCTCCATTGTTCTCTCAACCCACTTAGCATTTAGTTTGGACAAGAAGGACCTCCCTAAGAAATATTGTTGGCTTCCCTTGAATCCTACACCTCCTAGGTGTTGTACATGCTTGACCATTGGGAAATACAAAGTGGTTTTGCATATATTTGGTTGTTTGATTTTGCATTATATCCCCATTATCTTTGTTATATTTTGTTTAGTTTTATTTCTTTTATTTAAGTTTCACTAACAACCTCTTGCAGGATCACTTGGAGAACTCACACCTTACTCAAGGGGCTCCAAGGACGGAGTCCTTGCTACAACCTACAAACCTTAACCCCTTACCAAGTGGAAGGATGCACCCTTGTGCAATTTTTTCCACAACAATTCACCATGATTGTAGCTTAATGTATGAATTCCATTGAGTTTATTAAATCATGTCTATCAGGAACTTTAGTCAAGGGCATAAGTTTAGAAGTTCTGATGCAATGAGGATGTCGATGTGTTAGGAAGAACCCCATCGAAGATCTTTTATCGGAGATATATCCCAAATATGCAAGTGGATATTCCTGAGAGAGTGAAGTTCGATGTGTCAAAACCAACAACATCGGAGATGTCTCATCGAAGGTAGGCCTTCGAAGAAAAAAGTTCGATAGAGTATGTAGGGAAGGTCAATGGACCGAATTCCAATATCGTATTAGGAGCGACGTATCAAAAGTAGGCTATTGGAAGAAAATTCTAATGGAATATGTGCATGTAGTGAGGAAAGTCAATAGGTGATATTCACTGGGATATTGGATCTAATGTATCGGATATGGCTCATTGCGAGTGAGCCATTGGTGTATCATCTAACGGAGTATGTGGGAGGATTGTTGAAAAGCTGATAGGAAATATCCAATGGGATTTCATTCCCAATGTATCGGGAAGGTCCCCATCGGAAATGAAACTTTAGAGTTACCACATTGGGGTCGACTCATTGGTGAATCACGTTGCAAGTGCGCATGGGCATTTTTGATGGAAGGGACCCGATGTATTGAACCCGATAGCTCGGTATGGTCACAGAATGAAGCTTCGATAAACCTAAGGACACTAATAAAGGTATACCTCGATGATCAGAGAAGAGAAGAACACAGAGATGTTTGTGTAAGTCATACAACGTCAACAGAGATCTTGAAGGTTAACAAAGGTGACCAGGGATGTTATGGTATGGTATGGTTCAATTTGTTTTAAATGTTAATTTTTTTGTTTTAAAGCATTTTGTTTGGTTATCTATGTGCTCTACGGATGGACAAGATTCTTCCCTGCCCCTTTTACTCCTCTTCCTTTTAAAGTCGTCCTTGTTTGACACCCAGAAACAATGGTTTCTCTACATTAGTCCAACTTCACATCGAAGTAGAATGGGAATCTGTAGCATACTGAATCAAACTTTATTAAAATAGGTCTGAGGATGGATAGTCCCAGTTACTAGGAAAATAGATTCATCATCCGTTAAAAATATATA
This sequence comes from Larix kaempferi, assembly GCA_027924585.1. NCBI lineage: Eukaryota > Viridiplantae > Streptophyta > Pinopsida > Pinales > Pinaceae > Larix > Larix kaempferi. The sequence goes on from BSBM01000455.1 coordinate 3,105,431, forward strand.
CCATCCCTCTGTTTCGGGACCTAGAAAGAACGGCTGAATAAAAAACCAACCACTGTGTATGGATTTGGGTATTGGCTTGTTGGTTGGCCTCAATTGGACGTTCAAATTTTATATATAAAATTTGAATTTTAAATAATAAAATTAAAGTATTAACTTCTTAATATATGTTTAAAAAAACATACAACAATAAAATGCATCAACTTAATTACATTTCTTTTTATATTTTACATTACCTTATAGTAATGTCAAAACTACCAAAATGAATAAATTAGAAAATTTTTGCAATACCCTACAGTAAGTAATGTCAAAACACAATCGGTAAAACATAGGACTTACTTTTGTAAGAGATCCAAAATATGTAAGTGTGAACACGACGTTCAGCTTTGCATAGTGGTTTTGTTATTAGCTATGGAAATCCACCCAAGCACACAATCTGCATATGAATAAACAATACCAAATCTGTTGAGAAAAGTATATGGCCAAATCCTATTGGGGACATGACAATTACATATTTAGATCCCATGTAATTCTTAGCTTGTTTTGTCAAAAATTTTAACTTACACAATATAAATTTTAAGGAATTTATTTCTTCATGGATAGGCAATAGAACTTATTACTTTTTAATTTAACAAAACATTCCTTACAACACTTCTTTCTCCTCTTCAGATTTTTTTTGTGGTGAAAGTTAAAACACCATTGCAAATGGAGCAAGGTCGAGCTTCTCCAACATTCATGATACATAATAATATTTTAAATATGATATAATTAAATATTATGTGCCATTTATCTACTTATAGTAGATCATAAGAATGAATTATTGTTATATGGGTATTTATATAATTGTTTGTTCCTGAAAATAAATTTAATCTATAAAATAATGAATTCTTATAATATTTATAAGTATAGGTTGAGTAGGTTTAATAGTTATGAATATGTATTTCTTTCTAGGAAGTCACATGTTCAAATTTTAAAGGAGTAGGATATTTACATATTTTCAACTTTTTCTTTCAAATAACACAACTCATGTTCATTTCTATATATAATTTACTCAATCATTTCTTTCCAATAACATCATTTATATTAATTTTCTATTATAATTTATAACTAGCAATTTCCCCAAAAAGGTGTAAAGATACGTCGATAGGTTATTTTTGGAGAGTGAAATGGTTGAAAAGGGAAAACTAAAAGTATCCTACACACTTCTAAAAAAACGCTTGGAGCAATTCTTTTGGTTGAGGCAAGATTGCCAAGTTCTGAAACCGCATCCCTCCTTTCAGACCATTTTACAAGAATTTTAACAAAAGAAGCATATTTCAAATACTAAAATGCTCAACTCTAGGAATTTATTAAATATACGCAAAGCAACACAATTGCATTAAGGAGAGAGATAGAAGAAAAGGAGAAATTTCATACCACCCCATCCCAAAATCCATATTTTTCTAAAGGAGTCAAGATGTCAACCGAATCAACAAGTTCATACTCATCGATATCTTGAGACCCTAATAGACAATTTTTTTGAAAAGCAAAACCCTTTATCTTATGTTTATAGCTTTAAAGAAGGATTCCATATCTAGAAAGCACTCAAAAAGAAAATAAAAAGCTACACACGAAATTACAAATATCAAATTCATGTAAATACATCACAGAAAATCTCAAACACTCAGTGAATACATAAATCATAGATTTAAAAAATATTAAACACCATATATTACCTGAAGTTGCAATTTCCTCAATAGGTCTAGGCCCAACAACTTCTACAATACCTTCTTGCTCAATTTATTTGTCTTTCTCTAATCTAATAAAGAAAATCACAAGTTAAACTGAATAGATATGCAAATGCATAGCATTTCATTATACTCCGTTAGCTATATTTCCAAGAAAACACATATCATAGTAATACTAGAAATAATATTTTATAGCTACCTATTTAAATATCAAATTGAAAAGCAATACAATACCATCCAAACCTAATAAAACAATAAAACAAATAAATATACTTCAAAGAACCTACACAAGCTTTCTTTTTAAAGATCCAATAAAGCTTGAAATTAACTATCTAGTAAGAAATAAAAGTAGTTGTCACATTCTCGATCCTCTTCATCTAGGTTTTTCCCCTCACCATTCTCCTTTGCTCCCCTTCCCCCTTTCCTCAAAACAACCAATCAGATTCATAGGTAGATTAGAGCCGAGGAATTTGAACAATCACCCACTACAAAAAAAGGAATGGTGCTAAAATTGATGCCCATCGAGCAATGACATGTTATTCAACTATTGGATGTAATCTCTACAATACTTTTCTCCAATGGTCCCAGGATTGAGACTCCGGTAGCACCCTGATCACTATTTTTCTTCCTGATTCCTTCTATGGTTCACGTCACAATCAAAATCCATTCGATACTAAAATAAATGAGCCTCCTTGTGGGAATATTGCACACCAGTCTCCTCCATTGCATATCCTCCTCTAGTAGAGAGCTCGTCATAGACACTTTGGAACTTGAATCCCTCTGGTGCCAAATATGTACCTTTCCTTAAAGAGCCGTGACTCTATCTTGTGGAAGGGCTAGTGATTCTTCGGTGTTGTAATTTAATGTAGGAGTACAATTATATAAAAGATCCTTGACAAAAACTAAACTCCCTAGGGTGATAAAACCCGTAAAATTGTAACTTTATTACACAGCAATGAACTTTCAGATCTATCACTACAATTTGTGATTGTTTACAAACTCATTATGCTTGTAATGCTTCATATAAAGCTAGTAATTACCTATGGGGCTATTCATTGGCCTTACATGAGCATGATTTGATTGACCTTCATTTCAAGCCTAATTGTTGTAATGCTCATAAGCCTGAACACACTACCATTTTCCATTGTTGTAACATACAATCAGTTGGACAACTTGCAAATGCAATCCATTACATGCATTAGCTATCTTCAATTTACTAGCATCCTGGGCAATGTAAGTTTTTATCAGAATATCATCTGCATAATTTAGTGGGGGCTAGTCCTTTTCCATTTTTCATTGTAGTAACACACCATAAGTTTGATACGTTGCAAATGCATTCTATTGCATTAATTAGCTATCTTCAGTATATTAGCATCCCAAGAAACATGCAAGATTTTATCAAATATGATTAGCATAATTCAATAAGGACTATTGTTAATCAGTCATAAGCAATGAATAGTAATATGTAGAAGGGTTTTCTAAATAAATAATGTTATGTTAGCATTGGTCATGTTAAAATGGAATACTTGCATACATTATATTAATTAGAAGAGTTTCAAAATGCATATTATTTTATATTTTTTCAATAATTCAAGTCAATTGATTTTTCCTTATCCAAAATGAGCAACAAGAAACATACCATCAACACTAGCCAAGAATATCTAAGCAGTTATCTCATCGTACTTGGATCAAATATTATCTATCAAAATTTGACCAGATAGTCACCATAAGGGTGAGATAAATAAAACCTAGGCAAATACATATGAAAATAAACCAAAAATATTGATGGCTTTATATTGGACAAAGCCCATGCTACTTATATGTAACTCAATTGAATCAAGAATCCTTGGAATTGAAAGGATTTACTGAATGCATTTTCTTCATGGTACATAGAGCTTGATTTCCACATTAAGTTCACTTAATTGGTTGGAGATCACAACGCGTATTGTGAGGAAATGATGGTTGAAAATATTTATCACTGAGAATTTCATTGGCTATATAAATATTTGTAGCATCAATGTTGTGAATTTAGACACACCCAATTCACATAACTTATGGATTAGTGCAAGCCAAAGTTGTGGAAACAAAACCATTTAATTTCTTGCTTTGGACACATAAACCTATGGGCTAAAAATGCAGTGGCCTCTAGGCTCTGGTTCCACAACAAACCATTTTCCATACTTGAAGCTTGCTTGTAATGGAATTAAATTCATGCATAGGGAAAGTTTTAAGGATCCAAAATTTTCTTAAAGTGTAGAAACCTTGGCGAATCTTAATAATTATCAAATTTCCCACATTAAATATTTGGCAATATTTTTTTAAAAATATTCAAATTTCTAAGGGTTTATGTAGTTTCTGGATAGTATTGGCAATTTCTAGAGTAAAAATATTAATCCTATAGAATTTGGGAAATCATATTAGAAAAAAATGGAAAATGATGAATAATTTTTTTTTTTTTTTTTTTAAAAACTAGCCCATGGGCTAAATGTTGCCCCTAAATTTTCCCTGGTCATGCATCTGTGTTTATTAATCAAGAAAGAGGATAAAAGAAATGTGAAATGTGGTTTTCAAACTTGCTATCTTACTATGTATTTAATAATAGTTTACTCTGTATTTTGAATTTTGTTTTCCCTAAGGATATAGGTCAGCAAAGATAGATTATCGGGGAACTGATTCAAGATGCTCTACTTCCTTAAGATGATGCCCCAAACATGCATACTGTACATCTTCTAAGGAATTTTGGTCATTAGCGAAGAATTACATGTTTTTTTTTAATTTGACCTTCTTCTAAAAAAGAAACTTGCCATATTTTGTTGTATTTGTGAAGATCTCCAACTTGATCACATGTGAATCAACATATATTAAAGATGCATCTTGCAAGGCCTTTCAAGCTTCTTCAAGATGCTCCTTGGGTAATTTATTATATTCCACCACTGCATTCTTGTTTGAGATCATACATCCATACACCCATGTACTAGATTGGACTAATTATGAGGAAGTTTAGTAAAAAAATGAAGGAAAGTAACTTTTGGTGCAAAATTTGCCACAAATATTGTCCTCATCCCTTCTCCACACAATAACCACATGAATGCAAAAACCATAATAATTAACTAACTCATATCTCCATTGTTCTTAATGAAAATCTATGTAGTCAAGAATTTTTAATTTATGTTATTAGTTTCACTAATCTGAGAAGTTGGATGAGGAAGAAACTACTTCACTCAACTATTCGTTGAAGCTTTGAGGTGAAATCATTATGCCTGATATCAAGCATTATAGTTCTTTGATTGAATACCTATTGTATTCCTACAAAGAATGACATGATAGAAATAAATGATCTAGCTGCAAAAGGCAAGTCTGGTCTATAACTAGTCACTAAAATTTTCTCACCTTGGTGCTTTGTGTAGTCACTATATCCATGGACAACATTGACCTTCAAAAGAAGTGGTAGGAAAAACTTGAATGTAAACTGACCTCAATCATTTGGGATACATAATTTATTTTATACTTCTAAACAATGTGCCATCATAGGAGAGATCCATAGGAAAGCTCAACACTTACCATGCGAGACAAGTAGTAGCCAAAAACAATAATTGGGGCTGCCAGGATGCCTCTAGTGTGACAACTAAATAAATAAAGGCTTAGTAAATGCACTCGAGGTCATTGGTTTTTGTGAGTGGTCAATATATGTTTACAAATTAATTACAATTATGTTGATCCAAGTTGTTTGTGTGATGGAAATTCACCGAAACCAAATAAAGAAATCTATAGAATACCATGCAAAATCACCACAACGGAATGTTAAACCCTCAAGTCTAGAAAAATACCATAGTACATCATTCAAATTCACATTGCCCATATGCATAATTCTAAAAACCTATCAAAGATGAGTAGAGGAGTCTGCAATCTCAATGTAGTAGACAAAACTACAAATCTGGAAAACCTAGAATCTCTCTGCAACTCTCTTATTAGCCAAACATAACACTAGACATAATAAAAAACCAACACAAAAGATGTTAATAAGGCACAACTAAATTTGCAAGCATGTAAAGCCAATACAACAACTAGTGCGAAAAATTACAAAATAGCCAAATCCAAATGTTGATATCCAACATACACCAATACTCTAACAATAACGAATACACGTTAATAAAAAACCAATCCATAAATCTTCAATCAAGGACAACCCAACAAGTAAACCTGTGCTTCCACCACCATCCACTTCCATCTGCAAAATATGGCACAATCCAATATTGATGTAATACATATGTTTATAATTCAAAATTAAATTAATGTTTTGAAATTAAAATATATATTTGTAAATATACCCCTAAATCCCTAAACACCTAGAAGCACTTAAATGCACATAGGGATTATGGGTTAGAAGAGGTCCTAAAGGCTTTTATGGGGAAGGGCCTCTTTATGGGAGGGGCTCTAGGAATAACCCGACACATTTATATCTCTTGGGTAATAAATGCACTGAATGTTACACACCAAACAATACAACGTTCAGAATGGATGCGCATGCGCTAGATGTGCATGCACGCTATATGCGCGTGCGCATCTCTGTTGAAGATAAAATTTAGAAAATCACCCGCATTCTTTCTCCTGCAATTTTTTACTCATTTTCGCGTTCTCTTCGCTGGTTTCACGCACAGTCCGACAAGCATTTAAATGGTAGATTGAATTCATACACCATTTGGTGCTTCCTTGACCATTTGGATAGAATACACAACATTTTGGGCTCTATTTTGGCTCCTTGGATTGAATACACACCTCTTGGGCTCTATTTGGATCAATCGAGTGAATACACAACAGTTGGACTCTATTTGGCACCTTGGATTTAATTCTCATGCTACTTGGACACACATGAAGTCTTCTTACATATAGTGGACACATCAAAAGAGCATTTGACATTTGAGGCAAAGAGCAATCATAATCCTTGAGGTACGGTGATAATTTTATCTTGTTAAATGTAGTTTAGTCTTCATTCACTTGTTTAAATGGCATCTATTTTGGTTTTTCCTCATGAATTGTATGATAGATCTATTTTAGTTTTCTTAATCTTCAACATAGACAATAAAAACATCTTACCAAAAAAAACTACAAAATGCACCAAGCAATGCTTTCAACCTTTCATGAAGATAATAAAAAAAATCACTTGCATCACCACCAATAACATTTCATAATCACATTCTTCCATCTAGTAGACAAACATTTGTTGAATTCCTCATGGTTTCACTACAACAACTCACACAAACACCTAGAGAATTGAAAACTCTTAGTCTTTTGGTGTCAAAACCCAAAAATTCCGAAAAATTTACAATTTTTAAAATAGCAAATAATGATATTAAATGCAGTCATATAACTGTTTGTTTAGCTTACGTGATCATAAATGTGTCTGAAAGATCTTTTGTTATACTTAAATGTTGTTATGGGTTTCTCTTTTCCGTTACTGATTGTTTTACTGTTTTGTAACCACAAGGGGGAGTTTGCCATGTCAAACTGGGCTTACTTAGCTTACGAGCTAATGCAATCGATTTTCTTTCTCTTACAGATATATAGGTAATAGCGGGTCGCTACTTTTAAATCTTTCAAGTATTAAATATCAGTTAGCAGTACCAATTCATTCAGTAAAAAGTATAACATGCTAACTAGTTTTTATCAAGCCTCTTTAAGGTAGAAAATCTTCTTGCATCATGCCAAGTTCAACTTCTGAATATGTTTGGATTTATACTTTAATTGCAAAGGATTTGGAGTTAAAATATCACTATATTTGTATTTCTCTTACCTTCAGCAATTGCAAGGTTTACCTGTCAGTACATGTTTTCTATTATTAAATTTAAGGATTTGCCTTGTTTGGTATCTACTTTTCATTTCCATAAATGATACTTTGAACAAAATCCATAAGCATGTATGGAAGTAGTCTTTCATTATTATATTTGATTGAACTCGTTGGGTATTAAGGATAGCAAGGGTCCTTTTTCCTTAAGCCAATTATTATGAGTTGCATAACTTAATTTTCATTAGCTAATGTTCCATAATGAAGAAATGACAAGTCTTAACTCATATGTGCAACGTTATCTCCATATAGAATTGTCATTTATTTAAGCCCTACATCTCTACTATAACTTAGAAAATTGAAAGAGATATAATATCTCTTGTTCTTTCACATTAGGCTAGGGTATACAAATTGGAGATAGGTTTTACAATTAGCATTTGTTTCACTTGAAAACTACCTCCTTGGTGATTTTTATAATAATTTAACATATGCTCTATGTTTGAAACAGACTCCAAGTCTTAATCTTGAATGCTATTGACCAAGCAATTTTTTATTGACTACAAGGCAAGATATTAAAATATCATTATAAAGTTTTTGATTATTATAAGGATGACATGTGAATTATCCATTATGAAGAATCATACAATAATTTATTTACACATGTTATGAGTTTTTGTTTAGCAACAATGATAAGAATCTCATCGAGATTTTGAACTTTAATGTCATTAGCATGATTGTAATGATTGTAGGATCAAGTGTTATTGTTCTCCAACGTGAAAATCGAAAGCATGTGTTAACATGGAATATTTGGCAAGTTTTAACTATGGTTCATAACCATAATTGGACATCCCTGCTATGATTTTTAATTGATTAACAATAATTGGTAGGTCATCGTGGAACTATGGAGTATCGACCCACTGCATGGAAAAATTAAACTGCTACGTGGTTAAACCAGAGCCAAGTGTTGGGTGATATAAAACAGTTTATCTAACCTTACCTTGTCATTTTTCCTTCGCCTTCGGGCTCGGGTCTTTCTGTGAATTCTCCAAGTTTGAGTTTTGTTGTGGCGCTGTTGTTAACAGCTTCCAGGTTGCTACAGTTCTTCTGCTTATTCTTTGTATCGTTTGGGAGTCTTTAGATTTGGTTGTTTACAACTATGAGTGTGTTTAAATACCTAGGGTTTTATCTATTGACTTCCTTTACCGGTCTGGTCCTGGCATGAGATTATCGTTGGACTGTTTTGTTTTTGTCACGGCTTCCATCATGGAATAAATCTTTTGCTTCTGTCAGTTGCTCATTCGGTGACGAGGAAGGGTTTACACCTTCTCTACTCGTGGTTGATGGGATGATTACTGAGTTTGGAACTCCATTCAAGTTCGCTGGTAATTTACAGTTATTCCTTCGTTTTTTTCAGTTTAAAAGAAAATGATTTAACAAAATCAAAATCTGTAACTGATACTACACTGTGTTTGCAGGTTTTGGCCCTTCTCCAAGGCATGGATGGCACAAGCTTGACCAAAGACATTCCGGGTAAGCCTAGTTTTCACCATGGCACTTTCCTCCTTGTTGGTGGTCTGTATGGTTGGGGTTTTAGTTTGACTGAAAGACACAGTGGTTACGGCAGCCATGCTAAATCGTGTAACTGTATGTTTAATAAAAATAATAAGGGTTTAACCCTGTGTTGTAATTGGATGATACGACTTTGGTCGGTTTGGTAGCTATTTATTCTCCTTTTGGCACTTAGGTTTTTCTGCAAAATAATTTGTATTGTGAATTTGAAGAGAACGAAGGCTTTAAGCCTGTTCTGTAGGTGAGGTTACGACCTCGGGTGTTTATGTTACAACACTTCTTCAAAAGGTTTTTGGGTAAACACCCAGGGTTTTGAAAATTAACTTAATATAAAATGTTGTCTGTATAATGGCTTGTTTAATGTCTGCGTTTTCCTTTAATTCGATGCTATGTACAGTAGTAGGAATGTTTATTTTTTTAAAACATTTATTGAATGAATTTGTGACGCGGCTGTAGGTGAATGCATGGTCTTAACTCTCAGCGTTCGGTTTTTGTGTGTTAAGTTGTAACGATAGGGTTCAACTGAATCTTACAGTTGTGAATTGTTTTTAAGAGATTATTCTGTTATTATGATTATTATGTTATTAGTAAAATGACTCTGTCGTTACTATGAGTCAAGTCAAGGATATAACTGAAAGTTGTGAGCTCGATAATGAGCTAATATACTGTTCTGTGATAATGATTATGATTCTGCTGGTACAAGAAAGTTTTAAGGGAGGATGATACTATAATGCTTAAGCTCGATATTGAGCTAGCTATGGTTCTGTTAATTCTATTGTTCCTTAAACAATAACTAGTTTATTTATCTGTTAATAAATTCTGTGTGATGTAGTTCTGTTAGGTTTTCTGCATAGTCATTTTGTTTGAAAGATAATGTATGGATAATCTTTAGCTAGGGTTTGGGTTTGATTTATATAATGGATTTAAAACTGATCAAACTTTGACTAGGGTTTATACCCTGACATACATAGCCTAACCGTGGCTACAAATGTTCTGCAACGATATTGATAATGCTATCGATACCGTAATATATCTAGTTATATTTATTCATGTTCCTATGATTTTTTAAACGAGTTATGTTCCAGGAATAATTACTGTATACATAAACACTACTTATCTATTTAACTATTACAATTAAACTAGGCTAAAAAAATTACAATAATAAACTATTGCTTGCGATATTTCTATTGTATGGCATGCATAAAAATACCTTGTCGGTACTGAATTAATGTTATTAAGGGATGATGAAAACACAGTAATTATTTAGAATCTTACTACTGATATTCTGGGATATTATCTTTTACTAAGTTGATACTATTCAGACAAATAGATGATAATCATAACAGACATTCATTTATCCTTAATAAACATAAAGCAATAAATAGCAGAACCTGTTTAAAACTGAGGACAACGACAGCAATGGGAGGCTGTTCCTCCCTACCAACTCCTGGAGAGTTCCTAGACAACACTTCTCAGGACCCCCGAGCTTGCTCTGGTCTCCCTTGCTGGAACTAGGTGTAGCAAATAATTCTCTTAGCCCAAACAGCTACAATGGAACCAAGTTACTGCAGCATTCCTCTCAAACAACTTCCTTACTGTATATTTCCCTCTTCCTCAATGGGACTCCTGAATAACATTCACCTGAATGTATTCTCCCTCCAGAACCATTAGAACCCCCAGCTCAGTTCATTGAGTACTATTTAAAAGATTGCCTAGGTCTTTGTTGGGTTAACTGTCATTAATGAGCCACCTGCTCAGATTCCACTTTCTTGGGGAATCATGACCCCAAATATAGGGAAGTTTCCACCTGCAACTTAGGAAGTGTTTGAGGATGCTGCCACTTGTCTTTTGCCTTTCCACCTAGTTCCATTCACCAGTTTGACCAGTAACCTCTTTTTAACAGCTCTCCCATGCTGTTGTCTCCATAATTTATTTATTAATAATAAAATATTCTGAATTACATTCCATTTCTAGTGACTCTGCTGAGTCATCAATTCCTACTTAGCATTAAATTTAACATAATGTCTCAGGAATATAATAAAATAATTACATAATTTTTACAAAATTGGGGTATGTGACATTTGGGGCTATTTTCCCTCATAGGGAAGTTGCTCCTACTAACATCCCATACCACCATTCAATACCATCCAATACCATCCTACCAAATTCCTAGAGGTGTCGTTGCAGTTATATGTAGGGCATTCCCAATAGCTTTTAAGATTATATGAAAACATTCTCACTAGATGTTGTTGTACATAATCAATTGCTACATCGAGCTTTAATAATCATGTGCACATTGAGTTTTAATATCTTATTTGTTGTTCATTCTTGCAGGGGTGATATTTTTGTTATTTTTTAAAATGCATTGAATATGGGAAACAAATGTAATAATATAAGAAAGTCTAGAAGGACGGTGCTGCCCCCTAAAAAGGCCCATGAGATAAGAGAAAAAGCCAGGTTGTACATGCAAAACTGTAGAAAGCAAAATGTTAGTGCCTTAGATCCATCAACAAGCAATGACGAAGTGGTTGAAGCCAATCAAATCTTGCCTGATGTCGAGTATGAAGGGATGGACATTGAACAAGCTCTTAATTGGCAACCTCCCCAAGAAGAGCACACACATGCAGAACACACTCCCTTGCAGGATCAAGTTGGAACGAAGGGCCACAACAAGCCATTGACGAGACTCATACTTCCTTGCCGACTCCCTTGCCTCGACTATCAAGCGGACGACGAAGAACTCCCAAACGTATTCATGTGGATGAAAGTTCATTTTCAGGACTTGAAGGTAAGATGCCGAAACGCACTATTGATTTCCATTGTAGCAAGATAACGAAAGAATTTTTTGAATCCAAAATCGATGCAGCAAAATGTCAATTGTTTCTTGCTTTGTTAAAATCACATTGTCTAGCGGGTGTTAGGAGAATTTTGAGCATAAAGGTAGTTAGAAGTTCAGATGTCAACAATCATGTTGTTGGAAATCTACAATCTGCATTTAATTTGATTGGAAAAACTTCTCGTAGAAAAGATTTTAATGCGGCCAGTAGTGTACTGTCGAAATCGATTGTAGACAAATCCACAAGGCAACGTTGCCTACTATCACACACATGTAAAATATTTAAAGTAGGCAGAAAGACTCTTCAAAAGTATTCTTCCATTAGAGAAAAACTTGAGACCCCAGGCCAAAAATATTGTTGGGCCTTTGTTGGTAGGTTACCTCGTTCAGACATGAAGCTCATTGATGCTGTTAAAGAACTAATGCAGAAGTTTTGGCATGATGACACTAGACCGCCATCGAATCAAAGAGATGTTTTAAAGTTGAGAAAAGGTGTTAGGGGGGGTGAACCCCATGTCAAGCACTTCCTTGACAGGACACAAACAGAACTCTACGAGAGGTTCAAGAATGAGCACACACAATTGAACTTGGGCCAAAGGTCCTTTGAAAAATGCAAACCCTGGTATGTTAAAATTTGCAATGATCGCAATACATGTTGTTGTAGATACCATGTAGAATTTAAGTACTTTTATGATACATATAGACATATATTTTGTGATTTGCATACTAACATTGTGCAGGATTTCCCATCGTTACAACCACCGAATGCATCCAGAGAATTTACACATAGCATAATGTGTCCAAGACCCGAAGGACAAAAATATTATAAAAGATCATGTTTATATGGGACGTGTTCCAGTTGCAGTGGATTTGCATTATTAAGCCCCTACATCCACGCAACCGTGGAGCACACATTTGGGAGGATGTCAATAGAAATGCAGAACTTCCAGTACATAACATATCAAGTAGATAGTTCGAAGGAAAGCAAAAAAATTGCATTGGTGAAGTCACAGGTAATCTGAGTTTGCATACTTTCATACTATACATGTTGAATTTGTACATATATATTCACATTGAAAATGTCATGTTGTATTAATGCCCTGGATTTTGTGGCACCAGGTACAAATTTACAATTTCATGAAGGAATTCTACCAAAAGACTGAGCAGTATGTATAGCATGTCCATGTAGCACGATGGCAGGATGAACAGTACAGACAGTGCAGGGACACCTTCCCCAATGGCACAATATTGTCGGTTGTGGACTTTGCTGAAAACTACACCCTGCAGCCACAGAATGATATTCAAAGTCAATACTACCATTTAGACCAAGTTAGCATAATGGTCCATATCAAGTATAGGCACGCTGTGATACCCCCAACAGGGTCTCCTTTAAACTATGTAAAACCCCCAACAGGGTCTCCTTTAACTTTTATATACAGTCATATATTTCACTACTTGTCAAAATTTCTGTTTCTATTTCTATTTATGTTTGTGGGTTTGTGTTAAATTTCAGGTCTGTAAAAACAATAACAATTACATTTGCAGGTTTTGAAATATATGTATTTACTGTTTCACCTACTTCTAACCATTTATGTTTGTGCAGGTGTAACAACTAATACATGTGTATTCAATCACGAAATTACCATCTATTAATAACTTGATAAAATGATAACAGGGTTAGAAATTGCTTAGTATACCTTTAGGATAAATACCTGTAGGTAGCTAGTAGATCCACCTTTGTTGTTGTCCCCGTTTGCTGTTTTTCCTTGCTTTTCCCTGCAGCCAAAAGCCCTTCCCACCGTTCTGAAACTCAACCAGCCCAAACCAGTCTTGCCACCCTGCCAACTGGTGAGGTCTCGCCAACCACCCAGCTCCAAAGGTACCCCTTTGGACCCCCGATCCCAAACCGAGTACAAGCCCTAAGCTGTTGTATCCCCTAAAAAAAAACAATCTCCAACAAAACCCCTTCTTTGCAGCTCTGCTCTCCCAAAACTTCTCCAAAATCCTAAGGTAAAAGGATCCCCTTCTCCTCCCTCCTTTCTCCCTCTTATCCCCATGTTTGCCGACCTTTCCTCCCCATTACTACCCCTATCTTCATCATAAATTTATCCACCCCCTTCCATCTACCATGTAAGTCCTCGAGCCCTCAACTTGGACTTTTGTTAATAAATTAATTTAATATTAAAAGGGGTTGGAATAATTTAAATTAATATTTTAAAAGGTGTTGGTTGGGGTCACTTCTCAATCGTAACTTCCAATTCAATTAAATTTAATCCTTTTATTTCATATAATAACTTAAATCATTTCCTTACTCATATTCCAATATTTAACCATTTAATTAATATTTTAATTAATTAATCCAAGCTCATTTTTATAACTTGTTACATAATGGTATATGGCATTGTTCGTAATTTACATCCTGGTTATAAACAACTACGACATACTTATAAGAAATTAGTAATATATATATAAACTAAACCTTATCCCTATATTTCAATTAATTAACAATAATGGTCAATTGATTAAATATTATTAACCTAATCGTTTAATTAATGGTTTCTAATGTTTATAATATGTTAATTCCCTCTAATTATAAATTCAACTAATTCAATTTATCCATTATGAACCATGATCCCATCAATGTAATTCATAACATTATCAATGTGTAATTATATTAATTAAATAAAATTTACTAAGATTTAATCGACTCATTTACCTGGTTCCATTTTAATTACACCTTAGTTTGTAATTAGCTAATTAACAATCATTACTAAGGATAAGCATAGTCTTGTTAGAATTAATTAACATCATTAACACATAATTAATTTAAGGGATCAAGTTACTATTACTTATTTAACCTTATAATTACATTTCAACCGTTAGCCCTGGCTAATTAAACTCATTAACAATCAATCAAGCATTCTAATCAATTGCATTAGTCACCACCTAGGTTAACCTTAGCTTTGTTTATTAATCAACAATAATTAATTATTAATGGACAATAATTAACCATTAATCAACATTATTAACCCTAATCATCATTATTAACTTTAATCGACATTATTAACATTGATCAACAATAGTTAATTACTAAACGACAGTAATTAATATTAAGCGACATTAATTGACATTATTACTCAACAATATTCATGTAATTCATAATATGTAGGCAAGTTATGTAAGCGCAGCTACTGCTTACATTCCTCACGTAAGTACACTAAAGTAATAATTCACATACTTCAATCATAATCAAGGAACTTATTATTTACTGACACATGTTTGAACATAGTTTACAAGGTACAATCCATTAGCTTACTGAAATCCAAGTTACGACAATTCATACATCACTGATTTTGACACACACTAATCAAGGGTTTTACACGCCTACAGTTAGATCTTGTTTTCACCCCTACTTCACACTACACCTATCTACCTACATCATTACTAACTTCCACATCCTATCCTGTCCTCTGCTGGACTAGCCTGAAATGTCAAGTCATGACCGGTTCCAGCTAGAACCCGTAAGCGGAAGTGTCGACTACATCGACCAAGCTTCCCCAGCAGGCAACCACCAGTCATCATCACACACCTTGGGGAGCGCGCCGTAGCACAGCCCTCCCATGACTCTGGGTTTCGGGGATAAACGATGGGTAAAGCCTCCACCCCCCTAATGGAACAAGGGACTATGTCTACTCGACATAACAACAGCGTTACACTTGTACTCGGTATGTCATCGTATAGACCAATCTGGGCGGTTGAGTTTCCTGAAACCCTTCCCCACCCATGTCATAACATACATCATAATAAACAACATAATAACCACACGAAAGTAAATAATGCATCACTCGCATACCATTTTATCTTTCGAAGTCCACGTCCCCAAGGCCCTCCCACCTCGTAGGATCCAGCTATCACTTAGCCGTTTCAACCTGTAAGTCAGTCCTCGACATACAATATAGAATATCGTGCATAAATCCTCGATATGTACACATATATTTCATCATAACATAACAACAATAAACTCATTCAGTCGCCAAGCACCTGGCATAACATTCATCATTTCAACATATAACTGTAACGGTATCCACGTACCCATCATTCAGTAATTTCCATATATTTGACATAATTAACACATGATACATATCTAAACATGACTACCGATCATAATACTATAATCACACACACACATATATATATATCGGCAAAATAATAGAACCATATGTCCACAGTGTCGTCAAACCAACGAGGTCTCACAATCAAACAAATACAACATATAATAGTAGTTCAGGTAGAAATGTCAAAACGGGGTGTTACATACACCCACCCTTCAGGAACTTCGTCTCGAAGTTATGATCAAAATAATGTGGGATAATCACGACGCATAGTCTCTGCGTCCTCCCAGGTAGCAGAACCTAGGCTATATCGGTCCCACTGGACCTTAACTTGGTCCACCAAACAGTGCCTCAGCTGTTTAACCCTGCGGTCCAATATAAGTAATGGTTCGACCCTGATGGTTCCCTCGTCTGAAACCTGCAGTTCCTTCCAATTTATTTTATGTGACTCATCAGCTACATAATGTCGTAAAACAGATACATGAAAAACATTATGAGTTTTGTGCAAATGGGGTGGCAGCGCAAGACGATACGCGACGGGTCCAACCTTTTCTAAAATTTCAAAGGGTCCTATAAATCGTGGCGACAACTTTGTCCCTTTCCCAAACCTGATGGTACTTTTGCTAGGCCTGATGTGGACGAACACTGCATCACCAACCTTATAGCTTCGATCAACCCTATGCGCATCGGCATAGCTCTTCTGTCTATCCTGCGCTTCCTTTAACCGCTGTCTAATCTGAACAACCTGTTCTTCCATCTCCTGAATCAACTCAGGTCCTATAATTACTCGATCCTCTAACCTTTCCCAACTCAATGGTGTCCTGCATGGCCTTCCATATAAAGCTTCATATGGAGGCATCCCAATTGAGCTATGGTAACTATTGTTGTAAGCAAACTCTACCAAAGGTAAGTGCTTTTCCCAATGAGTTTGTTGATCCATGACATACATTCTAAGTATGTCCTCCATTACCTGATTCACTCTTTCTGTTTGCCCATCTGTCTCTGGATGGTAAGCAGTGCTTAGGTTCAATTGAGTACCCAACGCTGACTGCAAACTCATCGAAAACCTGGATGTAAACCTGGAATCTCTATCCGATATAATCTTCTTGGGAAACCCATGGAGACGAACAACTTCATTTATGAATACACGTGTCACATCCGTGACATCATAGGTCTCCTTAACTGGAATGAAGTGAGCAGTTTTGGTCAGTTTGTCAACGATGACCATAATGGCATCATGCCTATGAGAGGTAAGAGGCAATCCCACCACGAAGTCCATGGAGATAACCTCCCACTTCGACATAGGAATGTCATGTGGCTGCAACAGACCTGCCGGGTGGTGATGATCAGCTTTTACCTGCTGACACTCAAGGCACCTAGCGACGAATTTGACCACGTCGCTTTTCATCCCTGCCCAAAAGAAGAGTTGCTTCATGTCTGCATACATCTTCTTTACACCCGGGTGTGCACAATACACTGCTATGTGGGATTCCTTAAGGATAGTCTCTCTAATATCTCCCTCCTCAGGAATATACATCCTCCCTTGATACCGTAGCAAACCATCAGCTTCCAACTCATATCCTTCAAACTTTGGTCCCACCGGTTTCCCATTCTGGAGTTAAGGCATCCGCTACCACATTCTCCTTCCCTTTGATGTAGGAAATCCCAAAGTCATACTCGCTCATGAATTCACTCCATCGCCTTTGTCTAGCATTTAGATCTCTCTGAGTGAATATATACCTTAAGCTTTGGTGATCGGACTTGAGTTCAAAGCTTCGTCCAACAAGGTAATGTCTCCACAGCTTCAAAGCTAACATCACTACAACTAACTCTAGGTCATGAGTAGGGTAATTCTCTTCATGTGTTTTTAGCTTTCTCGACACATAAGCTATTACCCCACCTTCCTGCATCAACACTGCACCTAAACCTTGTCTTGAAGCGTCGGTGCAAACTGTGAATTCCTTCTCCATATCTGGAACTCGTAGAATTGGTGCACTCGTCAATAGTCTTTTCAGCTCGGCGAATGCGGCATCGCATTCCTCTGTCCATTTGTACCTAGTGCCCTTATGCTGTAGGGTAGTTATGGGTTTTGCGATTTTTGATAAACCCTCAACAAACCTTCTATAATACCCGGCTAACCCCATGAAGCTCCTTACTTCATGTGCATTCTTTGGCACGGGCCATTCCATTATGGCCTTCACCTTTTCAGGGTCAACAGAAATTCCCTCACCGAAAATTATATGCCCTAGGTAATGGATCTCCTTCTGATAGAACGAACATTTGGACAACTTACCATACAATTGATGCTCCCTTAAGCATGACAACACTATTCGCAAGTGTTCCTCATGCTCCTGTTCATTCTTGGAGTAGATGAGAATGTCGTCCAAGAAGACTTGCACAAACTGATCTAAGTATTTTCGGAACACGCTATTCATGAGAGTCATGAATACGGCTGGGGCATTGGTCAAACCGAAGGGTACCACCACAAACTCATAGTGCCCAAACCTTGTTCGAAAAGCAGTCTTAGGTATATCACCTTCCTTAATCCGTAGTTGGTGGTAACCTGATCGTAAGTCGATCTTTGAGAAGACTGTCGCCCCTTTCATTTGATCAAAGAGGTCATCAATTCGAGGTATCGGGTACCTATTCTTCACGGTGGCTCTATTCAAATCTCGGTAATCTATGCAAAGACGCAAGGAACCATCCTTCTTCTTCACAAAGATTACCGGCGCACCCCACGGTGAAATACTTGGTCTGATGAGCCCTAGATCTAGCAATTCCTTCAACTGCATTTGCAACTCACAAAGTTCTGGGGCCATCATCCTGTAAGGTGTCTTCGATGTTGGCTCTGAACCGGGTTTTACCTCAATGGTAAAATCAAGTTCCCTCTTAGGAGGTAACCTAGGTAATTCCTTTGGGAATACATCATTGAACTCGGCTAATACTGGATAGTCATCAAGGGAGGGTCCCTTCTCACTGTTTACTGCTTCAACAACGTACAACTGGCATCCCTGTCGCATACATCGCTTTACGTTCATCGTTGATATGAAACGTAGGGACACCTTCCGTTTGATACCCTGGATCTTGATGGCCTCTCCGTTGTCATTAATGCAAAGAAATTTCTTTCCATAACAATCCAAGAAATCCCGATGTTCCTCGAGCCAATTCATACCTATGATGAGATCGTAAGTTCCGAGGGTGGTGACATACACTTTGACTTGTGTAACACACACCCCGAGATCCACCACACACTTATCGACACTAGGTCCTACTGCTTGCTTTACCCCTGAAGCCATTTCGACTAAGCTGAAATCGTCATGCTCGTGGGATGCCAACCCACATTTGTCTAATGTATATGGAGAAATGAAACTATCAGTAGCACCAGGATCAAACAATATTCTAAGCTTGACATTATTGACCGTACCTAATGATTCCACCACAGTGGATTGGTGCTTTGCCTGATGGTTGTTTACTGCAGTCGAGATCTGATGCCTACTACCCCCACTCCCCATTGGAGCTTTGCCTTCTCGACGCACTGTACCGGATCGTAATTCGGGACAGTCACGCTGGTAATGTGGACCTCCACATCCCCAACAAGCAACCTGTAATGGAGTGGGCGAGATAACCTGTTCAGACCTCTGAGAGGGGTTCCTCCCCTTAGGACCCCTTCCTCTACCGGCTGTTCCTCTGAAATTCCTCACACCCTGGTGAGTTCCTGTGGCTTCCTGGGGCACCACCCTAGTTGCCACTGATTTGTCTACCGCTGCGACTCTCGGTGTGCTCCTGTTCCCGTAGGGAGGTGGCCTCGCATATCCTCCCCGAGGGTAGCTTCGAGGGGCCTTCCCCACAAACCCTGATTGCTGAGAGTTGAATGACCTGATGGGATTTGTACCCAACATCTCCTCAGTGTAACGAGCACAATCTACTGCTTCGGCGATCGAAGTCGGTTTCCACATCCGTACCTGAGCCCTGATCTTGGCATTGAGCCCATACACTAAGCGCTCAACCTGGCATTCGTCATTGTACAAGTAAGGGACATACTTCACTAACTCCATGAACCTCTCTTCATACTCCTCCACAGATAGATGCCTTTGTACCAAGTCATGAAGAGCCCCTGCTTGTTCTTCCTGGTAGGATGCGGGTAGGTACTTCCCTTTGAATTTTTCCACAAACAGTTCCCTTGGAACCGTGTCTGGTGTAAGGTGTAGCTGCCTTTCTTGGTTTCCCCACCAGTTCAAAGCGGCCCCCTTTAGTTGAAATATGGCCAGTTTGGACTTGGACGTGGAGGTGTACTCCTGCAAGGTCAAGCACCTGGTCATCTCTTCCAACCACGACTCTACTCGAATCCCTGATCGACCCCCTGAAAATTCTGGAAGCCTTATCTTCTGAAGCTCCCTTTTGATATCCTGATGCGGAGTTCTTGGTACCGTATTCACTTCTGCCATAGGAACTTCCTCCCTTAGTGGAGGGGCATCCACCTCTACCTCCGAGGTAGCACTTCCTCTCTGTGCTAGTCCCCGGAGTGTTTCGTTTATTGCTTCCAACGAGCGCAGTATAAGGGTGGTCTCTGGCGATGGCGCTGGCACATTCGGCTCAGGTAATGCCGTAGCCTGACCTCGCCCCCGACCTGCTCGCGTTCTTACCATGTTTATCCCTGTAACATGGAATAATAGGATAATCAGCTTATGATGACATCATGACTAATTACCATCAAACTCAACAGTTAATTCAAACGTGTACCATGACTAATTTACGAGCGGTTTTACTCTAAGAGCTATAGTTCAGGACGTTTCGATCAGGCCATCTTGAGGCCACCCGGTACTAGACTTACTGCAACAGTTCTACGTAGGTTTAGGTATTGGATTCCAGACAATCCTCATCAGGTCGCCATCAATTCTTCCAGATATTCATTTAATGTTTATTGCCTCGTTCTCATTAATAATTAATAATTTAATAATAACATAACCTAAGTTTTAAGTCTAGCGTCGTGTTTATCAAACATTTGTCATGGGGTAAAATCGGTGATCTAGTGATCAGCTCGTCATGCTGGTCTCCGTGGTGTTTCATTTTTGGGATTCTATGTCCGTATTGCCCCTTCGACTATACATCGAAGTTTCGGCAAGAAGTGTTTTTTCAAAAAAAAAAGAAAAGGTAATTAGTTTCAATACCAACTTACCATTAATGTTATCTAATGGTTATGTATTTAATTTAAATTTATCATTTAATATTTATTCCCCGTCTCCTTTAGTTAACATTAAATGCAACATCGTATTTAACATTTAACATTACATCCATTAATTAATTAATTTAATAAATTTAAATTTATAATGATATTAACCATATTCATCTTATACCAATCTTAATAGTTAATGTACATTTAAAAAAAAAAATTAATATACATCATACTAATTACATTAATGATTATCTTAACTTAATTAATTTAAAAATAATTAGTAATTAGTAATTGGTATTAATAACAATTAACTTAATCAATTAAACTTAAAATATATATATATATATATTTATAAAATATATATATATATATATTTATAAAATATATATATATATATATATATATATATATATATATATATTTTAATTAAATAAAAAAAATAATAATACAAGAATATATTATCATGAGGATTTCATTAGATATACTTTAAGATTTATTAATCGTTATGCTTAATTATTATCCAGTTTAAATATAATTATATATTATTGTTATTATCCCCACTTTCATTTTAATTTCCTCTTAACTCTATTATAATTTATTATCACATATATATATGCTCCCCATATATAACGTTATTGATTTTATGTATATGCTCTCCAAATATAATACTATACATTTAAAATAAATGAAATAATTTCAACCATAAATGTTTATATAAAATCATTTTAATTAACTGATAATAGCTTAAATAACAATTAAAAATAACAACCCTAACCCTAACATCCCCTCGTCGAACTTAGTGGAATGTCACGCGTCCTCATCCGGAGAGGCTGGGGTTGCATGGGAGGCGCGTGTTTCCTCCTCGTGAGGTCTAGAACCTTCCAATTCGCTGAGCAGAAAACCTAAAAGAGGCAAGCTCAAGGTGACCCGTCATTTTCCTTCTTCACTGGTGAGGGTTCAGCTCTGCAACAACTCTGGGAGCTTGCATTGAGCTTCAATGTTGGACCCCGTCTCTTCCAATTAAGGATCCAAAGGCGTCAAGACTCAGCTCAGGCCACCACCGAGAGCTTTTCTCACTACCTGGATGCTCTATGGTTCAGCTGCCTCATGCCTGCCCATTGGTGAGGGTTTCAGCCTGAGCTATGGCCGCCCCACGCTCGCGCCCAAGGTAAATCTTTGCCATGAAATTCGATTTTTTTTTTTACAGTATGTATATTTTTTTCTTTTTACTCCGGCCACACCGGCCGAGCAGCTGGCCATGGCCGTGCTCAGGCCGTACTGGCCGGCTGGTCTGCGCCCTGTGGGCCGCGCCCGTGGGGCTGCACCCTGCGTGGGCTGCGGCCTGTGGGGATGCGCCCTGCGTGGGCTGCGCCCGGGGCTGCGGCCTGTGGGCTGCGCCCATGTGCCCTGCGGCTGCGGCCGGGGCTGCATGCCCACGAACCCTAAAAAAAAAATTATTTTCATTTATTTTTTTTATTTTTTTTTTAAACTCTATCCTGTATATATTTATTTATTTTTTATATATATATATTTTTAACAATTATTTCATATATATATATATATGCTTTTTTTCGTTTAGCAATTATAAATATGTTTTTAATTTTTTTATTTATTTTTTTAAAATAATTCCTATTTCATATATATATATGTTTGTTAGTTATTTTATAAATAACTAAATTTTTATTATTATTATTATTATTATATATAAACACTATATATATGTAATACCCTACATCCATTAGACATGGTCTGTAGATATTGATAGAAAAGTAAAAATTAATTGAAACAAAATCTCTTTGTTGTTGATTAATTTCGTTTTTCCTTTCTATTACAAAATTACAATGAAATGATTCTCTTTTTCTAACTTATTTACTTCTCCATGACATTATAAAATTATCTTTTACATGTAAATGTTATATATATATATATATATATATATAAACAGCATTATGTATATATATATATATATATATTTTTGTAATGTTGTATATATGTATATTTTTTTTATATACACCCTATTTCGTATGTATACATCATGTATATTTAGTAGTAGTTTTTTTTTTATAAAAAAAAAAGAATTTAAAGTTTCCTCCTTTAATTTCCTTTGTAGCAGCAAAGTATAATTTAACCCAAGTATTTATGCAAATAGGGATTTAGATCCTACCTACATCAGTAATTTCATGTTCCTGTAAATAATAACGTAGTTGCTTTATTCAGAATATAGAGTTCTCACTTTCCTCATGTTTCATGTTTCATGCAGGTCTTAAGCTTCTGCAACAAGCTTCAACAAGCTTTTACAGCTTCTGTAACGAGCCCTCTGGTTCCAGATTTGGAACCATGGCTCTGATACCATATGTGATACCCCCAACAGGGTCTCCTTTAAACTATGTAAAACCCCCAACAGGGTCTCCTTTAACTTTTATATACAGTCATATATTTCACTACTTGTCAAAATTTCTATTTCTATTTCTGTTTCTGTTTGTGGGTTTGTGTTAAATTTCAGGTCTGTAAAAACAATAACAATTACATTTGCAGGTTTTGAAATATATGTATTTACTGTTTCACCTACTTCTAACCATTTATGTTTGTGCAGGTGTAACAACTAATACATGCGTATTCAATCACGAAATTACCATCTATTAATAACTTGATAAAATGATAACAGGGTTAGAAATTGCTTAGTATACCTTTAGGATAAATACCTGTAGGTAGCTAGTAGATCCACCTTTGTTGCTGTCCCTGTTTGCTATTTTTCCTTGCTTTTCCCTGCAGCCAAAAGCCCTTCCCACCGTTCTGAAACTCAGCCAGCCCAAACCAGTCTTGCCACCCTGCCAACTAGCGAGGTCTCGCCGACCACCCAGCTCCAAAGGTACCCCTTTGGACCCCCGAGCCCAAAACGAGTACAAGCCCTAAGATGTTGTATCCCCTAAAAAAAAAACAATCTCCAACAAAACCCCTTCTTTGCAGCTCTGCTCTCCCAAAACTTCTCCAAAATCCTAAGGTAAAAGAATCCCCTTCTCCTCCCTCCTTTCTCCCTCTTATCCCCATGTTTGCCGACCTTTCCTCCCCATTACTACCCCTATCTTCATCATAAATTTATCCACCCCCTTCCATTTAATATTAAAAGGGGTTGGAATAATTTAAATTAATATTTTAAAAGGTGTTGGTTGGGGTCACTTCTCAACCGTAACTTCCAATTCAATTAAATTTAATCCTTTTATTTCATATAATAACTTAAATCATTTCCTTACTCATATTCCAATATTTAACCATTTAATTAATCTTTTAATTAATTAATCCAAGCTCATTTTTATAACTTGTTACATAATGGTATATGGCATTGTTGGTAATTTACATCCTGGTTATAAACAACTACGACATACTTATAAGAAATTAGTAATATATATATAAACTAAACCTTATCCCTATATTTCAATTAATTAACAATAATGGTCAATTGATTAACTATTATTAACCTAATCGTTTAATTAATGGTTTCTAATGTTTATAATATGTTAATTCCCTCTAATTATAAATTCAACTAATTCAATTTATCCATTATGAACCATGATCCCATCAATGTAATTCATAACATTATCAATGTGTAATTATATTAATTAAATAAAATTTACTAAGATTTAATCGACTCATTTACCTGGTTCCATTTTAATTACACCTTAGTTTGTAATTAGCTAATTAACAATCATTACTAAGGATAAGCATAGTCTTGTTAGAATTAATTAACATCATTAACACATAATTAATTTAAGGGATCAAGTTACTATTACTTATTCAACCTTATAATTTCATTTCAACCCTTAGCCCTGGCTAATTAAACTCATTAACAATCAATCAAGCATTCTAATCAATTGCATTAGTCACTACCTAGGTTAACCTTAGCTTTGTTTATTAATCAACAATAATTAATTATTAATGGACAATAATTAACCATTAATCAACATTATTAACCCTAATCATCATTATTAACTTTAATCGACATTATTAACATTGATCAACAATAGTTAATTACTAAACGACAGTAATTAATATTAAGCAACATTAATTGACATTATTACTCAACAATATTTCATGTAATTCATAATATGTAGGCAAGTTATGTAAGCGCAGCTACTGCTTACATTCCTCACGTAAGTACACTAAAGTAATAATTCACATACATCAATCATAATCAAGGAACTTATTATTTACTGACACATGTTTTAACATAGTTTACAAGGTACGATCCATTAGCTTACTGAAATCCAAGTTACGACAATTCATACATCACTGATTTTGACACATACTAATCAAGGGTTTTACACGTCTACAGTTAGATCTTGTTTTCACCCCTACTTCACACTACACCTATCTACCTACATCATTACTAACTTCCACATCCTATCCTGTCCTCTGCTGGACTAGCCTGAAATGTCAAGTCATGACCGGTTCCAGCTAGAACCCGTAAGCGGAAGTGTCGACTACATCGACCAAGCTTCCCCAGCAGGAAACCACCAGTCATCATCACATACCTTGGGGAGCGCGCCGTAGCACAGCCCTCCCATGACTCTGGGTTTCGGGGATAAACGGTGGGTAAAGCCTCCACCCCCCTAATGGAACAAGGGACTATGTCTACTCGACATAACAACAGCGTTGCACTTGTACTCGGTCTGTCATCGTATAGACCAATCTGGGCGGTTTAGTTTCCTGAAACCCTTCCCCACCCATGTAACGTCCCCAGCTTGACCCTATTGCATTAATATTGTAAATGATGTAAATATTGTCATTTAGTCATGGTGAGGAGCTCAAGGCCAAGGCCCCACCACTGATTTATCGTTTTATGTATCGGCAATTAGGATAGATGCATATGGTTCTTGTGCTAGCGGTGCACAATGTAAAATCGGACATCAGGTAAATATGCAATTTTAATGAAAAACCCACAACTAGCTACGCAATGCAACGAAAGAGATGGGGGCATGATCTTTACAAGGAAGAGGGAGGGAAAATAACCCAACCCTTGAGCCAATGGTTTAATCCATGTTTCCATGAGAAAGCCCAATGAACTCTCAACTACCCATTTTGGGTTATGGACCAATCATCTAATTCTCCCATAAATTGGTTGGGGCAGTTAATGCCTTGGGAATGAAAGAGTATGGCAGCCAATTTCATGCATGGGCAAGCCATCTACTTGGAAAATCGTGTTTTTGCTTGTGGGGCAAGAAAACACCCACGAAATGGTGCCCAAAGCCATTCTGAACAGCCAGTCTTCACTCACTCACGCAGTAGGAATTAGCTGGGCCTTTCCTTGCACGTTTTGCATCCAAATCCTGCATTTTTCCATGCCTGGGAGTTCGTTTTTGCATAGACAGTAGCTTGGGAGAAAAGGGCCACGATTTGGGGACTGTATGGAGGTCGTTTTTGCCCCCGAATGTCCAAGGACGTTTTTCTAAAAATGGATTGGCTTCCCAGGGTTGTTTCCCATCTTCCCATTTCGTTCTTGTGTGTTCCCACATTTTTCTGAGTGAGTTGAAACCCCATCTCATGCATCCCACTGTGGACAGCATTTTCCTCATGTCCTGTAATTGTGGTTTTGTTGTTAAATGCACCCCGTTTTGGACATGAACCTGTGAGCAAGAGTCTCAAGAGTGGAAGAGGACAGATTTGGCTTGATGACCCCAATGGAGTATCCATAGCTCCATGGTTGAGCCACTAGCTTGGTAACTCACCTCTGCCAATCTCTTAGGAGCCTGAGAAACCCAACTGCTGGTTGGCTTGGCTGATTCTGGCATATCTTTGGCTATGTGAGAGCCTGTTTCCCCTTTTTCCTTGCGGAGATCATGCCCAGCTCGGGGGGTGGCAGTGGTGCTGAGAGATTAAGGAGCACACTGGCCTATGGTTGGGTGGAACGTTGCAGAAGCGTAGCTGGTTGCTTGGCACTACTTCATTAAGATAAGTATTCTCTTGTGTAAATTCGTAATTATCATTTGATAAATATTGGAATGTGTGTGGATGTGTTAAATGATTTTACTTCCGCTGTGTTTTCAAGTGTTTATGAAATCGCATATGTTCATCTCCTTATTTAATTGAACGTTTATTTTCTAAGTGTGGGGCTAGATGCCTGGTTTAACCTCACGATCCTCTCCATCTAGCTGGTAGGATGCGAGGGGACGTGACAGAATGGTATCAGAGCTGCTGGTTGCAGCATTGGGCCTCTATGGGCCAAATCCAATCATCACTGAAAGAAGAGAAGGTTTTGAATTTTACTCTTAAGAGTTTTGAAAATTTTCGGTTTAAGCCTGTTTTTGAAAAAAAAAAAAAAAAAAAAAAAATTGGTTTTAAGTCTGTTTCGGGAAGTCGTCCGAAAACTGCGGAAAGGTTCCGCGAACCTTCCCGCAATTGCGGAAGAGTTCGGAGAACCTTCCCGCAATTGCGGAAGAATTCAGCCAATTGCTCCGAAATAGCGGAGAAAAATTTTTAAGTGAAAAATTTTCTAAGTCTCGGCGTCAAACGGAAACTTTTTCGGAAGGAATTCTCTTCCGAAATTGCGGAGGGAATTCTCTTCCGAAATTTCGGAAGGATTTCGCGAATCGTTCCGCAACTGCGGAAGATTTCGGCGAATCGTTCCGTAATTGCGGAAGACTTCGCCGAGTCATTCCGCAATTGCGGAAGCATTCCACAAGTTGTTCCGAAAAAGGCCTTCCGAAAAATCGCCCGAAACCCGGGAAGCGTTCCGCACAACGGCGGAAGCCTTCGCCGAATGGCTCCGCAATTGCGGGAGCATTCGTCGAATGGCTCCGCAACTGCGGGAGCCTTCGCCGAATGGCCCCGCCATTGCGGAAGGCTTCGGCCAAACGCCCCGCCATTGCGGAAGCGTTCGGCGAACTGCTCCGTAATTGCAGAAGCGTTCGGCGAACTGCTCCGCAATTGCGGAAGCATTCGGCGAACTGCTCCGCAATTGCGGAAGCCGTCGCCGAACCGCGTCGCGCGGAACCTACAATCAATCGCCCCGCTCGTTGCGGAAGCCTTCAGCGTATCGCCCCGCCCATTGCGGCAGGATTCAATGAACCGGCCCGCAACTGCGGAAGCCTACGGCCAACCGCCCCGCAATTGCGGGTGCATTCAATGAAATGCCCGTTGCGGCAGGATTCCACGAAGCGTTGTTGCGGAAGGATTCCTAAAAAAAAAAAAAAAAAACGAGGGCGCTGCCCTCGACCCACCCTGCTGTGGCGAGCCACAAGGGGGCAAGCCCCCTTGACCCCCTTTGTTTTTCCCCTCATATGTCATTGATTGTGATTTGACAAATTGTCAACGTAATATTTTCCATGTGCATGAAGTAATTTGTGAATTTATGAGAATATAATGCAACTGTGTAAAATGTGCAGAATTGGAGTGAAAGTTGTCATTTTTTTTAAAAAGATGCAATTTCCACACTCGGTGTCGGAATGAAGCATGAAGACAGGCATTGGAAAGCTTGTCCAGCAGGGAACTATGATGCATGACCAGAGTTTGAGGGAGGTCTATATATATCATAGATATTTAGTGCAGAAGAGTGCCAGCGGCTGTTTTGACAAACAAATTTTGTTGTCAATATGGGCAATTTCTACAATTGCAGGATATGGAAGAGGAATTCCATGTCACGATGAGGGATCGAAAAGGGAAGAATTTCTTAAACCTCTGTTTGTTATCATACGTATAATTATGAAATTTTCATATGGCATAAAAATGTAAGAGATTACATAGATGTATATGCACTAGGTGGCATCTTAACAAACATTGCATAGTGCATATAGAAATGCTTATGCATAAATGGGATATTGCATATTGGTATAATAATGAAGTCTGCATATGCAATGAACCATGAATGGAGAATATTGTGGATAATAATCACTATTGATGTTGGTATTGGTTGTAGGACCAAAGCTAACAAAGAGCATGGTTAAATGTGCTGAGGATGTTGTTGCATGGAGCCAACAACCTTAGAATGGTGCAACAAATCTATGATCATAAAGTTGGAAAAAGGACTAAGCAGCCTTGGTAAGAGGTTAACTGATCAGGTAACATCAGACGATGTTAATGGTAACCATATAGGTAATGGTCATTGGTGCCAAATTGCATGAATGTTGAAAAAGGATTTGGTAAGATCTCTTCAACTATGTTTGAGTTATGTTGAGATAGTTTGCATATGATATTAAATACCGCTTGGGACTGTTAACCTACCAAGCTTGGTGAGGTGTGGGTAAGTGAAGGAAATGATCCTTACACCCTATGACTATTTAGAAATCTCAATGCATTCATATGAATTTATATCATACCATGTGTATGCTGGTTATGTGCTTAATAACCAAAGCAAGTGAGGACTGGTGTTCCTGATTATGGTAATGCAAGTTATATGAGGTAGTCATGTTTCGATCATAATATACTTGAATGCATAGTACTCATGAAACAATGCAAGGTAGCATTGAGTAGATGTGCATTAAGAGATTTTATAAATCTTGTGATGCATTGTATGAATGCATAGGGATGATGCATATGTTATTGCAAAATAAATAATGAATGAAATGATGAATTGGTGATAACTCTAGGATCATTTCATGGACTGTTATGAGTGCAGAATAGTAAGTGCATGAAGATCCCAATCATGATCGATGGGATGCTAGAATGCTCTGTGGAAGGACAGAGTTGTATGAATGATATGACTGTGAAATTTGATCTAGAGCTTATGAGAAGGAATCTCATGGTTGAGAGCTCTAAGTTCTGTTAGTAAGAATAGTTGTAAATCTCAGATGGGTAAATATTTCGGATTTGAAATTTTGCTAATAATTGCTAATGATCGTTTGGCTTATATAGAATTGTGTCAGGAAGACATGCTGTAGGTGGATGTTCATGTATGGTAGCAAGGGTGAAACCATAATGGGCAGTGTGATACCACTTACAAGGGCCAAACAATATGAGGAGAGACTCATTGCTAAGCAAATCAATTTCTGTAGGAGACAGAATTGTAAATTCATATTGAATTTAATTGTTAATGTTATGGATTGGTTATGAAACAATCATATTTGAAGCTTATTGCTAAATGTTGTTGACTGTTTGGCTATTTGATAAAGTGTGTCAGGATGACACCCTGCAGGAAGACCATGTGTGATGGCCTGTAGAAGCCAAACTAGATGGGAGGGATCCCATGCTTTGGAAATGGGTTTCGGGTGAAACGCCATTGATAATGTCTCAGCCAAACCACATGACAGTAAACCATGAAAGTGAGATGGTAAAGCTATGCCCAGAAGGCATGTGAGACAAATCTGCAAAATGAATGAGTATTCCGTGACCCTAGACAAGAACATGCATGTCTAAATTATTAGGGTTAATACGCAGAGCATGCTCTATTTTATTTATATCATTGCAGATTGCTTGAGTATGATTAGGGCCTACATGGCGCACATCGGAAAGGGGGTGCACACCTTTTCTGGTGCTGGGTCATGATAGGGTTTTCAATATTGACTACACCCTAAGGGAATGGACGCATTCCTGGTGTTTCAATACTTGATAGTGAATGATATGAAATGTGGTGAAGAATTGAACAACAATACTGATGAACTTGCTTATCCTTCTTGTGTTGTCAGCCTACACAGATGCAGATTGATACAGCACATTAACGGGCAGAGTGAAGAAGGGTACGCAAAGAGACTGTATGGAATTAGCAACCTATCTATGCTCACGTGAAATATTACCAGAAGGGATGGACAGGCCCGAAGAGCTGTGTAATAAGAGGAGGTATCATCCTTGTGTGAGTAGGGGTCATGTTAACCTGCAGTCAAGAAAGTCACCTATAAAGTTCCTAAAAGGAACCACCGAATTGCACAAAAAAAGGAGTGGCGTCCTTGTATAAATAAAGAGCCGATGTGTGTGAAGGGTTATGGTGCAAGAAGGTGTGGTGGCATTGGTAAAGGCATGACATCTCTATTGGGTCAGCAGTGGGAGGGCGGGCGCCGATGACTGACTGAAAACCCTGAGATGCATATTGGGTCAGCAGTGGGAGGGCGGGCGCCGATGACTGACTGAAAACCCTGAAATCTCTATTGGGACAGCAGTGGGAGGGCGGGCGTCGATGACTGACTGGAAACCCTGAGATACCTATGGCTCCATAGTAGAGCCTTGACCTATGATGGCCGGTGACGCAGTTTCCTTCCATTGGTCGATGACCCAGACGAATGTGCTGGCTCGGCACTAGAGAGGGCCAACCAGGTATGGGACTGGTTGGGCACCACTAAATGCTTGGTAAATCCAACCGATGGGGAGGTGTACTGGTTAAGCATTAACTATATCCAAGTCCATAGGCGATCCCAAGGCTTGCAAAGCGAAGCAGGATCCTGTGGACCAGAGGGGAAACGCACAATACAGATAAGTATTCGTTTCATTTATGTCTTGTTTGGAATAATGAAGATTACAGGTATAAATCTTTTAACAACTAAGCTGATACACTATTGTTTCTTTGTTGGAAACCTTGGTCGTTGCAGGAAGGCAAGACCCTGAAAGATATGAATTGCTGGTAAACCCAGAAAGTAAATGAGTGGGTGATATGAATTGCTGGTAAACCCAGAAAGTAAATGAGTGGGCGATATGAATTGCTGGTAAATCCAGAGAGTAAATGAGTGGGCGATATAAATTATTAAGAAATCCAGGGAGTAGCTGGTTGAACGCTATAAAGTTCTTGATAAGTCCAGAGAGTGACTAGTTGGGCATTAACCACTTGATATGGTAAAGCAGCGTGTACGCTGGCCCAACACCCCTTAAAACAATTGATAAAACCAGTCGGAGCACTGGCCTGGCATATTGCTAAAGGAAATGGTTGATAAAACCAGTCAGCGTACTGGCATGGCATTGCCTATTCGAATGGTTGTGGAGTAGCCTGCGTGCTGGCCCAACATTCGTTGTTGTATCCACGGGAAATCCAATGCTTGGAAAGCGAAGAAGGATCCTGTGGAGTAAGGTGCCGACATCCAATACAGATAAGTATTCAGTTACCTTGTAGCTTCTTGCTCATGAATATATGTGTGTATATGATTTGGTTATGATTTCCTAAAATTCTTGTTTAGAGAAAAACCCTATGAAAATGAACTAAACATGTGAATTAATTCAATGCTTGAGTGTAGGTATTGCTGGAAGCAAGGATTATGAAGGCATCCTAGAGATGCATGTGGACATGTGACCGTCCTAAGGAGCTCCGTATGAGCAGTAATGAAAAATGGTGCTAGTGGATACAAGTGGATCCTAGCAACCCAAGGTTCTGTAGGCAATAATGGGAAGGGTGCCCTAGCCGAAAAATCCATATGCAGACCTTAGACACTAAGTGTCATAGCCAAGAAAGGAAAGCCAAGGCATTCACATTGAAGTGAAAGAGACTAAGGAGCATGAAACCACAGCGGTGGTGTAGCTCCATTATAGAACAAGACTAAGAGGGAGAAACCCCTACTCTTCTCTTTCCGTTTGATTGATGCATTTATAAAACAAAAGATTATTGAGTGCATATCATGGCTGAAAATAGATTGTGTTTAATTGCTTGAGATGAATTGTGAATGCTGAAATAGTAAATTTCCTGTGAAAGGATGAACATGAATGATTCATGTGTATGCTGGGAAAGCATGAAAATATGGGAGTCCCATGAAGAAAGCATGGACATTCCATGTCAATTGGGAAAATAATTGACTAATCTTAATGTTTATGATATGCTTGTCCTAACAAAGAATTCCCATGATGAATTTCACAGGTAAGAAAGTGAAACAATTGGTTGCAGCCGGCACAAGAAAGTATTGCTAGTAAGCAAAGTGTGTTCAGTTGTGCCCATTGACCATGGCAGCAGATCGAGGGCTATTAGAGTTGGCTGAAAGTCTTCTTCAAACAATTGTCAGGACCCAAGAAAATATTGGGGAGATGCTCAAGCTACAGAGGCAACAGAATGAGATAAACCATGAGGCTTTGCAGGACTCTATTCGTCTACAAAAAGAGGTAAAAGCATCCTGGGAGCAATCAGCAAGGGAAAAGAAAGCGGATCAACGAAGAAGCATTCATCCAACTGTCCGAGTAAGAAACGTTCCAGGTGGGAAGACTCAAAAGAAATGGACCGGGAAAAGATAAAGCCGCCAATGAAATGTTGGGGATGTGGAGGAAGTCATTGCATCCGTGACTGCCCAACAAGGGGATATCAGGAGGGCAGCAACCGTAAATTCTCCAAGCTCGTGGGCCAGTTGGAAGGAAAAGAAAAAGAAGGAATTGTTTTGGGACGATGTCCTCATGCAGTGCTAGAAGGTCCTAGCCAGCAAGAGCAGTTGTAAAGACCAAAGGACTTAGTCCTGAAAAACCCAAGTAGAGGGTGAAATGCAGGACAAACCTACCACATTTTGTGAATTTTGGACATATGTAAAGTGGATATTTATTTCCGAAGTGTTGGAACACCGAGGACGGTGTTATTCCAAGGGGAGGGGAATGTAACGTCCCCAGCTTGACCCTATTGCATTAATATTGTAAATGATGTAAATATTGTCATTTAGTCATGGTGAGGAGCTTAAGGCCAAGGCCCCACCACTGATTTATCGTTTTATGTATCGGCAATTAGGATAGATGCATATGGTTCTTGTGCTAGCGGTGCACAATGTAAAATCGGACATCAGGTAAATATGCAATTTTAATGAAAAACCCACAACTAGCTACGCAATGCAACGAAAGAGATGGGGGCATGATCTTTACAAGGAAGAGGGAGGGAAAATAACCCAACCCTTGAGCCAATGGTTTAATCCATGTTTCCATGAGAAAGCCCAATGAACTCTCAACTACCCATTTTGGGTTATGGACCAATCATTTAATTCTCCCATAAATTGGTTGGGGCAGTTAATGCCTTGGGAATGAAAGAGTATGGCAGCCAATTTCATGCATGGGCAAGCCATCTACTTGGAAAATCGTGTTTTTGCTTGTGGGGCAAGAAAACACCCACGAAATGGTGCCCAAAGCCATTCTGAACAGCTAGTCTTCACTCACTCACGCAGTAGGAATTAGCTGGGCCTTTCCCTGCACGTTTTGCATCCAAATCCTGCATTTTTCCATGCCTGGGAGTTCGTTTTTGCATAGACAGTAGCTTGGGAGAAAAGGGCCATGATTTGGGGACTGTATGGAGGTCGTTTTTGCCCCCGAATGTCCAAGGACGTTTTTCTAAAAATGGATTGGCTTCCCAGGGTTGTTTCCCATCTTCCCATTTCGTTTATGTGTGTTCCCACGTTTTTCTGAGTGAGTTGAAACCCCATCTCATGCATCCCACTGTGGACAGCGTTTTCCTCATGTCCTGTAATTGTGGTTTTGTTGTTAAATGCACCCCGTTTTGGACATGAACCTGTGAGCAAGAGTCTCAAGAGTGGAAGAGGACAGATTTGGCTTGATGAGCCCAATGGAGTATCCATAGCTCCATGGTTGAGCCACTAGCTTGGTAACTCACCTCTGCCAATCTCTTAGGAGCCTGAGAAACCCAACTGCTGGTTGGCTTGGCTGATTCTGGCATATCTTTGGCTATGTGAGAGCCTGTTTCCCCTTTTTCCTTGCGGAGATCATGCCCAGCTCAGGGGTGGCAGTGGTGCTGAGAGATTAAGGAGCACACTGGCCTACGGTTGGGTGGAACGTTGCAGAAGCGTAGCTGGTTGCTTGGCACTACTTCATTAAGATAAGTATTCTCTTGTGTAAATTCGTAATTATCATTTGATAAATATTGGAATGTGTGTGGATGTGTTAAATGATTTTACTTCCGCTGTGTTTTCAAGTGTTTATGAAATCGCATATGTTCATCTCCTTATTTAATTGAACGTTTATTTTCTAAGTGTGGGGCTAGATGCCTGGTTTAACCTCACGATCCTCTCCATCTAGCTGGTAGGATGGGAGGGGACGTGACAACCCATGTCATAACATACATCATAATAAACAGCATAATAACCACATGAAAGTAAATAATGCATCACTCGCATACCATTTTATCTTTCGAAGTCCACGTCCCCGAGGCCCTCCCACCTCGTAGGATCTAGCTATCACTTAGCCGTTTCAACCTGTAAGTCAGTCCTCGACATACAATATAGAATATCGTGCATAAATCCTCGATATGTACACATATATTTCATCATAACATAACAACAATAAACTCATTCAGTCGCCATGCACCTGGCATAACATTCATCATTTCAACATATAACTCTAACGGTATCCACGTACCCATCATTCAGTAATTTCCATATATTTGACATAATTAACACATGATACATATCTAAACATGACTACTGATCATAATACTATCATCACACACACACATATATATATATCGGCAAAATAATAGAACCATATGTCCAGAGTGTCGTCAAACCGACGAGGTCTCACAATCAAACAAATACAACATATAATAGTAGTTCAGGTAGAAATGTCAAAACGGGGTGTTACACACGCGCCAAAGAGCAGCAACGACAGGAGGATAATATTGAAAGAGACCAACTTCTACATCAGTGACGACAGGTGCCATGACCTGCATTACGTGCAACATTGCTTCAAAATTTTCTATGATCAGTTGAAGGAGAGAGGTATGCAAATGGATTGGCATTGGATATGGTCAGATGGTTGTGTAGGCCAGTTCAAAAATGCACGTGTATTCCAGTGGTTGAGTATTTTGCACAAGACTTGTGATGTGCTGCATGTGTGGAACTATTTTGAGACTGATCATGGAAAGGGAGAGCACGATGGTGCTGGGGAATGTCTCAAAACTTCCCTACGAAGGGAAGAGATGAGGTGCACGAGAAACCCTCATATTCGGGATCCAGAAACCATAGTTCAATGGTGCTCTACAAAAAAGTCAGATCGAACCACGGAGCAACACATACCAACAGGTAGAGGACATGTTGTCAGAAATTTTTGACATGTAGTTGATATAGATCGATCGCGTTCTTATAGTTACAGTACTATGCAAGGAACTTGTGGATTTCATTCGGTTCGAAGCTCAAACAACCTCTTAGTTGAAATATGGACGCGAAAACTTGCTTGCTTTTGTGGGCCTTGCAACAGTTGTGAATGGGATGAATGCGAATCAATGGATTGGGTTTATGAATGGGATCATGTATCACTTGCAGTGGACCCACGTGTAGTTGTTGAAACAATCCACTTAGAGGAAGGCCAGTCCTCTATTTCGAATGAATATGATCATATATCTGATCTAGTACAACCAGGTAAACATTTCTGCATGCATATCCCGGTTCCCTCCTTGTTTATATGTAATTATCCAAGTTATGAAACCACTACTTGTTGGAATATGACTGTAAAATGTATCTTTGAAGGACACATCTATGCAATTATCGCCCTGACAGACAGTGCAATTGGGACAAATTATTGGTTGGCACGATGCATCCAGGGGAAGCAAACCCTCCTCGCATCATTAACGGAAAGTGAAGGCATTACCTTTCCCACTGGCTCGATGGTTGTTCAGGGGGAATATCTTACAATGGATGGAAAGGGACCAAAGAGCAATGGCTACACATACACAGATTATAGACCAGGGTCGCGGGTGTATCACTTTACACACTTGATTGTTGGTACAAACATCCAACTACAGACAATGTCAACGAAGTCATCAAACAAGGTACGCTACTTACTACCTCATGCAGAGCACGAGAGGTTGTTTGAGACAATAAAAAACCGAGAGGATCCAGAAGGCCTAATTGATTGAGGTACATAGTATAGTAATGATGTGATTGTTTATTCATGCATGTTCAAAGTTATTCATGTTAGATAGTTTATTTGATATCGTTATCTTATATCATTTATTTGATGTTTGAGTTATGATTAAGTTATGATTTATAGCCATGTGATTGTTTATTCATGCATGATCAATGTTATTCATGTTAGATAGGAATTTGATATCGTTATCTTATATCGTTTATTTGATGTACATGAGTTATGATTAAGTTATGATTTATGTGAATATGTATGTGGTTCATGTGATGCAACAACTTCCATATTGTCCTGAGCTACTTCATCATCTCCTTGAGCAAATTTGATGGTCAAATGCATAGAGATCTTCTAGACTCTTAGATATGTATCCTAACAATTTATTTTAAAACATGTTCATTTATGGTTGAAGATTGATGCTTGATTCCTATAGAAAACCACTTAGATACATCATCTCCATCATCATCATCATCATCATCTTCATCATCATCATCATCTTCTTCGTCATCATCATCATCATCTTCATCACCATCACCATCATCATCATCATCAACGTCTTCATCTTCATCATCATCACCATCTTCATCATCATTGTCATCTCTAGGTCCCTCACCAACATCGCCATCATCATCACCATATCCATCATCTTCATCATCTTCATCATCATCAACGTCATCTCCATCATCTTCATCATCATCATCATCATCTTCATCACCATCGCCATCATCATCAACGCCTTCACCATCATCACCATCTTCATCATCATCACCATATTCATCATCATTGTCATCTCTAGGTCCCTCGTCACCATCTTCATCATCATCACCATCTTCGTCATCGTGGTCATCTCTAGGTCCCTCATCACCATCTCCATCATCATCACAATCTTCATCATCATCATCATCTTCATCACCATCGCCATCACCATCTCAGCCTTCATTAGTTAGCCGCTAGCCACAAGTGCCTGGGGGAGGATTTTGCAAAGTTGACCCCCGTGTGTAAAAATTGCATTCCCTCACTGAGCAAAACCCTAGTTTCCAAGATGGAACTACAAGGTGACACCCGGGCCATGGGATCAGAGGGGAGGGGCACCCCTAGCACTATCATGATGTCCTGAATCCAACGGAGTCAATGGTTCGTCGATCGGAGCCACAGTCAACGTTCTATGGCTCGCTCCGTCTCGCATCCAAAAGGCCTTCAGGGACACCTGCTAGATACCTACCGGGGGCATAGAACTCCAACTGTGCAACAAAACTGGGTTCCGGTGAGTCCTGCAAGTGTGTCTAGGGAGGTTCTGGCTAGGGACGCTAGCCACAAGTGCTCGGGGGAGGATTTTCCAAAGTTGACCCCCGTGTGCAAAAATTGCACACTCCCTCACTAAGCAAAACCCTAGTTTCCAAGATGGACCTACAAGGTGACACTCGGGCCACAGGACCGGAGGGGAGGGGTACCCCTAGCACTATCCCGACGTCCTAAATCCAATGCAGTCTACAGTTCGTCGATTGGAGCCATGGTCGTCGTTCTATGTCTCGCTCCGTCTCGCATCCGAAAGGCCTTCAGGGACACCTGTTGGATACCTGCCGGAGGCATAGAACTCCAACCGTGCAACAGAACCAGGTTTCAGTGAGTCCTACAAGTGTGTCTAGGGAGGTTCTGGTTGCGGACGCTAGCCACAAGTGCCCGGGGGAGGATTTTGCAAAGTTGACCCCCGTGTGCAAAAATTGCACACTCCCTCACTGAGCAAAACCCTAGTTTCCAAGATGGACCTACAAGGTGACACCTGGGCCATGGGACTAGAGGGGAGGGGCACCCCTAGTACTATCCCGACATCCTGAATCCA
This sequence comes from Larix kaempferi, assembly GCA_027924585.1. NCBI lineage: Eukaryota > Viridiplantae > Streptophyta > Pinopsida > Pinales > Pinaceae > Larix > Larix kaempferi. Next base: position 3,144,199 of record BSBM01000455.1, read on the forward strand.
ATGGAGTTGAAAGTTCATCGATCGGAGCCACGGTCGTCGTTCTATGGCTCGCTCCGTCTCGCATCCGAAAGGCCTTTAGGGACAACTGCTAGATACCTGCCAGAGGCATAGAACTCCAATCGTGCAATAGAACTGGGTTTCGGCGAGTCTTGCAAGTGTGTCTAGGGAGGTTCTGGCTGGGGATGCTAGCCACAAGTGCCCGGGGGAGGATTTCTCAAAGTTGACCCCCGTGTGCAAAAATTGCACACTCCCTCACTGAACAAAACCCTAGTTTCCAAGATGGACCTACAAGGTGACATCGAGACCATGGGACCAGAGGAGAGGGGTACCCCTAGCACTATCCCGGCGTCCTGAATCCAACGGAGCTGACGGTTTTTCAATCGGAGCCACGGTCGTCATTCTATGGCTCGTTCCGTGTCGCATCCAAAAGGCCTTCAGGGACACCTGCTGGATACCTGCCGGGGCATAGAACTCCAACCGTGCAGAAACTTGGTCCCAGGGAGTCCTGCAAGTGTGTCTAGGGAGGTTCCGGCTGGAACTTATAGATCTTAATAGGATTTATACAATCTCTGTTTTACGAGGAACTGACCTTAAAAATTCTTGTAGCAATGACAATGAATCCTTCAGTTTGCATTTGTCAGCAGAAGAAGATCAATTTTCGACAAAACAATGTAGTTATTACATGTGGAGGCAGCGGTTTCCCATAGAAAACGAGTGTAGGGTTGAGCAGAGAAAAGATGTTGGGAAATGGGCTATTACATTAGCTTTTCAGATGGGAAAGCGATTTACAGAAGGAAATATGGCATCTGTAGGTATCATTAGCTTTTATTGCTGAAAAATGGAAGGGATTTTCAAGTCACCTGCAAAACGCTCCTTTATTGAAATATCTAAGTTCTTCCAACACCATAGATTTCGATAGTGTATTAAATGTTGTTGTCCACACCAGAATTTATCTTTCGTCAAAGGAGTTGCACATATTATGGCTAACCAAATGGTCTCGGGAGCTTGGAAGTGCCGGCAAATATTATTCCATGCCTGAATTTACGCAAGGGGAAATTATAAATTTAGATCCTCGAGAATGCCTGAATCTACCCAGAAGGAAATTATAAATTTAGATCCTCGAGAAGCTGAGTAACTGTATGAGTGGTTGAATCAGTATCCTAAAATTACAGAGCTTTATATCTCAAAGTTTACTGAGCGGCTCTTGGATGTAGTATCAGACTCAATAGACAGTAAACTTGTTATCACCACTAGAATAGCCCCGAGGTTTCAGCTAGGGGACCCCACACCGCGTGCCTTGAAGGCCTGGAAGCGGTGCCAATGGGACATCCCTAGAGCTAGGGTTTTTCTCAATGAAGGCCATTCCAAATTCGCTCAAGGGGGCCATTTCTCATCCGGAGGCCCCCGGGCGTGCGTGGCCACCATGGACAGGTCCACTATGGCCACGTGGACCTGTGGGAGCCAACAAAATCTGAGTCCGATCGCCGGTTTGGGTTCCGTGATCGCAGAGCAAATTCCCAAACTATCCCTGAATGGCCTTGGGGTGCCCGATTAGGATGCCCGTAGCACTCGAACCGTGGCTTGGTTCGCGAATCCGTCGATTCCGATGGGTCTGGGACACTGGGTTTTAGTTAAGGGATCCCACACAGCATGCCTCGAAGGCCTGGAAGCAGTGCCAATGGGCCATCCCCGGAGCTAGGGTTTTGCTTAGTGAAGGCCATTCCAAATTCACTCAAGGGGGCCATTTCTCTTCCAGAGGATCCCGGACGTGTGTGGTCACTGTGGACATGTCCACTATGGCCACGTGGACCTGTGGGAGCCGATGGAATTGGAGTCCGCTCACCGGTTTGGGTTCCGTGGCCGCGGAGCAAATGCCCAAAGTGTCCCTGAATGGCCCCGGGGTGCCCGACTAGGATGCCCGTAGCACCTGATCGTGGCTCATTTCACGAATTCGTCGACTCCAGTGGGTCCGGGACGCCGGGTTTCAGCTAGGGGACCCCCCAAACCGTGCCTTGAAGGCCCGAAAGCAGTGCCAATGGGCCATCTCCGAAGCTAGGGTTTTGCTCAGTGATGGCCCATTGGCACTACTTTCGGGCCTTCGAGGCACGCTGTGTGGGGTCCCCTAGCTGAAACCCGGCATCTTGGACCCACCGGAGTCGATGGATTCACGAACCGAGCGACAGTTCGGGTGCTATGGGCATCCTAGTCGGGCACCCCGGGGCCATTCAGGGACACTTTGGGCATTTGCTCCGCGGCCACGGAACCCAAACCGGCGAGCAGACTTCGATTCCGTCGGCTCCCATAGGTCCACATGGCCATAGTGGACTTGTCCACGGTGGCCACACACGCCCGGGGGCCTCCGGACGAGAAATGGCCCCCTTGAGTGAATTTGGAATGGCCTTCACTGAGCAAAACCCTAGCTCCGGGGATGGCCCATTGGCACCGCTTCTGGGACTTCGAGGCACGCTATGTGGGGTCCCCTAGGTGAAACTTGGCGTCCCGGATCCACCGGAATTGACGTATTCATGAACCGAGCCACGGTTCGGGTTCTACGGGCATCCTAGTCGGGCACCCCGGGGCCATTTAGGGACACTTTGGGCATTTGCTCTGCGACCACGGAACCCAAACCGGTGAGCGGACTCGGATTCCGTCTGCTCCCATAGGTCCACGTGGCCATAGTGGACTTGTCCACGGTGGCCATGCACGCCCGGGGGCCTTCGAACGAGAAATGGCCCCCTTGAGTGAATTTGGAATGGCCTTCACTGAGCAAAACCCTAGCTCCAGGGATGGCCCATTGGCATTGCTTCCGGGCCTTCAAGGCACACTGTGTGGGGTCCCCTAGTTGAAACCCAGCGTCCTGGACCCACCAAAATCGACGAATTCATGAACCGAGCCACGGTTCGGGTCCTACAGGCATCCTAGTCGGGCACCCCTAGGCCATTCAGGGGCACTTTGGGCATTTGCTCCGTGGCCACGGAACCCAAATCGGCAAGCGGACTCGGATTCCGTCGGCTCCCACAGGTCCACATGGCCATAGTGGACCTGTCCACGGTGGCCATGCATGCCTGGGGGCCTCCAGACGAGAAATGCCCCCCTTGAGCGAATTTGGAATGGTCTTCACTGAGCAAAACCCTAGCTCCGGGGATGGCCCATTGGCACCACTTCCGAGCCTTCGAGGCACGCTGTGTGGGGCCCCATAGCTGAAACCTGGCGTCCTGGACCCACCAGAATTGACAGATTCATGAACCGAGATATGGTTCGAGTGCTATGGGCATCCTAGTCGAGCATCCTAGGGCCATTGAGGGACACTTTGGGCATTTGCTTCGCGGCCACGGAACCCAAACCGACAAGTGGACTCGGATTTCGTCGGCTCCCATAGGTCCACATGGCCATAGTGGACCTGTCCATGGTGGCCACGCATGCCCGGGGGCCTCTGGACGAGAAATGCACCCCTTTAGGGAATTTGGAATGGCCATCACTGAGCAAAACCCTAGCTTTGGAGATGGCCCATTGGCACCGCTTCTGGGCCTTCAAGGCATGCTTTGGGGGGTCCCCTAGTTGAAACCCGGCATCCCGGACCCATCGGAGTGGACGGATTCGAGAACTGAGCCACTGTTCGGGTGAGACGAGAACCTAGTCGAGCACCCTGAGGCCATTCAGGGACACTTTGGGCATTTGCTCCGTGGCCATGGAACCCAAACCGGCGAGCAAACTCAGATTCTGTCAGCTCCCACAGGTCCACATGGCCATAGTGGACCTGTTCACGGTGGCCACGCAGGCCTGGGGGCCTCCGGACGAGAAATGCACCCCTTTAGGGAATTTGGAATGGCCATCACTAAGCAAAACCCTAGCTCCAGAGATGGCCCATTGGCACCACTTCTGGGCCTTCAAGGCACGCTTTGGGGGGTCTCCTAGCTGAAACCCGGCGTCCCAGACCCACTGGAGTCAACAGATTCGCGAACCGAGCCACGGTTTAGGTACTACGGGCATCCTAGTCGGGCACCCCGGGGCCATTCACGGACACTTTGGGCATTTGCTCCACGGCCACGGAACCCAAACCGACGAGCGAACTCGGATTCCGTTGGTTAGATTTAGAGTTAATGATGATGCCGAAGATGGTGATGCTGATGAAGACGTTGATGATGATGGTAATGGCGATGGTGATGGTGATGGTGTTGGTGATGGTGAAGAAGATGGTTTAGTGCTAGGGTTTGGGTGAGGGTTAGGGCTGGAGTTATAGAAGGAAATTGAGTTAGGGTTAGAGTTAGAGTTAATGATGATGATGAAGATGGTGATGATGATGATGATGGTGATGGCGATGGTGATGGTGATGGTGGTGATGAAGGAGATGGTTTAGTGCTAAGGTTTGGGTGAGGGTTAGGGCTAGAATTATAGAAGGAAATTGAATTAGGGTTAGAGTTAGAGTTAATGATGATGACGAAGATGGTGATGATGATGAAGACGTTGATGATGATGGTGTTGGTGATGGTGATGAGGGACCTAGAGATGACAATGATGATGGAACCTAGAGATGACAATGATGATGAAGATGGTGATGATGATGAAGGCATTGATGATGATGGCGATGGTGATGGAGATGGTGATGAAGATGATGGATATGGTGATGATGAGAGACCTAGAGATGACCACGATGACGAAGATGGTGATGATGATGAAGATGGTGATGATGATATTAGATGTAGTGATCATAATCATCATGGGGAGAATTTTTTTATTAAATGCCACACAATCATAGTTGTAATAACCATAGTCACAGTCCCAAAGTTGCATAATTGAACCACAAGCAACATCAACTAATTGTGGCATCACATGAACATGGTAAGAATAACCATTGATGAGGGCGAGGGTGGGTATAAACATTGTGTAGATGATATAGAGAAAAAAGTTGGTGCTCTATAGAGGTTAAATGAGATGACCATATCCAAATGATGTATGATGATGAATTTGGGAAAAAAAACTTTATTCTCACTAAATACACAAAACACCTTACCATCCTTGAAAAACTGAAAAAATGGTTAGTTGTTTTTAGAGGAAGTATATAACTATTGATGGCAATTTCTTTGATGAACCATGTTTGGAAAACTACTATAATGGTTTGTGTTGAATGAAGTGAGAGTCCCTGGGATCCGTTTGTTGGAAATAAAACTTCCATATTATATTTTGAATGTCTACAATGACTTGGAAAAAAATTTCAATCCTTTAATCAACTTTACTTGCAAAAATTCATCTTAACCCCCAATCTCTTTCATGATAAGATCTATCGAGAAAGTGTAGAGTGCCTATCTCAAAATTCTTAGACTTAACTCCTGAATTGTTTGGATAGGGTTAAGATCAATTTGTGTATCCCAAGGGGATAACTCAATGATTTGTAGCCATTTTTTATGGCCATTTCACTAATTATGTTCCAAGACATGCTCAGTTCAAATCCCCCTAGGTGACGCACACAAATTTATGTTGATATGTTTACTAAAAATGCAATCCTTGAATATGGGGAAGTGTCCCTTCAATTTCCTCACAAGGTTTTCTTTAGAAAGGAAAATATCAACTTGTGATATCAAAGCAGTCAAATAATGTATTTTGAAGGTTAGAAACAAGTATGCTCTAAACTACGAAATATTGTCCATCAACAACCATGTAGATATTCTATAAGTAATCCCAAGATACTCTGCAAGTTGTCAACAATGGCCTTCATTGTGCATAAAATCACATAAATCAACCAATAATCAAGCAAGGAGTATACGCTACACATCCATCACCGTTGCACTTGAATAAAGGTAAGTTTATGTAGACTATTCAGGTGTGGATAAGTTATAAAAGTGGTTCCACAATCGATTTTAGCATGCTTTTGATTGGTTGAAACAATCACAAACATATTCTCAAGTAGTTAAATTTATCAAAAACAAGCCAAACGATCATGTACTAACAATCCACCAACAACCCTACAGTGAATCATATACTATGCATATCTTTTTGAATGTATTGTGGAAAAACATTTCAATCATTCCTAGCAATTATTGAACATTTGCAAGTGCAAAAGAAAAAAGGGTTGAGTGTTTCTTAATTATAAAGCTACACATCCAACATTCTTACACCTCAATGAGGATAGTTTATAGATACAATTCAGGCATGGATAAGTAATACTATAAAAATTGGTCTTCCACAACCGAGTTTAGCATGCTTTTGATGGATTCAAAGAATCATAGACATATTACTAGATGACTAATGTATCAAAAACAAGTTAAGGAATCATGTACAATCTAAGCAAGTTCTCTAATAAAATAGTTGAACATAGTCAAATGTCATTCATTGAAATTTTAAGCCTAAAACAAGGATTTTTAAAACAAATGTCAAATATACATGATATAGGGGTACCTAAAAAATGTCATGTCATTTAATGCACTGCAACACTTACGCTTTGGATGCAAAGGAGTAATCAAAGACATGATCATGATTTCATAACACAATTATAATTGTAATGTATTAAATTAACAAACAATGTACTATTTTTACAGGCGCGTGTATGCCAAAAATATTAATATTTTCCACTCTCCTATACGACAATCATTTATTTGATATTGACCACTTGACGTTAAAAAAAAAACCAAAAATATATATATTCGACTAACACATACGATAAGTATGTCAATAATAACACTCTAGTATATCCATTGACATTGATTCCTTATGTGGACTGAAAAATATTGTATTTGTCATGTTTTCACACACATGCCTATGCACTAGGTTTCATTTATGTGTATTTTGCAATAGTGTATGATTTATTTTTGTTTACAAGTGTTGGATTCAATCCTATCTAAAAAAATGCCTATTTTGTCCCATTTTCTCATTAGTGAGGAATTTTGGACATGCACATCCATTTTCTACTATTTTCAATTGCATAGATATCCAATACACACACACACACACACACACACAATGATATCCAACTTCTCTTCTAACATCTAGGTAAAACCAAAATTTAGACAACATCACATCCTGATACACACAACATGAGACAACGAGATTAGACAATGAGATATATAAATCACATTACTGAAAGTTCATGTAGATCGAGGCTTCAAAACTCATCCAAACATATACAATTTCTGGCAAATAGTGGAACATGGTTCCCAATGTATTTACAGTGGCAACGCGTTCCCTAAACAAAATGCGACAACTCATACCGTAGATCCAAAATACATGGCAACTCGTGCCGTAGATACAAAGTACATCAAAAATGGTGCAAAAAAGTGCCACATTGTGGCTAATGTACATAACACATGGTGTATCAAGCATTGTGACCACCCCCATCACTCCCAGGCGCATCTCCAAAGTCGATCTTCCTACTATTGGAGCTACCGGTACCTCAGGTCTTGCTTCGTCTAGGAGTAGGCCATCTCTCTGGGCTCTGGAACAAATGATATAAGATACCGTCATTTTCAAGCATTTGCAACATTTACCACATTTATAAAACAAATGTAGAATTCGAATCTTAAATAAATCACCTCTGATGTGACTCAGAAACATTGGATAGTTGTCCTGGATCTGCGGAGCCTCTCCGCAATTCCAGCCTACAACATTTACAACAATCATTTCATTGAAAAGTAATAATTGCTTAAATTAAATTATGTTAATGCATCAAAATATTTTCATAAATTAGTTTGATTCTCACCGTGTACACTTCCGACGATGGACATGGCTGGGCTTCTAGGCTAGTAGGTGGCGCAGATGGCCGGACAACCACCTCCGATGTAGTGATGGGGGGGGGGGCGCAGATGTAGTGGCAGCCACTACGGGTGCAACCATTGGAGATACAAATGAGGATACTGGAAGGGTAGATGCCACAATAGTGGCGGGAAGTGGGGATGATATAATGGGAGAAGAAATGGTGGTATGGGGTGGAGGATAACGTCGTGGACGATGAACCCCTACTGGTTATACGATAGAGGGTATCGAACCAAAAGGGCTAGGGGGGATGTTGAGGGATGGTGCATGGGAGGGAAGTCATGCATAGAGGGAGGAGGATGGACGGAAGGGAGGTTGGGGACGAAGAGGGGAAGTTGGAAGGAAGGGGGGGTGTGGATGAAAGGGGGAGGATGGATAGACAGGGGGGTGTGGATAAATTGGGGAGGATGTATGGACGCAGGGGCGTGGTTGAGTGGGGGGGGATGGATGGAAGGGGGAGTATGGCTGGAGAGGGGAGGCTGGATGGAAGGGAGGGGGTGGGCGTAGGGAGGAGTCTAGATGGAAGTGAGGGGGGGACTCATGGGAGAGGGTGGATACATAGGACTAAAATGGGGAGCCGCAGCTGTTGGTGGCACCTACATATACATTTGTAATATCACAATTTTGTAAACAAACAATAAATTAAACCATAGTAAGTCGCAACAATTCAAATTAAAAGTGTGCTTATAACTACACACTGTACCTGTGTATGTGGTGATCTGCCAATCCCTGGCGGGGGTGGTTGATCACCGTAGTCAGGGAACACCTGTGGACACCAAAATGCATGCATGTTATGGACATGTTAAACAAGTCATTATTTAGGCAATCAAGATATTCAAAAATATTGTACGAACTATCAACGTGTATGCCATAAATATAAATACTTGAGTAATATAAATGACATAAGTAATAACAGTATTGTGCCAGCTACTGAAAATACCTCCGTGTGGGGTGCCGCAATTTCAGTTGCAGCTGCCATTGCTGCATCTAGGTTGGGAGATCCTATGTTCTCCGATGTTGGTGTCTCAGCTCTGAATAACTGTACATTGAAATAATAGTTTAAGTCAAACAAAAATACTTTAAAAATACTTTACAAGTTATAAAGTGATGATTGAAAACACATTAAAAAAATTGCTGACCTAATCCATATAACAACCCTCGATCGGGCCAGGGAAAGTCTGCCCGCAATGGGGACAAAGATGTGGCATTGTCCCCGTCGAATTGGAATGCCCAGCATGGCTACCATCGATCATGGGTCTATCCTGGCCCTGTCGTGAAGGCCCTGCACCTGGATCTCTATCAAGGTCACCTGACCTCTCCACTGTAGTCGCTGCTACAAAGTAGGTGTGTATGAGGAGACCACGTGCAACATTCCTCATTGCCACCTCGATCTGATCAAGCTTATGGGGCAACTGAGGTAGTTGGGGTCGCGCTTCGGAGCTGGTGGCCCTCTTAGTGGGTTCCTTCTGGCAGCAGGTCAATCTTGGGCAGAGCCATGCCCAACACCTTGGAACTCGGTTATGTCAAAATAGTTGACATGTAAACTGAGGCAAAACTCAACCCACAATTGGCGAAGGAAGTACTGTGGAACCTTCCTATTATTGCAGGGAGGTTTATTGTACACCATGAACCACCTCTGCATCCAATTGTCCCTCCATGGTTGGTAATGACACCAATCCATGCAGACACGTGGCTTTGTAATGTTCAGTGGTTGGCCTGTTTTCGCCTCGGTGAACATACTATATAATTGGGATTTTGTAATGTTCAAATCTTTTATTGCTTCCTTGGAGATACCTGTGGAGTAGTACTCCCGCATCCTAGCTCTAAATTGAGTCATGTTTGTCAATTGCTGGTGTGCATGTATGAGGGACTCGATTGAGTTCTCAATTGACGTGGCAAGAGACAATCGAGATGGTTCACCCGAGTTTCTAAGTTCGTGAGTGTGCATTCACATTTCATTTACATAGTGGTTAAGGTAATCTTGTTCAAAATTAGGTTGTGGGTTTTGGTTTTGTTCGGCATTGGGTCCAAGGTTCGGGTTTTCTTGTGTTCCACTAGACTCGGGGTTAACATCTTGTTCACTCATTGTCTTAGTTGCAATCTGCAGTTGAAAATTAGTTCATTGTTTTCAAAATTTGAGAATTATTTACAATTACATAAACAAAAAAAATACAAAAATTGACACAAATAATGAATAAAATTGAAAAAAAACATGATAATTACCTATCAATTGAAGTGGTGACGAGTTTGTGGGTGTTGTTGGGTGGATTTGGAGTGGATTTGGCCTCTGTTGGTAGTTTAATGGACGCGTACGCGGAGGAAGAGGACGCGTTCGACCGGCCAAATAAAAAATGTGGAAATTGTCCACTATTTTTTTTTAATATTTTTAACAGGGGGGTGTGCGTTTTTCCTTTGCGCGTACGCGTCAGCAACGCGCACGCGCCTCGGTTCGGTACTGAACCTAGAGGCTCGTGCGTGTCTCCTTAGGTGCGGTTGCGCTATTTTTTTTCTCCGCTAGAGCGGCCCTATTGCAACGAATTTGGGGAGCATCTTCGTGCACCCACCCCCACCTATTTGAGGAAACCTGTATCTGGGCATAATAATTTTTAAAAGTTAAATGCACACAGACGTGAACCTGCTTGCTGGAAGAGGAAAGGAAGCTGGATAGGAATGGTAGAACCCTTTATCTAGAACCTGTGGTGGAAACATGGTAGGAGGGAATAGGCCGAGGCTCTCCCTCTCGGTCCGCTCTTTCCTATTCCTTCCGGATGCCTTACTGCAGAGCGAAGGTAAGGTCCTCCCTTACCTACCTACCCTCTAATTCCGACGGATACTTTAGAATTTCATGGACAAGAGATAAGGCTTCATAATTATAGATAATCTTTCAGGGCATAGATTTATGTCTCGTATGTACCAAGTTGTAGATTAAGCATTTAGCATTATAATTAGATAACCTTGTTGAATTTCCATTTTATTTAAAAACTTGGAAATTAAGTTCAAGTTTATAGGTATCCGGTTGAGTTGAAAAAAAAAATTGAGTTTCAACATAGTAAAATAAAGCAAAATTTTGAATAGTTTCATAGTAGTTCATAGTTATATGCATTGCAGCACAATAATTTTTTTATTGAGATTTATTTTTAATCCATTCTGTTCAAAACTTGAAAATTGATTGTTTAGGTGTTTGAAAAATGAGATTTTAGGTATTTTTTTGTAAACAACTCCAAACAACTATTAATCAATAGTTTTTAACTTAAAACTTAATTATGGAAGGTTAAATTTTTTATTGAAATTTTAATTTCTCATCAAAACTTCATTCTTGAAAGAAAATTTTGAACAAACCTTTCTTTAATGAGTAGTATAAGAATAAAAAACGTCCAAAAAAACAATTGTATGAAAGACAAAAATGATTACAAATTCCAACCCTACTCCTTACCCAACACACATCAAATGATGCAAAGTCGAGAGAGTACCAAAGTCATTAAAGTCGATGGGAAGCTACTCAATCAAAATAACCACTCTGAAAGTAGTTGCAAGGGTGTAATGTGGGGAGTCCTCGATTACGTGGCGGAGAAAGCTGTCATTTTTGTCCTAATTTTTATTCATTCTCAACGGAAAATATCTGGCAAGCAACGTGTCGACATCTGTTTCAGTGAGTATGTTTAAGGTCTCCATTCGTGGTACCACGACCACCCTCTAGAATATGTTTAAGGTCTCCATTGGTGGTACCGCGACCATCCTCTAGAATATGTTTATTCTTCATTTGCAATCAATTATAATAATGGAATTGAAGCTCTTAAAGTGGAATAAGATCTACACTATGGGCGGTTTCCACAAAAACTGTGGACCAATACTTCCCATCAACGTCATATTCCTGGGCCATGATTTCCAAAATCCGGCGGAGAGCCAGAGAATATTGTGGATTAAGAATCAATGGGCTGAGGCTCCCATAGGTCGGGGCGCTCCGGTAAAGTGTGGGCGTAAAAGGGACAAACCAGGGTAAATTATAGTGTATAAATCAGGGGCCTGAGATACGTTCGGTTTACACCGCTCTGTAGCAAACCGCCCCGAGAGAAATGGAGGCAAGAAGCAGATCTAGCAATGCTCCTGTACTGCCCCTCACGTTCGCCCTTAACAGATCCAACTCTCCCACCCGCCATTTCAATTCACCTTCATCTTCCTCCGCTTTTAACTTTGCTGTCCACAGAACGCTCTCGCCCACTCGTGCTGCCTTCAACAGCGCCTCTTCTTATTCTTCTTCCGCAGCCGCTTCCTCTTCTATCGATTTCGCCCTCGACAGATCCGCGTCTCAAGTTCGATCCCCACGCCGTCCGGTTTCACCAAAAGGCGGTGCCGCCATGAAGCCCATTCCCTGTGCTCCACCTAGGAAGACATGCATGTGTTCACCGACGAATCATCCAGGTTCCTTCCGTTGCAGTCTTCACAGAAATAGTAATAATTCCTCCTCTTCTACGCAATCTCATTTGAACGCGAGAAGGTCTGCCATGACGAATTCGCTGGTAAGGATCGGCGGTGTTGAAGGAGAATTGGTGAAAAGAGCCCTCACGGCTCTCATACGCCCCTCCAGCCACCACATGCGAAGGAGAACGTCTTTTCAGCCGCGGCCCAGCAGGCTCTGCCATATGACCACGGCCCAAGATTTGTCTTGAAGCTTGTATCAAGTCGATTATGGTTCAAGATTCCGTTTTGGCCTGTTTCACCGATCGTTTCTCTAATGGCCGACAAATACTAGAAAGAAAGATCAGCGTGTATAGTTGCAGAGCCTCACGCAGTTTCCTTTTCTGCTAAAGACTTTCCCTCCGAATCCCGATTTGGCCCTTTCTGTACGAAAAACTACAGCAAAGGAGCATTCCTGTTCTGCACGGCTCGATATTGTTCGGTAATATCTTCATCAACAAGTAACAATGGTTCGGATCCTCCATGCGATGTAGTAAATACAGGACGCGGTAAATACATCCCCAGCGACAAGAAATAGAAAGGCAGAAAATAAACAAGTCGCCGTAGTGTAAAATGTACAAATATTTTATTCATTAAATTCCATTTCTTTATTTTCCTTTCAGTGGCCGTCAATGTTTTCCTGTCAATTGATTGAGATCATCGATGACTGAGTGGAGCATTTTTCTCTTGAAATACAGACATCTTTTCCCTTGCCTGAAAGAGAACACCATTGATGCTTTGGGAACGTAATGGGGAATAACCTTTAATCACAACAAACATCATACGTTGCACTCAAGGTTTTTATTTCCATCATCTGTTAATTGATGTTGTGATTCATGATTCAGAGTGAGTTTCACGGTCGCCGTAAAGTTTCCCAGCATCACGTTTTGACGTATTATTTGCATTTGCCCCGTCAAAAAGCCCTTAATTTCTTAAATTTTCCGGTGCAGTGCCGTTTGACATCCTGCAAGGGCCGTGTTTCGTTCGCCCAGAAATGCACAAGATGCATGTTTCTGTATATTGCAATCCTTTATTTTATTTATTTTTAACGTTGGTTGTGCCTGCAGGTTCTTATTGGAAATTGCTATTTCCTCAATTTCCTCAATTTTGAAATTTTAGTAATTGGGATTGTTTATTCTAGATTGTTTTAAACTCAATGTTCAATTTTAAAACTATTTAGATTGTCAAAATTGAGATTTGAACATTTAAAATTGCGATTTTGACAAGAATTGCTCTGCCCAATTCAGACTAGTCTTATTATTTTGATAAAAATTATTCTACCAAATTCAGACCAATCTAAGAGCGTTTTAATTAGCCCTTATACAACTTAGTCGTCTTCTTTTTATCTCACCTAATTTTATTTTATTATTATATTCACTTTATTTAACCGATGCGCTTACAAGCTTGGTTTCTGATCTGCGACTCCGACCCGTTTTTTTAAAGGGGGGCATACTCCAGCTAAGCCACTTCGAACCGGCTAAACCTTCCCTACAATAACCCTTGAGAAAAATCATATTTAAACAAAGGCTTAACAACCCCTTAATAATTTTAACTACCCTAAGTAATTAGGCAACTTAAAGAATTTGAAAATGATTATGAAATTAAAATTTGAACTTAGGTGAACACAATTTAAAATTAAAAAATTAAATAATATAAAGCAAAATCTCCAATTATATAAAACAAAATTTTCATTAACTTTTTTTTTAATAACAGGTCATATATTTCATCGAGGTTACTTTACTATTTCCTCTATATTGAGATGTAGAAAATTTGAACTTCAACACTACAATTAAGTAACCATAATTTAAAATATTAAAAAAACAAAATAATATAAAGCAAAGTACAACAAAATTTCCTTTAACTAAAAAAATACCTAAAATTATTTTTAAATGAATATTTTTGTTTAAATGTAATTTTATTTTGAAATATATAAATATAAATAAAATAAAGGTTATGAAAAAGATAATAAAAATGTACTTTGTGTGACAACATTTCTCCCTACTAAATTATAGAAAATTTGAACTTCAACATTATAATTAAATAACTATAATTTAAAATAGAAAAAAAATAGAAAAATATAAAGCAAATCACAACAAAATCTCCATTAACCAAAAAAAACCAAAAATATTTTTAAGTAAATATTTTTTTTCTTAAATGTGATTTTATTTTGAGATACTTGATTCTTATGTATAAATATAAATAAAATATGAGTTATGAAAAAGATAATAAGACCGTGCATATTAGTAAAATAATTAAATATTATTGGCCTAAACTTATCCAACAAGAAAGAGTAAAAAAATGTTTGCATCTTTACGGAATGTAAATGAGTTTGTATATGAAATCAGGAGTGTTACATAATAGTTTGTATATGAAATCAGGAGTGTTACATAAATTTGACGATAGGAAGTTATAGTAAAGCATGTCACTTTCACATCCTTTGTTTTCGAGTTGTACTTTCTAGTTATGCATAATACTAATTGGTTCAACATATAAGATAAATGGAACTCAAAATAATTTTATACTTATATATAAAGACCAAACAATCTATCTTTTCAAAAAGCATTAATACAGTTTCCTCCTTTCAAAAGATCATCTATGTTTTTGCATTAATACAGTTTCCTCCTTTCAAAAGATCTTCTATGTTTTTGGTAAAACATTGAGCTCATGAATTCGGGCTCTATAAACCATAAATCTTATGTTTAAGCAAATGATACAACCCAAATGTAAAACATTAACTAAATGCAATCAATTAATGACCTTCCCATCCCATTTCATAAATCATATGATAAATTAAAAGTTATCAATCATGTTATAAACATAATATTGCTTATTTAGAAGATTTGCTAAAGACTTTTTAAGGAGATTTGCCAAAGCCTACTTTAATTGCAACACAAACTACCAAAATTATGCAAGATAAAATCTCCAAAATTAACACAGAAGATTACATTCTAGCCCAATTCATTAACCTCGAGCTTTATTAGAATATTGAGCAATCGCATATCTTAGAATCACTCATTCAAGGATTTTTCCAAACACTTGGCAAACATCCTCTAAATATTTTTTGATTAGGAGATAAACTAGCTACCAATTGATTTTGAAGGAAATACAAAGTGTTGAATTAATTATTTTAATGGCATGCACACCAAATTACCTCTTACCATGCTCATCCTTACTCCCACAACTTTTACAATTTATTTGCATGCTATATTGGCCTTATTTTTGCATTAGTTATTTTTGGCGCAAGGGTAGTCCCGAAAAGGACTTATTGCTTAACAATACACACGACACACACGACGCTCACACAGACTTGGTGTAAACAGGATGCCAGAAGTTGGCTTCTATTACTTCAATCGGATTAACGCTTACAATGCAAAATGCAAAGAAATGTAAACAACTAAACTAGTTGGTCTTAGCCTGATACAATACACAGAAGTAAATGTGTGTTCTCTTTGTGTGCGATCCTCTCCTCCTCTGATTTTTCTATATAATGCTAGAACAAATGAGCCATGAGTGACGAGCGATTCGTCTCCCTATGCCTGCACACTGGTCTTCTACTCTACTCTGTTGTTGCTACTCCCGAGATCAATTTGATCCCTGAGACACGCTTCCTCTGTCTGTCGAATCCTTTAGATCCTGCAGACCTATAGTTGTCAGTGCCCTTAGCCGTGCTGCACAACCTCTGTCTGTGGTGACATTTGTCCTGATCCAAACCACCTTCTTAATCTTCCCATAACTTCCTTAGCAACCCCGAACGGATACCAAGTACTCCGCTTTGACTTTTGAGCTTCTCTGACTCTGCTACAGTAGTCAATCCCATCACTAACCTCAACGATATTGCCTTCCGTCATCCTTCGACTTACCCATCGGCTTCAATTCGCTTCTACGACTTGCCAGTCTGCCCCTTGCTCCACGCTTGGCTTTCCCCTCAACCTGTTGGTGTCGTTGTTCGACAACCTGTCGACACCCGACCTCGTCGTTGCAAACATGCCGTCCGTCGACATCTTAACTTGTCGACCTTCGACCTTCTCCTTCTGTCGACCACACCCCGAATTTTTTGCTCGACTACTTGGCTTTTGACAGCCAGTATTCCTTTCGCACTAGTGGTCGTCGGCAATCTCTCTGGTCGAATTTTCATGTCGATCAACTTCAACTGTTCTTCCTAGGCCCCGATGCTCTTGCATCAGACTCCCAAGGTGAAAAAGAACTCGACTGCTCCGTCAGTCTCCTGTATTTTTCTTCGGAAATCCACGTCGCATCCTACAACTCATCTACCTTCCATCGCACTAAGTATTCTTTCCTTCGCAAACTACGCGTATGCCCAGCTTCGTGTTCCTATAGTACTTCGGCGATTTCCTCTTTTCGTCGATCTGGAATCTGCGTTGTCCAGTCGATGTTCGACACTTCTGCACCTCTGCTAGTTGAACCCTCTTCAAACTTGTACAGATCTGAGACATTGAATGTTGGTGAAATGCTCAAGTCTTTTGGAAGCTCCAACACATAAGCGTTGTCCGAAATCTTCTTCATAATCTTACATGGTCCAATCTTCTTCAGCTTGTTATATGTTCATGTTGGAAATATCTCCTTCCGCAAATGTGCATAGACTAAGTCCCCTTCATTGAATGACTGTAGCCTCTTCTTCCTATCGGCTCTCAACTTGTATGACGCATTGCTCATTTCTATGCGCTTTCGCACATCTTCATGCACTTCCTTCATATGCTTTATGAATGATTATGCATTCGTGCTCTTCTTGATTTCTGTCGGTATTTCGACCAAATCTACCACTCCATGTGAGCTTCATCCTTGAACAATCTGGAACGGGCTCAAACCTATCGATCGATTCACAGAATTGTTGTACGCGAACTCTGCTTGCGCCAACATGTTCTCCCATTGCTTGGGTCTATCGGTCGTCAAACATCTCAGAAGGTTTCCCAAACTTATGTTCACCACCTTGGTTTGTCCGTTTGTCTGCAGATGATATGGCGAGCTAAACTGCAACCTCGTGTCCATTTTCTTCCATAGGGTTCTCCATAAATGACCCATAAACTTGGTATCTCTATCCGATGTTATACTCTTCGGAAACCCATGTAATCTGACTATCTCCTTGAAGAATAGTACAACAATGCTTGTGGCGTCACTTGTCTTCTGACATGGAATAAAGTGTGCCATCTTCAAAAATCTGTCGACTACAACAAAGATTGAGTCGTTACCTTGTTGCATTTTCGGCAATCCTAGCACAAAACCCATGCTTAGGTTCTCTCATGGGGTATTCGTCACTGGTAATGGCGTATACAACCTAGTATTCTGACTTCTTCCCTTTTCCAACTGGAAAACTCGCCACTATTGTCATTCCTGGCCAATAATACTTCTCTTCGACCAACGCCTTGGTCTTGTCGATGCCAAAATGACCTGCTAATCCACCATTGTGCAGCTCTCAGATTAGGTTCTTCCTCACGGATCCTTTGGTAATACACAACTTGTTGCTAATACAACATCCCCCACTTAGATTTTTTGAAAAAATATTGGGGCCCCTCCTCTACTTTTGAAAAGAAAGGAAAGTCTGCCCAAAGTTATCCAAAGTCATTAATCTTTCCTTAGCTTTCCCCTAAAGGGATTCTCAATAGGCCTTAAAGTTTTTTTAGTCATGTTCTTGCCTAAGTAAAACTCATAGTTTCGGGCCGCAGCGACGGAAGCTTTGGGCTAATTTTGCCGCCACGGTGGAAGAGTTAATTCAAGCCTTCCGAAACGGCCGAAATAAATGGCTAAGTCAAGCCCGCGGCGGAAAAGTTACCTTAAAGTCTTCGAAAGGGAAAAAACTTTTAATCAAGTGGTTCCGCGACAGAAAAATTCCGCAAAAGTAAAACTTTCGGTCAAACGGTCTCGCGGCGAAACAAATTCGTTAAGTCTCTTCGCAACTGCGGAAGCTTTCATCTAACTCTTCTGCAAGCATCGGAAACTCATCAACAAGTTCTTCGCGAAAAAACTCATCTAGCTTGTCCGCTTCGACAAACGTTGGCACATAATCAGAAGAATTCAACTAACTCTCCTGTGAAAGTGGACGAACTCAGATAAGTTTTCCGTCGCACACAACTCCTCTGTGAAAGCGTTTGAACAATTCTCCTACAACGGTGGGCAAAATCAACTTTTCTTTCCGCAGGAGTCGGAAGCCTTAACCTAACCGTTCCGATTTTGACGGTCATATTTATTGGAAAAGGCTCGATTTGACCCGGCCGTACACAGCCTTAAGTCCCGTTTTAATTACATGCAACTACCATATTAATGGTCTACACGTGCCAAAGTGAATATATGGGGTGAACCCCCTTAACAATTCATTAATCTTCATCACCCGAACTGTTTTCCGTTCCATTTGAACCGCGAAACACGTTCATCATCTTTTGAAGGCACAGATTCGTAGACCATGCAACAACCGTCGGCACCACGCCATCACTTCCAGGAAAGTATATTCGCAGGCCCTGTTATGAGGTGTGTTCTTATTTAAAATGATATGATCCATTATTTCTTTTCTAGCCATGGCTTTCTCTGGAACAATTGTGCTTATCGTCAACCCATGGTGCACCTGACTCAGAATACCATCCCGCCTAGTTTTTTCTTCTTATGCATAATTAAGATTAGATCCATTTGATTATTCAAAGTCGTTCCGTTATTTCGATGAGCCTCTTCCTATCGTTAACAGCATTAGAGCTTGTTCTTCATAGTCTCGGACGACTTATTGCTCCCAACCTAAGAGACGTTTGTTAAGCAACCCTAAGCATGGACGTAAAAGGCCTCAAGGCTCTCGCATTTCTTTAAACAATTAGATGAATGTTTGCGCCTACCCATCACCTGTCAGACCTTTTCTTCCCTTCTCGCACCTAATCGTAGGCGTTTCTGTAGCCATAGATTTTTACACCTTTCGCGCTTGCACGCCTGCCGGTGTTTTGTCTCTTAAGGACTAAGGTACCTAAACCAACCCTTGTCCATTTCTGTTATGGTTTCTAATCACAATAGCAACCGAAAAAGGTAACTTAATTAATGTTTTCACAAGATTATAAACTGATATTTAAAGGAAACATTTTTTAGGAGTTTTGGTTGAAATGAAGATGTTATCAAAGAGACACTAGTTTGGGTGTCAACATCATGACATACATGCTAATTCATGTTTGAATTGTTGAACAGGATTTTCAAAATGGCTAAAGGTGGCAAGAGAAAATCAAAGGTAGTCGACGAAAGAACGAGATTAGAAACAACGTTCTAGGATACCAAGTGCACTATAGGTGTACCTCCAGAAGTAAACTGGGGAGATGTTTACCGCATGATAAGAGATCATGACTTCCCTGAGGCTCTTCTTCAGGAGGAATGTTTATACCAGAACATCGAGAACTCCTGTATATCCAAGGCGGCCACACGTCCAGAACTCTTCCCATGCTTAGAAGTAATTGGATAGGTGTTGCAACATGCGAACACCGAAACAAGAGTCATAGCAGATAGCACAGGAAAGGCCTTTGCTTTGTTTCACCCGTCTTATATCTCAACGGCCTACAAATTACCCAAAGCATAGCAGTGTCTTGATGATGCATGGTTGGAAGGAATCCATATGGATAATCTAGACATGGCAGGAAGGATGTTAATTGCAGGAAAGCAAATCAGGAGAAAAGACAGTGAGGAGTATGAGGTTCAGAATTTGAGGCCTCCTTTCAGATTGATCGCTCTCATGTTAAGCAGAATATTCAGGAGACCCAATGGGACAATGTTTGTGCTACAATGGGTCCCTATCATACACTATGTAGCCTTCAAAGGGACAATTTTCAACTGGGCTGATATCATCTCAGACAGACTGTCATCAGCTATAACAATGGCACAAGAAGGGTTGGTGGAGAAGAAGGAAGAGTTTTATATGGCTTCTTACCTGATAGATTATATCATGGAAAAATGTCCCTTTCCCAAGTTGGGATGCATGTGGAATTCAGTAGAGGGCTCGTTGTTCATTGCCTACAAAATCTTTTGGGCCCAAAATTGCAAGAGGGATTACAAGCTCATTTGCGAGGAGTTCATCATGCCCCATTATCAATTAATATTTAATGAAGAACCCAACTGCCTGTCTGAGAACGCCATGGAAGCTTTGGATAAATATGGTGACTTCTATTTCTCTCCATAAGGTACCTACATAAGGATGCATGGAGGATCCAAAACCCCTTATATTCTCCCAAGATACGCTACGGATTATATAGTCCACAAGGAGATGGTAAGGCAGGTATTCATTGATGGAATGGGTAATACCCTGTATAAGGCCAAGAAATCCACCTTTCCACCCTTACCATTCTATGTTGGGGCCTACAAGTTTTCAGGGATTGCAATCGTAAAAGAGTTTGTTGCAGAATTGAGGAGTTTTCATTTCGGAGAAAGGATTTTTCACAGGAATGATCGTTAGGGCAAAATTGCACAGCATTGTAAAGAACTCTCCACTCCGTGTGAATATGCAAAATTTTTTGATCCACAAGAGGAAGCATATAGAGGGATCAACAATATGACTGAGCTACAAATTTTCCAAATGGGAAAAGAAGGGGCTAGCTCGAGCACTAAAGTTGTGGAGAAAACAGGTTCACAGAGAGAAAAGGATGCCATAGAAGAACAAAGGCTCCTGGAACAGGAAAAGAAAATTGAAGAAGATAAACGCATAGAAGAAGAGAACTTGAGAGTCCAAGCAGCCGAAGCTGAGGCAAGGAGGCAAGAAGAAGAAGAAAGAATTAGACTGGAACAAGATGATGCATTAAGAAAGAAGTAGGAGGAAGAGGCACGAAAGAAAGAGGTGGAAGAAAAGAAGTCTCAAGAGGATATTGATCCCAAAATCCCAGACCTGCAAAATTTAGATATGGGTTCCCCCATTGTCCCTTTTATGCCCTACAAAGGAAGTACAGTTTCTAATTGGGTAAATTTCGCTTACAACAAGAAGAGGAAAACCATTGTCAAAGAGACAGGTTCCAAATTGAAAAGACCTTTTCGGCCAGACATCGTCACTACACACGAGACTACGGTCATGCGGAACACAGAAGAGGCTGCTAAACTCCCGGCATCCATCTCCGTAGCCACAGTTACAGCAACTGCAAACAATGTCAACACACTAGGGGATAAATTGAGTGAAGAAAAGGAGAAAGCATGTCAGTTGCAGGAAGCTTTAGTTAAAGAGAAGAAATATACAAATTTGATGATCGAGAAGAATGATGCCCTCACATCTCAGAAGGAAGAGTTAAAAGAAATTCTCCAACAACTAGAAGCTGACAGAAGGGTTCTGGCAATACAGGAAAGGTTGTTAGAGGAAGAAAAGGGAGAGCTTGAAGAAAAAAAATCTGAGGCTTGAATCAGAAAAGTTTGACAACATTCAAGAGATTGTTGACCTGAAAGAGAACATTGAAAAGTTACAAGGAGACAACGAATTGTTAGAACAACAGTTAAAGTTGGCAAGCAGCAAAATGGGAGACATTAGCCCCTTCCACGAGCAAGCCTGTGAAATTCTAAGGGAGACCTATGGCATACAAGAATTTCTATCAGAGGAGATATACAAGCTAAAAGCAATAATGGACCAGGTTAATGAAATCAATGTCGAAGCCACTCGGGTAAGAAAGAAGCACACACGCATCAGGGGAGAGATTAAAAAACACATTGAATGGAGAGAAGGGAGGTCGGAATTCCTGGAAAATCTTCCCCTTAAGTCTGTTGTTGAGTACAGGGCATATATGAGCACCCTAGACTACTCTAAGGATTGCGGAGTAAAGTTGGCCACTGTGACCCTAGCTACTTATGAACGGTGCAAGAATATGTATTCCTAGATACCAGCCACAAAGGAAAGTTGTCATATAGCCATGCCTCAAAGTTTAGAAGAATTCCCGGATGAAGCACAACGTTTATCTAAGCTAAGTGAAGAGCTCAAGGCAGAAAATGAATATGTGCAGAAGCTAGATGTTTTGACTTCAGAAGACCTGCACCAATTTATCAATGAAGTAGCTATTCATAAGTATCGCTTAGAAGAAAGTCTCAGGGCCACAATGGCAGAAATAGTTGTGTTAGCAGAAGAACTCGCCAAACAGAGAGTGTCCCTCAGATTTATGATTCCCCTAGTTGGAATGAATATCATAAAAGAAACGAATCAATGGGGAAATTATATTTCATAAAATAGATGAGGCATTGGCAGCCAGTCAAGTTCCCACATTAGGAAGTGGCCCAACTATTGCAGTAGGGATGGAAGAAGCCCCAACAGTCCGAGAAATGCCTAGGTCTCCCAATGCACCAGCTCAGGGATAGTTTGCCTTCATCAACATGTCTCTTGGATTAATAGTTTATGCATATACCTTTGTAATATTAAAGTGACTTGTGCTCCCGTTTCTTTTTGGGTAAAGTTATTTGAGATATTCCTATTTTTGTAATGTCAACACTACAAGACAAATAGAAGAATAGAAACGGTTAGGGTATAGGTGGCAACTCTTGGCCCATTTTGTAAAGCTATATAAAGTTGATTAGGGGAAGGGAAAAAGGACTTTTGGCAGGCGAAAGGTTTTCTGTCCTGTAAATGAACTATTTCTACTACATGAGTAAGAAAAATTGTTTTGGCCTGTAGAAGCTGGCACAACATTTTGCTTGATGTCTTGTTGATTAACTGCTAAACTATTTCTGCAATTTCATACATTTCCTGTGAGATCTTTCCTGGCTCTTATGAATCAATTCTTTGCTATGAATGGTTTCATGTTCTTTACAAAATTTCCATGTTAAATGGGTAATTGAATGCTTATATTTATCTGAGCTATCTTGGATAATCTTTATTTCTACTGTAAATGCTCCTTTCAATTTAACAGCTATCTGTGGAATTATTGGGTGTGTTCTCCAGTTTGTTACTCATTCTTTAAATCTGCTCCTTATAAGGATAGGATAATTTAGATTAAATTAGATTAGCATAGATTTTCTTCTCACATGCATTTAATTTAGGTCACGTGCATATCATATTAAAATACAAAATATATAACCGGTGGATCAGGCCGCAACCGGTAAGACAAGCAAATCTTTAAACCCACGGTAGCCGGAACTGTTAACCGGATGGATTCCCCACACCAAACGGTGAGTGATGTAGTTGGGATCACTTACTGGGGAGAATCCCTTGCTGATTGATGCAGCGATATTCGAGGGATCAACAGTTTTTGGCGCTAGGAGGAGGGCTACTAGTGCATGGCTAGCAGAAGAGATTCTTTTGTTGGTAAAAATTCCACTGAAAACCCATTTGAAATAGGCATCCCAAAATTTCTAGATCTGGAATCAAGAAATCAAGAAGATCCTAACCCTGAAACAGAACAATCAAAAATAGTGTATGCTGTCCCTTTTGAAGAATTAAATCAATTCAGGAGACATACTTGCTCATACGTGAGAAGTCTTGGAGGACTAACCATAGTTCCTTTGTTACCCAGAACCAGAGCTCCTCGAAAGAATCCTCAGTGTACTAGGGATTCCGTTCTTGTTCAAAGTCTAGAAGAATTATTATATTTATCTCTAGAAGAGATCACTAAAACTTTTGATGAAGTTAGACCAGAGACCCCTACAGGCCCAGAGCAGCACGCTCCAAGGGATACTCTTCTTAACTCACCACCGCACTCACCACCACGCTCTCCCCCGAGAGCCATGGCCATACCCTCATGGAGAGCCAGGGGAGCATTAAATGTAGTCAGACCATTCCATGATTTGCCCAAGAACCAAGAAAAGGTTTTGCCTAAGTATGACCCTAGTAAATGAATTTCTGCCGAAGAACACCTTAAAAGTTTTTATCTCGCTCTAAATCTTTTAAATGTGGAGCATGAGGACGTGGTCTGTCGTCTTTTTCCTTATACTTTTGAACCCAAAGTATCTTCCTGGTATTTTAGTTTGCAAGCCGGTTCGATAACAAGTTGGGAAGATTTTGAGAAATGCTTTCTTAAAAAATACGGCAATCAGAAAACTGTAGCTACTCTCATGAAAGAATTATTGTCTATGAGAATGGAAAAGAATGAGAAAGTTCAAGAGTTTAACCAAAGATTCACAACGTTTTTAAATAATTTCAGTGATGTAACAAAGCCTGCTGAGGAATGCTTAGTAGAATATTATACAACAACTCTTAAATCCCCGCTTGCAATGTTCGTCAAGAGAACAAAAAAACCAACCCTAACAGAAAATTTTGAAGAAGCCAAGAAGGTAGAAGAAGAACATGACAATATCTCGAAACACGCTTTAGATATAGAGGGTAAACCGGAAACTGTTAAGAAACCTTTTTTGTTAACTAGAGATAAGGAAGAACCTGCACCAGATTTAGAAAATGTCATAAAAATGATGCAGAAACTTTCCAATAAGATTGTGGATCTAGAAAAGGATAAAGCGACAAGTTCTTCAAGGCCACCTTTTAAACCTTTGTATAAAAAGAAGGAAGAAAATGGACAACCAACCCCACCGGTAAACAATTCTGCTGTCCTAAATCTGAATGAAATAGGGATGGACCACTTCTGGACTTTTCACCAAGAACAACATTCAGAAAAAAGCTATCCACAATGGATCAACTCAATGAGCTTAGTAATGAACCAAATGTTAGACGCACAAACACTCGAGAAAACAAGCCCCCAGCAAGAACAAATTCTTGACAGTGAAGAATCAGCTCCTGACACTACGATGATCCTTTGGGATTAGACTCCTTCCCAAGAATTTTCTTGTGAAGAGCTCGCAGATGAAGTACAAACAACATCTGTTAACATCACTACTAGGAGTAAAGGTCTAGTGATTGAACCAACAATAGAATCACCTAAGGCAAGGTCTAACCAAATACCAAGGAGGCACATAATTGTCATTCCGCCCCAACCCAAGACAATCTTGGTGGTTGCTCCTACGGTAACTAAAGAACCAAACTTAGAAAAAACTAAACAACTGCCAGCTCCTTTAAACAAAACAGAGAATCAATCAAGGAGTTCAAAGGGATGTGACATGAGCTATGATATAATCGAAGATATTAAGAAAATGAAAGCAAATGTTTCCATTTTTGATATGTGCAGCTTACCGTAACAAAGGAAGAAATTGATGGAAGCCTTAGATCCGCAAACAGCTGTCCTAGTAGAAAACACTGAGGAGAACCCGCAAATTAATGAAGCAAGTATCGACGGAAAATCGAAATCTCAAACTCTTCCTTCTCTCTTAACTTTTGATATTTTTAATCACAATGTGCATAATTTTTTGGTAGACTCAGGCGCTAGTTCAAATGTCATGCCATTGTCAATTTGTAAAAGGATAAATGGACAGCCAATCCCATCCCCATCTCAAATCATTCAATTAGATAGAATTGTTGTTAAGGTTATTGGTGAACTAAAAGATGTACTTATCAGGTTGTCATCCGATCCCATAGTATGTCAATTTATTGATATAATGGTGGTCGATATCCTTGAGGCATATGGTCTAATTTTGAGTAGGGACTGGTCTGCAAAACTCAATGGATATTTTGCAACAGATTGGTCTCATCTGTGGCTGCCCCATCAGAATCTCCAGGATCAGATCAAGATATTAAGGGAACCACACATGAAACAAAATGTTACTCAGTTAGAAGGCAAAAATGAAGCTGTGGCCTTTTCTTCTTCAGTTTTAGGAAATTACTTCTTTGAAATTGAGCCTGGGAACTACAAAGAAGAAGAAGTTAGCCATATTTCAAACAAATAGCTCGATCTCCTTCAGTTTTCACGGGCTGGTGATATTGATTGTAATATAGTAGACTTAGTCACTAATTTAGATAGTAATCAAACTAACTTAGTTAGAGAAGAAGATATCTTTTGGACTCTCTATTTTGATGGCTCCAAAACTCAGGAAGGATCCGGAGCCGGTTGCATTTTAATTGATCCTGATAGAAACAAACATTTCTTATCATGTAGGTTAGAATTTGAATGTACTAATAATACCGCAGAATACGAAGCTCTCATTCAAGGTTTGAAGAAAGCCATTGGTCTTAATGTTAGATTTCTAAAAGTCTTTGGTGATTCTGAAATTGTTGTTAGGCAAATAAGAAATACAATTCATTGTCTTTCACCGCATTTAAAGGGTTATCAAGCAGAAATTTGGAATTTAATTTCATATTTTGATGCTTTTAACATCAATTCTGTCCCAAGATTGCAAAACACTGCAGCTGATCTGTTAGCTACTTTAGCTTCCAGATTAGTGCCAACTAATAATAGATGTTCCATTGAATTAATTTTCAGGCCTTTTGTTCCAGACAACATCACAAATTTCAGATTTTTTGATGACGATGATCAGATTATTAGTTTCTTGACTAATGAAGATGCCTTTCAGGAAGCCATCATAGAAGAAGAAGAGCATGACTCAAATCTACAAGATAAAGATGCAGTTAAAGGGAACTTCATGCCCAAAGGAGTGAGAACGTTAGAGGCCCTCTTTGATTTACAAATAAAATTCAGAAAACCCGTGAATGCCAAAACCCATAGCTTAGCCCTGCAATATGAATTAATAAACTTGGGCACAGAAGTTGAACCAAAGTATGTCAATCTGGGGAAATGTTGTACGCCAGAAGAGAGAAGTAGATTCATTAAACTTTTCCAGCAATATAAAGATGTGTTCATTTGGACCTATGATGATCTAAAGACATATGACACCTGCATCATTCAACACATAATACCTATGAAGGAAGGTGTCAAACCTTTTTAGTAATAGCTAAGGAGGATGCACCCGACACTGGAGCCTCTAATACAAAAGGAATTAAGAAAATTGTTGGAGGCCAAGATTATTTTTAAAGTATGACATTTCGAATGGGTGGCTAATCTAGTCCCCGTGCGGAAGAAATTAGGAGAAATCAGGCTGTGTGTAGATTTCCAGAACTTGAACAGAGCCTCCGATAAAGACAACTATCCGGTGCCCCCGATGGAACAGATATTGCAGATGGTATCAGGATCAGAACTCTTTTCCTTGCTAGATGGTTTTTCTGGTTACAACCAAGTGCTAGTAGCAGAGGAAGACCGACTCAAAACCACTTTTCGCACGAAGTGGGGAACTTTCGCGTATCGGAGAATGCCTTTTGGATTGATTAATGCAGGAGCTACTTTTCAGCGAGCCATGGACATTGCTTTCCGAGGACTGGGAGGTCAATGTGTAGTAGTATACTTAGACGATGTGACAGTCTTTTCAAAGAAGCGAGAAGACCAGGTTTCTCACCTAAAGCAAATCTTTGATCGCTGTAGGAAATACGACATCTCTCTAAATCCTAAGAAAAACGTTTTTGCTATTCTCGAGGGAAAGCTTCTTGGTCATATCATTTCCAAGGAAGGAATCTCAATAGATCAAGAAAGGATTCAGGTTATCAATAAGATTCCCATTCCCCATAGCAAGAAGTCTATGCAATCATTCATGGGCACCATAAATTTTGTCCGAAGGTTCGTGCCGGACTTCACCCAGATCATTAAACCGTTGCAACAAATGGTTAAGCAGGATGTACAATTTAAGTGGATAGATTTGGAGAAGGTTGCATTCAAAGAAATTAAAACTGCTATAGCCAAGGCACCCTCTTTAAGAAGTCCAGATTTTGACAAAGATTTTATAATGTATACATTCGCTTTTGACGACTCTCTTGCAGCTGTGCTTACTCAGAAGACGGAATCAGGAGATGAATATCCAATTTCTTTTATGAGCACTGGTCTGCAAGGCGCTGAACTAAACTATCTCGTGGTGGATAAACAAGCATATGCAGTTTTCAAAGCAGTAAAGTAGTTCAGGCCATATATTATGAAAAATAGGACTAAAGTCATAATCTCTCATCCCGCTGTTAGTTCTCTTTTCGTCCAAAAGGAATTGGGAGAAAGGAGAGGGAATTGGGTCATTGCTCTTCAGGAGTACGACTTAGAATTTAAGCCAGCCAGCATCATTAAAGGTCAAGGCCTATGCAAACTACTCACTCAAATCCAAATTGACGAAGAACTAGATTGGAGGAATGAAGCCGAGCTAAATGTGATAGACGTATGTCCATTTTTATGACCCCAGAGTCTTGGTACAGAGACCTAGTACATTAATTACAGTCAGGTTACTTACCAGAACATTGGAGTTCGAAGCAAAGGAGAGCCCTCCATCTTAAATCAGCGGCTTATCATATCATTGAAGGAGTACTCTTCAGGAAAACTATGATGACATCTACCTCAGGTGTTTAGAAAAGGAAGATGCTATTAACGTGGTCAAAGAACTACACGACGGACCTGCGGGAGGACATTATTCTGGGGATACTATCGCCCACAAAATCCTAAGAGTAGGTTATTATTGGCCTACTCTCTTCACGGATGCCCATGCCTATGTCAGAAATTGTGATGTATTCCAAAGAAGCACTGGAAAGTTACCTAAAGCAGCAGACCCCTTGCAGCGAGTTATCATCACTGAACCTTTTGAGCAATGGGGTATAGATATAATTGGAGAAATAAACCCCAACTCTTCGTTGCAACATCGATACATTCTGACTGCTACGGATTATTTTACAAGATGGGCAGAAGCTATCCCCCTACGGAAAGCTAATGAGGATATGGTCATCAACTTTTTGGAAGAGAACATCATAACCAGGTTTGGGGTTCCAATTTCCCTAGTTTTTGATAATGCTCCTTATTTTTCATCAATAAAGATTAATGAATTCACATTCGAAAGGGGAATCAAATTACATTATTCAACCAATTACTACCCTCAGGGAAACGGTTTAGCTGAGTCGACCAATAAAAATCTCATCCGAATCCTGAAAAAAGACTGTGATCGAAAATCAAAGGAGCTGGCATACAACCCTCCCTTACGCCCTATGGGAAGACAGGGTAATGCCCAAAAATGCCTTAGGAGCTTCCCCTTTCAACCTGGTCTATGGAAAAGAACCTATTCTCCCTCCAAACCTATTGTTCCCATCCTTGAAGTTGGCCCAATCCGCCCGAGGTTCTAGCAGTCATGCCTTACAGTCTAGGATTGATACCCTGCTAAAACTAGAAGAGTCACGGGAAAAGGCCAAGGAACGTTTTCATCATCACCAAGACATAGTCAAATGATGGTTTGATAAAAGAAAATCCGGGAAAAGAAATTTTGAAGTAGGAGACTTGGTCCTCAAGTGGGACTACCAACACGACGGTAAGGGAATGCACATAAAATTCCAGCACCTATGGCTTGGCCCTTATTAAATTTATGAAAAAATTGGTCCATCAACTTATAAAGTGAAAGAATTACAAGGAGAGGAACTGAACCTCCCTCTCAATGTCCTTGCCCTAAAACAATACTTTGCGTGATTTCTGAAAGGTTCTTGTACATAAATAAAGCTCTGCTTCTTTGTCTTGTTTTGTCTTTTCTTTCCTTTTACTTTGGTTACCTTTGGTTTTCTAGTCATTTTGACCCATTTTCTCTTATTTTGCTTCGTGTGCCTTTTTTATTAAGTTTTTAGGTTCGTTACTTGAAATAAAGCCAAACTCCAATTATGGTGTAGCTAAATGAATAAGACTCCAGAGAACTCAGAAAGATGGTCATAAGTAGCCCATCAATAAATATATGCAGATTTGTAGCTTTGTCTTCAATGATCGGTCTCTTAGAATGCAGTGATCTTCTTTCTTGTTGGTCAAAATAACCCCTGTCAAATAGCTAAGATCCTGTATTTCCTTTTAACTATTTTAGGGCCCTTTCACTTTAACATCAACGGTTGTCTCAAGAAGTTAAGTATAGCAGGACCCATGGAAAGGAAACATGTCTCACAGATACATGGTATTTAAATGATCCCATGCTACAAATAAAGCCAAAAGGCATATCTCAAAGAGCCTGATTTCCAGAAATTCTCGCCTCAATTAAAGCATGGTCGAGAAATAAAAGTAAGCCCAAGAAAGCTGAAGGGAGTTGTCTAATAAATCAACCCAACAAAAGTTCTTCTCCGTCCGTGAATCATGAAATAAAATCTTCTATTCAAACAACTTATATCAAGACATTGAAAGCAGGAGAAACTTATTTCTGGAAGGCTCAAAATGGCTAAAAGTCAGAACTTAAAGAAACATCTAAAATGAAGTAAAAGCATGGGAATGACGAACAAACGAATGTCCCTGTGAGATTTTTTCACGATGCTGTGGAAGTCCTATACTATTTAATTTCTGAAAGACTATTTTCTTCTAAACATTTTCCACAATTCGGCCCTTAGAGAGTTTTAAAGAAAAATGAATCAATGCTACATTTCCCTTTTATCACCATCACGATAAGAGTGATCAATGCATTCTTCAAAACTGAACTGCAGAGACATCTGGTTGTGCATGTAATCAACACTTTGAAAGTTTCTTGACTTCCATATGAGTTTGTTTCAGAGATCTGTGTTCTCCAGAAAATCGCCATTTGTTGTTGATACAACATCTCCCTTTTAAATTTTTTGAAAAAATATTGGGGCCCCTCCTCTACTTTTGAAAAGAAAGGAAAGTCTGCCCAAAGTTATTCGAAGTCATTAATATTTCCTTAGATTTCCCCTAAAGGGATTCTCAACTTGCCTTAAATTTTTTTGAGTCATGTTCTTGCCTAAGTAAAACTCAGAGTTTTGGGCCGCAGCGGCGGAAGCTTTGGGCTAATTTTGCCGCCACGGCGGAAGAGTTAGTTCAAGCCTTCCAAAACGGCCGAATAAATGGCTAATTCAAGCCTGCGGCGGAAAAGTTACCTTAAAGTCTCCGAAAGGGTGAAAAATTTTAATCAAGCGGTTCTGCGGTGGAAAAGTACCGCAAAAGTAAAAATTTTGGTCAAACGGTCTCGCGGAGGAACAAATTCATTAAGTCTCTCCCCAACTGCGGAAGCTTTCATCTAACTCTTCCGCAAGTATCGAAAACTCATCAACAAGTTCTTCGCGAAAAAACTCATCTAGATTGTTCGCTTCGACAAACGTTGGCACATAATCGGAAGAACTCGGCTAACTCTCCTGTGAAAGCGGATGAACTCACATAAGTTTTCCGCCACACATGGCTCCTCCGCGAAAGCGTTTGAACAATTCTCCCACAACGGCGGGCAGAACTCGGATTTTCTTTCCGCAGGAGTCGGAAGCCTTAACCTAACCGTTCCAATTTTGACGGTCATATTTATTGGAAAAGGCTTGATTTGACCCGACCGTACGCAGCCTTAAGTCCCGTTTTAATTACATGCAATTACCATATTAGTGGTCCGCACGTGCCAAAGTGAATATATGGGGTGAATCCCGTTAACAATTCATTATTCTTCATCACCCGAACTGTTTTCCGTTCCGTTTGAACCACGAAACACGTTCATAATCTTTTGAAGGCGCAAATTCGCAGACCCTGCAACAACTGTCGGCAGCACGCCATCACTTCCAGGTAAGTACATTCGCAGGCCCTGTTATGAGGTGTGTTCTTATTTAAAATGATATGATCCGTTATTTCTTTTCTAGACATGGCTTTCTCTGGAACAATTGTGCTTATCGTCAACCCATGGTGCACTTGACTCAGAATACCATCCCGCCTAGTTTTTTCTTCTTAGGCACAGTTAATATTAGAGCCATTTGATTATTCAAAGTCGTTCCGTTATTTCGATGAGCCTCTTCCTATCATTAACAACATTAGAGCTTGTTCTTCATAGTCTCGGACGACTTATTTCTCCCAACCTAAGAGACGTTTGTTAAGCAACCATAAGCATGGACGTAAAAGTCCTCAAGGCTCTCGCATTTATTTAAACAATTAGATGAATGTTTGCGCATACCCATCACCTGTTAGACCTTTTCTGCCCTTTTCACACCTAATCATAGGCATTTAGACAGCTATATTTTTTTACACCTTTCGCGCTTGCACGCCCGCCGGTGTTTTGTCTCTTAAGGACTAAGGTACTTGAATCAACCCTTTTCCATTTGCTGTCATGGTTCCTAATCACAATAGAAACCGCAAAAGGTAACTTAATTAATGTTTTCACAATATTATAAACTGATATTTAAAGGAAACATTTTTTAGGAGTTTTGGTTGAAATGAAGATGTTATCAAAGAGACACTAGTTTGGGTGTCAACATCATGACATACATGCTAATTCATGTTTGAATTGTTGAACAGGATTTTCAAAATGGCTAAAGGTGCCAAGAGAAAATCAAAGGCAGCCGACGAAAGCACGAGATTAGAAACAACTTTCCAGGATACCAAGTGCACTATAGGCGTACCTCT
Organism: Larix kaempferi; assembly: GCA_027924585.1. Taxonomy (NCBI): domain Eukaryota; kingdom Viridiplantae; phylum Streptophyta; class Pinopsida; order Pinales; family Pinaceae; genus Larix; species Larix kaempferi. The sequence goes on from BSBM01000455.1 coordinate 3,176,568, forward strand.
AGAAGTAAACTGGGGAGATGTTTACCGCATGATAAGAGATCAGGACTTCCCTAAGGCTCTTCTTCAGGAGGAATGTTTATATCAGAACATCCGAAACTCCTGTATATCCAAGGTGGCCACACATCCAAAACTCTTCCCATGCTCAGAAGTAATTGGATGGGTGTTGCAACATGCAAACACCGAAACAAGAGTCATAGCAGATAGCACAGGAAAGGCCTTTGCTTCGTTTCACCCGTCTTATATCTCAACGGCCTACAAATTACCCAAAGCACAGCAGCGGCTTGATGATGCATGGTTGGAAGGAATCCATATGGATAATCTAGACATGGCAAGAAGGATGTTAATTGCAGGCAAGCAAATTAGGAGAAAAGACAGTGAGGAGTATGAGGTTCAGAATCTGAGGCCTCCTTTCATATTGATATCTCTCATGTTAAGCAGAATCTTTGGGAGACCCGATGGGACGATGTTTGTGCTACAATGGGTCCCTATCATACACTATGTAGCCTTCAAAGGGACAATTTTCAACTGGGCTGATATCATCTCAGACAGTCTGTCATCAGCCATAACAATGGCACAAGAAGGGTTGGTGGAGAAGAAGGCAGAGTTTTATATGACTTCTTAGCTGATAGATTGTATCGTGGAAAAATGTCCCTTTCCCAAGTTGGGATGCATGTGGAACTCAGTAGAGGGCTCGATGTTCATTGCCTACAAAATCTTCTGGGCCCAAAATTACAAGAGGGATTACAAGCTCATTTGCCAGGAGTTCATCATGCCCCTTTATCAATTAATATTTAACGAAGAACCCAATTGCCTGTCTGAGAACACCATGGAAGCGTTGGAGAAATATGGTGACTTCTATTTCTCTCCAGAAGGTACCTACATAAGGATGTATAGAGGATCCAAAACCCCTTATATTCTCCCAAGATACATTACGGATTATATAGTCCACAAGGAGATGGTGAGGCAGGCATTCATTGATGGAATGGGTAATACCCTGTATAAGGCCAAGAAAGCCACCTTTCCACCCTTACCATTCTATGTCGGGGCTTACAAGTTTTCAGGGATTGCAATCGTAAAAGATTTTGTTGCATAATTGAGGAGTTTTCATTTTGGAGAAAGGATTTTTCACAGGAATGATCGTGAGGGAAAAATTGCACAGCATTGCAAAGAACTCTCCACTCCCTGTGAATATGCCAACTTTTTTGATCCACAAGAGGAAGCATATAGGGGGATCAACAATATGAGTGAGATACAAATTTTCCAAATGGGAAAAGAAGGGGCTAGCTTGAGCACTAATGTTGTGGGGAAAACAGGTTCACAGAGAGAAAAGGATGCCATAGAAGAACAAAGGTTCCTAGAACAGGCAAAGAAAATTGAAGAAGATAAACGCATAGAAGAAGAGAACTTGAGAGTCCAAGCAGCCGAAGCTGAGGAAAGGAGGCAAGAAGAAGAAGAAAGAATTAGACTGGAACAACATGATGCATTAAGAAAGAAGTAGGAGGAAGAGGCACAAAAGAAAGTGGAGGAAGAAAATAAGTCTCAAGAGGATATTAATCTCAAAAGCCTAGACCTGCAAAATTTAGATATGGGTTCCCCCATAAGATATTTCCCCATTGTCCCTTTTATGACCTACAAAGGAAATACAGTTTCTAATTGGGTAAATTTCGCTTACAATAAGAAGAGGAAAACCATTGTCAAAGAGACAGGTTCCAAATTGAAAAGACCTTTTCGGCCAGACATCATCACTACACACGAGACTACGGTCATGCGGAACACAGAAGAGGCTGCTAAACTCCTGGCATCCATCTTCGTAGCCGCGGTTACAGCAACTGCAGACAATGTCAACACACTAGGGGATAAATTGAGTGAAGAAAAGGAGAAAGCACGTCAGTTGCAGGAAGCTTTAGTTAAAGAGCAGAACTATACAAATTTGATGATCGAGAAGAATGATGCCCTCACATCTCAGAAGGAAGAGTTAAAAGAAATTCTCCAACAACCAGAAGCTGACAAAAGGGCTCTGGCAATATAGGCAAGGTTGTTAGAGGAAGAAAATTGAGAGCTTGAAGAAAAAAAATCTGAGGCTTGAATCAGAAAAGTTTGACAACATTCAAGAGATTGTTGACCTGAAAGAGCACATTGAAAAGTTACAAGGAGACAACGAATTGTTAGAACAACAGTTAAAGTTGGCAAGCAACAAAATGGGAGACATTATCCCCTTCCACGAGCAAGCCTGTGAAATGCTAAGGGAGACCTATGGCATACAAGAATTTCTATCTGAGGAGATATACAAGCTAAAAGCAATAATGGCCCAGGTTAAGGAAATCAATGTCGAAGCCACTCGGGTAAGAAAGAAGCACACACACATCAGGGAAGAGATTAAAAGACACATTGAATGGAGAGAAGGGAGGTCATAATTCCCGACAAATCTTCCCCTTAAGTCCTTTGTTGAGTACAGGGCAGATATGCGCACCCTAGACTACTCTAAGGATTGCGGAGTAAAGTTGGCCACTGTGACCCTAGCTACTTATGAACGGTGCAAGAATCTGTATTCCTAGATACCAGCCACATACTAAAGTTGTCATATAGCCATGCCTCAAAGTTTAGAAGAATTCCCGGATGAAGCACAACGTTTATCTAAGCTAAGTGAAGAGCTCAAGGCAGAAAATGAATATGTGCAGAAGCTAGATGTGTTGACTTCAGAAGACCTGCACCAATTTATCAGTGAAGTAGCTATTCATATGTATTGCTTATAAGAAAGTCTCAGGGCCACAATGGCAGAAATAGCTGTGTTAATAGAAGAACTCGCCAAGCAGAGAGTGTCCCTCAGATTTATGATTCCCCTAGTTGGAATGAATATAGTAAAAGAAACGAATAATGGGGAAATTATATTGCAGAAATAGATAAGGCATTGGCAGCCAGTCAAGTTCCCACATCAAGAAGTGGCCCAGCTGTTGCAGTAGGGATGGAAGAAGCCCCAATAGTCCCAGAAATTCCTAGGTCTCCCAACGCACCAGCTCAGGGATAGTTTGCCTTCATCAACATGTCTCTTGGATTAATAGTTTATGCATATACCTTTGTAATATTAAAGTGACTTGTGCTCCCGTTTCTTTTTGGGTAAAGTTATTTGAGATATTCCTATTTTTGTAATGTCAACACTACAAGACAAATTAGAAGAATATAAATGGTTAGGGTATAGGTGGCAACTCTTGGCCCATTTTGTAAATCTATATAAAGCTGATTAGGGGAAGGGAAAAATGACTTTTGTAAAGCTATATAAAGCTATGTCGTCATGTTCAATAATGCATCTCTTTGACTTAGCGCGTCGGAAACCTTGTTCGACTTGCCTAACTTATGTCGCAACATAAAGGTATATCCCTATAGGAATTCGACCCACTTCATGTGCCGCTGATTCAACTTCAATTGAGTGTTCAAGTATCTCAGTGCTTGGTGATCTGTGTACAACACAAATTCCTTGGGAAACAAATAATGCCTCCACTTCTTCAACGCTTGGACAATAGCATAGAAATTATGGATGTAGACCGAATACTTCTGTTTGCATCATCCAAATTCTCACTGAAGAATGCAATTGGTCAACCCTCCTGTCTCAACACTGCTCCTTCCACTCGCGTCGCAATCGACTTGGAAAACTTTGTCGAAATTTGGGAGCGCTAACTTTGGGATCTCAATGACCTTTTCCTTCAACTTGTCGAAAGCTCCCTGGGAAGCTTCCGTCCACTTAAACTCCCCTTTCCTCATGCACTCTGTCAATGGTGCAGATATCCGACTGAATCCTCTGATGAAATTCTTGTAGAAACTAGCAAGTCCATGGAAACTTTGCACTCTATTCGCGCTTGTCGGTTCTGGACAATCCAATATAGCCTTCACCTTCTCTGGGTCCATCACTAACCCTTTACCCGAGATTACAAATCCCAAGTATACTAGTTCTTCCTTCATGAAGAAACACTTTGACAGGCTCACCATCAGCTTCGCTTCCTACAACTTCTACAATACTTGTCGAATGTGATCCAAGTGTTCGACCTTGGTTCGACTAAATATCAAGATGTCGTCTAGGTACACTACGACGAAATTTCCCAAGAATGGCTTCAGTACCTCATTCATCAACCACATGAATGTACTGGGTGCATTAGTCAATCCGAATGGCATGACTAACCACTCATACAACCCTTCCTTCGTCTTGAATGTTGTCTTCCATTCATATCCTTCTCTAACCCGAATCTGGTGATAACCGCTCTTCAGGTCGATCTTCATGAAGTACTTCGCTCCACTCAAGCAATCCATCAAGTCATCCATTCTCAGAAATGGAAACCGATACTTGATTGTGATCTTGTTGATAGTTCTGGAGTCTATACACATCCTCCATTCTCCACCCTTCTTCGGCGCTAATACTGCTGGTACCGTGCACAGGCTCAGACTCTCTCTGATCAATCCCATGTCCAACAACTCTTGGACTTGTCGATTGAGTTCCTGACCCTCTTCCGGAGTCATTCTATGTGGTGCCTTGTTTGGAAAACTCGACCCTGGAATCAAGTCGATGTGATTGGATATGCTTCTTGTCGGTGGCAATCCCGTCGGCGCTTCGTCGACTACTATGATCCTGAACTCGTCAAGCATCTTTTCAACTTCGATCGGAATCCTCTCCATTGTCGACCTTTCGACACATGGCCCTTTTGGAATGATAGCGAAACTGACAAGCATAACTGTCATTGATGGCAACACATTAATGACAAGTGTTGGTGACTAGGAAAGAATGCAAGATGACATGGAGGACAAGCAATGGACAAGCTGACATGGAGCACAAGCAATGGACATGGCTTGGTGATATGACAAGGTGAAGGACATGGCAAAAACAAGGACAAGGACATGATGACAAAGAAAACAAACATTACAAGCAATAGACAAAGACAAAGGTTAAATGACTTGACAAATATTGGTGATTTGACAAGGATGATGACATAGAAATCAAAGGACAATGACATGGCTAGGGAAATGAAGGACATGGCATTGGATGACAAAGGTGACTAGGAAAGCATGGAAGACCAAAACATGACAAGTGTTGACATCGAAGACAATGGCAAGTTGGAGGACAAGCAATTGAAGAAGAGGACATGGCAAGAAGCATTGATGTATGAAAAGTGGCAAAGTATGACAATGTTGATGATTTGGTGACATGGAGGACAAGAACAAAATACATGACAAGGCATTTTTATAGTTCCCTGTGGGCAATTTGAGACAGTTGTGCGGGCATTTTTACAGTGCCCTGCGGGCATTTTGTTGAATTACCGTGGGCATTTTTGTTGAAGGCCTGTGGGCATTTATACAAGCCCATGCAGGCATAAAAGGAGACAGGTTGTGGGAATTTGGAAGGCCCCTTGCGGGAATTTCAAAGCCCCCTTATGGGCACTGTAGAGGCATGACTGCAGGCATCTTTTTGAGTGTTGCGGGCATTTTCTTAAAGGACCCGTGGGCATAAGTTTGAAGGCCCAGCGGGCATTTTGTGGAATTCATAAGGGAAAACAAATGGTTCCCATGCGGGCATTTTATGGAGGGTCATGTGAGCATTTTCAATGGCCCTTGCGGGCATTTTATGAGCCTCCTAGAGAGTCCATGCGGGCATAAGTAAAGTCATATGAAGCAAATTTTTATTGTGGTGACAAAACCTATGATGATGTGGCAACACAAAATCAAATATATCTCTCTATATATATATACTTGTTAAGGATAACATGGAAATGAAAAAATATCATTTAATTTAATTGAATTGAACTTGACATGTCGGCCTCCTAGATACATGGAAGGGAGAAGTATAAACAAAGAACAAATCGTTTGTTCTAAGTGTGAATTGTTGAGGAAGATTTCGAAGGTGTAGGAGAGTTCAAATTTTCGGGATTTTGAGGAGATGCCTGAGGAAAGGTTCGGTGCAGCAGCAACACGAAAGAATTTGTTTTTGTATCTTTGATTTTTGTGTTAAACCAAGGCAGTAGAATATTGAATGATTTGCTTGGACAAAATGCTGATATGGCAGATTGATTGAAGACATGCTTGGGCAAGCAGAATTGACAGCAGATTGTTTTATGACAATAATTGATGTGGACATGCTAGGGAAATGCTGATGAAAAAGACAAGATGCTGATGATATGACTGACAAAAAGATGATGTGTGTATGATGATGTATGAGACGTAATGTGACAAATGTGTATATGAAATGCAAGCTAGGTCTTGTAATTATTTTTCTTAGTTGGATTTGAGAAAAAGACCATGCTGAGTCTTGGAATAGGAGTTGGTGCTTCTGATTTAGTTGAAGCTAATAGACCCCCCGGTTGTAGCCGATTGAACCAAACATAAAAAGATTACAAATTTTATATCTTGTGTCTCTTGTGGTGTGTTGATGATAATGTGTTTTACTTGATGAATGACATGTGTTAAGTTGATGATTACTGAAATATAGTTTAGAGATTGATGAAAATGATGTGGAAGTGAATTTGTAAATGATATTGGTTTAAGCTTGTAAAGAAGAAGTTAAAATTTGTATTAAGTGAAAGCTCATTGATTCACCCCCTCTCAGTGAGCCATTGTGTCCATCAATTGGTATCAGAGCGGGCTTCATCATAAGCATAGCAAGCTTGAAGGGATTTGTGGACACAATATGGAAGGACCAACAAAAGTCAATCATGAAGTTCCAACCCTTGAGACATCAGATTATTTTGGGTGGAGAAGTAGAATGAAATATTACCTAAAGCAATTCGGTGTTTGGGAAATAGTGGTTAACCCACTTGTCCATCCCAGCAAGAAGAAAATTAAATCAGTTGAGAAAGACAATAAGATTGCATTGAATTTTTTGATGGATGGACTCTCAAGCCCTATCAAATAAAATGTAAAAGAATACAATTCTGCTAAGGATATTTGGTTCAAGATGGAAGAAGAATACCAAAGGAAGAGTTAAGAAAAAGAAAAGGAAACAAAATTCAAGGATGAGAAGCAAGAAGAAAATCAGGAACAAACTTCAAATACAAGTGAAGGTAAGAACTCTTCAGTTAGTGATAATTCTGAATGTAATGATACTGAAATTTCACTTACAGAAGATGGAAATGAAGTCTTGTTGAAATTTAATAATGCATTCACATGCACCTTGTTGGATATTGATCTTAAATTCAATCAGAGACTTAAGAAGAATATTTTGGGGTCATTTGAAAAATACAAAGAAGAGACAAAAGCATTGCTCAGGAGATTGAAACTTAAGAACAAAGATTTGGAAGATGATCTAGGAGACCAAAACGATGAAATTAGAAGATTGAAGTTTGAATTAGAAAAAGAACAAGAAAAGATTCATAAAAGCCCTAAAGAGCTTGAAGAGACAAGAAAACTTAATATTGGCTTGAGGACTTAGTTGGAAGAAGCCGAAAGAATAGAAGATGTTATGAAGCTTCAGCTAGAAGAAAAAAGAGAAGACAAATCAAAAGCTTGATATGGAAGTTGTTGTTCTCAGAAAGAAAATTGAAAAGTCAAAATCTCATGTGAAGTTCAATGAAAGTTCAGTTATCTTGGATGAAATACTTAAGTGTCAAAGGTTTCCATTTGACACATTTGGTCTTGGGTACAAAAAGGTAGAAGACAAATTTGAAGAAGACATGTGGTCCCCCAAGACTCCTGAAGTTGGCTCCACATCCTTCAAAGGAGAAAGCAAAGGTCCTCATGCGCCTGCACATGACAACAAAGAAGTTGGAAGATAAAAAACGCATCAAGAAGTTGCTCCCACTCCTCAAAGAAAATTATTTAGAAGAAGAGAGACAACCCCAATATGGGATCCAGCACTCGGGTATGATAGCAACTTTATTGTTTAGTTCTATTCTTGTAATGGTTTTGGTCATAGGGCTTTGGATTGTACATTCCAAGGAATAAGAAATGATGGAAGTCGAAGTGATCAAATAAGATGCTGGACATGTGACCGTATTGGACATTCTGCTGCAAACTATTATACATTGAAATGATTCACCTGTGGTGGTGTTGGTCATAAAGCCCAAGTATATGCAAGTTCAAGAAGACAATCAAAGAGACGTTTTTCATACCCATCAACAATGAAAATCAATGAATCTTGGAAGAAGGATGACACAGATAGATTTGAAGGCCAATGGACAAATGATAACAGCCAAGGACATCCTAAGGTAAGGGTGGGAAAGAATATCTTACTAAAATTAAATGAAATTGATGATCATTGCACAAATGAAGGTGGCTTCCATGTGGCAAGCCATGCTTGAGTTCTTTTGAATACCTTAGGTACACCTTGAGTCCATAGCATTGGAGGATTAACTCAAGGGAAGTTGATTGCTACTCCAAGAAACAGGTTCTAGGATCGGGTTTAAAAAAGGATAATGCAAGGTTGGGGTGATGATTTCCAAGTTATGAAAAGTACAAAACATAAGTATATCTGAGATCTAGAAGTCTAGTTGAGAAAGAAGTCGAGCTGAGAAGAGAATGCAGGAAAGTAGACAAAGATTGAGTTGGGTAAATCATGTTGATGTATATGTAACTTCGGAATGTATTTCATCTATGTATTTTATTGTACTCCTATAGAGATGTATTATTCCTCTATACGAAAGTGTCGTCATTTGTATTGACAAGCGTCGCAAGTGTCGTAACTTGCCGATGGGTTATTAGACCACCATGTGTGGGGTCGGCCCTCATTAAGTAAACCTGGGGTTATTAGGCTGAGTTAGACAAGTCGGCCCCATAGGTTTATTAGGCTGCTCAGAACAAGTATAAATAGAGAGCGGGATCTCTCTATTTGATCACTTCACTTACTCACTTATCCATCACTCGAAAAGTGGCGCACATGTGAGGAGGAGGATCAGCTGCTAGGAGGAGTCTACCTCTATGTACTTGGGTTGTACTTTGGTTGTGCTATTGCTCTATCTATCTCTAAGGAAGTTGTGGGGGTTTTCACCTTAGGGTTTTCCCCATGAAAACTCTGTGTGTCTATTGTCTCTTATGATTGCATCTCGTGATGATTGATATGCTTGCTATGATTGATATGCATTGATATACTGTACATGTTATTCTCTCAGTAAAGATCCTAGAGTATTATGAATTAATGCTCGAAAATTAACATGGTATCAGAGCTAACCTGAGAAGAAGACACTGTGCAATTGCGGAAGCTAGGGATTCTTGTTTTTAGGTTCCTCTCCACAGATTTTGGAAAAGCAATATGATAGATTGACTCTCCTCAGCAAGGTGAATCTTTCTGTCCAATTAGAATTTAGTTCTGAGCACTTTCAGTTTTGGCCTGAAAAATTTGGGCTTCCACAAAAATAGGAATTTCTGAAATCTGAAGACATAGCTGGAATCTCCTTGGAAAAATTGAAGTTTAGAGCTTTGGATCAATATTTTTGGCTGGGTAAATCTCTGGGAAACTCAAACCCTAATTCAGGGTCCTCCCTAGTGAACCCGAGAAGACTAAAAGGCATTTCTGAAGGGTAAAGCTTTGCAGATCTCAAATTATGAATACACCAGGTTGATCATCTCATCAAGGCACATCTTTCTATCCTTTCAGAAAGTTGAAATTCACATTTTTAATTTTTAGGGTTTCTCTGACAAACCCTAATCCGGGACCAGATCCAGTTTTCAACAAATCAAGTGGTAAGACCTAAATCCTTTCTATTTCCATTTTCAGTACTCTTTAAGATGTCTCACCACACCAAGCTTGAGGATAAGCTTGAAGGGGATGATAACTTCCGAGCCTAGAAGCATAGGATTGGGTTAATCCTGGAAGAAAATGAATTGGATACTTACATAAGGGAAGAGGTCCTTGTCCTAAATGGAGAAGAGGCTAAAGCCCTCCACAAGAAGAACTTGGTCAAGGCAAAGAGAATCATTGCTGATTCTATCAAGGACCATCTCATCCCCCATGTGTCATCTCTGAAGACACCCAAAGAGATGTTTGATTCCCTTTCCAATCTATTTGAAGGGCAAAACATAAATCGAAAGATGACTCTGCGGAACCAATTGAAAGGGGTAAAGCTTCAGAATGGAGAATCCATTCAATCTTATTTTTCTAGGGTCTCTCATATCAAGGAACAACTAGAAGCAATGGATGAAATGGTGGAGAATGGTGAAGTTGTCATGACCACTTTGAATGGCCTACCCAGGTCATGGGATTCCTTTATCCAAGGAATCTGTGCAAGAAAGAAGTTGGTATCATTCAGCATACTGCGGGAAGAATGCTCACAAGAAGAAGCAAGGCTTGTGGCATGAGAAGAAAAGATGGGGAATGAAGATCAAGCCCTCACAGCTCACACAAAGGGAAGCAAGTTTAAGAGGGAGAAATATCATAACAAGAAACATTTTCATCCTCATCACAAGAAGAAAGATCTATCTCATGTTCGATGTTACGAATGTAATGAAATGGGACACTTTGCTTCAAATTTCCCCAAGAGTAAGCAAGACAACAACTTCAACAACAAGAAGAAGAATAACAAAAGAAGATATCATGTTCATGCTGCTGAGGATGATGAACCTCCTAGGAAGAAAGCTAGATCAGAAAGTGATGATGATGACTCATCAAGCGAAGAAGAGTATGTTCTAATCTCTGCTCTCACAAGTACTATTTCTCATGGTTGTAATGATTGGCTAATTGACAGTGGGGCTTCTAGACACATGACTGGGTTTAAAGAATATTTTGTAAATCTGTCTGAATATGAATCACCCCATAAAGTGAAACTTGGGGATGATTATCAATACCCTATCAAAGGAAGTGGAGAAGCCTCCTACAACCTAGAATCTGGAAAATCCTTGAAGATGAAAGATGTGTTATTTGTACCTGGACTCAAGAAGAACTTACTCTCCATCTCTGCATTGGATGCAAAAGGCATGAGGGTTTCATTTGTAGATGGCCAAGTCCTAATGTGGCCAAAGGGTAAAACTATTGATGATGCAGTGGTGATTGGAGAGCAAGAGGGAGGATTGTACAAATTGAAGGGACAACCTGAACATGCCATGGTACATGAATCCATGGAGCCAAATGAACTTTGGCATAGAAGACTTGCACATATGCACTACAGAGCATTACCAATTGCAAGTAAAGCTGTAGAAGGTCTTCCTAAAATCAAGACCAAGCATGAAGGTGTTTGCAAAGGATGTGCAAAAGGAAATAATTTAAAGAAGGCATTTCCAAGCAGTGAAAGCAAGGCAAAAGGTATCTTGGAAATTATCCACTCCGATGTATGTGGTTCGATGTCATCCAGTTCTCTGAGTGGGTATGCTTACTATGTCTCTTTCATTGATGACTTCTCCAGGAAGACTTGGGTTTACTTCTTGAAGAACAAAGATGGAATGTTTGATAAGTTCAAGGAATTCAAAACCTTGATGGAGAACCAAACTGATAAGAAGATCAAAAAATTCAGATCCGACAATGGTGGAGAATTCACTTCAGGTGACTTCAAGAAGTTATGTAGTGATTCAGGGATTAAGAGGGAGTTGACTACTCCTTATAATCCACAACAGAATGGAGTTGCAGAAAGAAAGAATAGAACAATCATGGAAGTAGCAAGGGCAATGCTGCATGACCAGGATCTACCTATGCATCTATGGACAGAAGCAACTAGGACAGCTGTATATGTGCAGAACAAAACACTCCACAAGATATTGGACAACAAGACACCAGAAGAGGTCTTTTCTAGTAAGAAACCTGAAGTTAGCCATCACAGAATATTTGGTTGTCCAGTATACACACATGTCCCAAAGGAAAAGAGGACCAAGATAGATCCTTCATGAAAGAAGGGTATCTTTGTGGATTACAGTGAAAGCTCGAAGGCTTACAGAATATACTTTCCAGGGTTCAAGAAGAATGATGTCAGCAGGGATGTGACATTTGATGAAAACTCAGCATCAAGGAAGACACTTGTTGAAGATTATGAAGAACCTAAGAAAACTAGATTTCGAGACACTACTATGACTAAAGAAATTCCAGATGCAGATCATGAAATTGAAGATCCGCAAGAACCTGTAGATCCACCCCGTGAAAGATATGGCATTCCATAAGAACACAGAGCAAAGAAGAGAACTAGATCTCATACCAACTATGTTGCTTTACTCTGTGATATCATGAACAAAGAACCTTCTAGTTATGAAGAGGCAGCGGAAAAGAAAGAATGGAAGGATGCCATGATCTATGAATACCAATCAATAATGAAGAATGATGTTTCGGATGTTGTCCCAAGACCTAAAGGGAAGTATGAAATGGATCTACAAGATCAAGCATGCTGCAGATGGTAGCATAGAGAAATACAAGGCATGATTCGTAGCTCGTGGCTTCTCTAAAAAAGAGCAAATAGATTATGAAGAAACTTTTGCTCCTATAGCCAGGTACACTTCCATCGAATCAGTACTTGCTCTGGCTGCAGTGATGAAATGGAAGATACGCTAGATGGATGTCAAGACAACTTTCTTGAATGGTGTAGTCGAGGAGGAAGTGTATGTGGAGCATCTACTTGGTTTTGATACACATGACAGGGAGTCATATGTGTGTAGACTAAAGAAAGCCTTGTATGGCTTGAAGCAAGCTTCAAGGACTTGGTATGGTAGGATGGACGGTTTCCTATCCAGTTTGGGCTTTAGCAAGAGTAAAGTAGATTCCAACCTTTATTACAAGGTTGAGGAAGGCAATCCAGTGATACTACTTCTGTATGTGGATGATCTGTTTGTAACAGGTAATGATAGTTTGATTTCCGATACCAAGAGGAAAATTGCAGCCGAGTTCAAGATGAAGGACTTGGGGATGATGCACTATTTTCTAGGCATGGAGGTGTGGCAAAGTGCAGATGGGATCTTCCTTGGACAAGGGAAGTATGTAGTAGAGATCCCGAAGAGGTTTGGGATGATGGACTGCAAGGCCATGGCCACACCTATGGCATCGACTCTGAAGATGCTGTGTGATGCTTCATCTGAGCCGATTGATGTCACTATGTATCGTCAGATGATTGGGTCCTTGATGTACCTGACGAACACTAGACTAGATATTTGCTTTGTGGTGAACACATTGAGCCAGTTCCTGACGGATCCTAGAGGTGTTCACCTGGTTGCTGTAAAGAATATTCTGAGGTACCTGAAGGGTACAGTTGACTATGGGCTCAAGTATGATGCGAATCAAAAGTTTAACTTGCAGGGTTATGTTGATTCAGATTGGGCCGGCAGTGCTACAAATAGGAAGAGCACATCTGGGTGCTGCTTCAGTATGGGATCAGGTGTGATCTCTTGGTTTAGTAGGAAGCAATCCTGTGTAGCACTGAGTATAGCCGAAGCAGAGTATGTTGCAGCATGTTCGGCTAATTTTGAGGCAGTATGGCTTCGGAAGCTACTGTCCGAGTTATTTGATCTCCTGTTGCATGATGGTATGATCAGTTGGATCATATATGTATGTATGCATCATGTTGGATGATGGATATGATTAGTTGGATCATTTATGTATGTATGCATCATGTTGGATGTTGGATATGATCAGTTGGATCATTTATGTATGTATTCATCATGTTGGATGTTGGATATGATCAGTTGGATCATTTATGTATGTACGCATCATGTTGGATGCTGGATATGATCAGTTGGATCATTTGTATGTATTTGTATATGCATCATGTTGGATGCTTGGACCATGTATCTGTATATGTATCAGGTAGATACATTGTGTGATCAGGTGGATCATGTATCTATGTATGTATCAGGTGGATACATTGTATGATCAGGTGGATCATGTATGATGATATGTATCAGGCAGATACCGTGTATGCATCAAGTTGATGCTATGATGATCAGGATGATCACAGATGACGAGCTTCAGGATGTTGCTTCAGATGATATGCATCATGTTGATGCTATGATGATCAGAATGATCATAGATGATGAGCTTCAGGATGTTGCTCCAGATGATTTTCATCAGGTTGATGCCATGATGATGATCAGGATGATCACAGATGACGAGCTTCAGGATGTTGCTCCAGATGATATGCATCGGGTTGATGCTATGATGATGATCAGGTTGATCATGTGATGATGTACATCAGGGTGATGTATGGTGAGTATCGGTTTAATACTCTGTGGCCATGGACAGGTTGTGCAGGTAGCATAGAAAAGATCCTTTAAAAATTGGACAGGTAGAGTAGTGTGCTCATAATAGTCTGGGTTCCTCTATCAAGATCCGGACAGGTAGAGCGGTGTGCTCGTAACATCCTAGGATGATTTGAGTAGGTTTTTCTACAGTTTCGCATAGAAAAGATCCTTTAAAATCCGAATAGGTAGAGCGGTGTGCTCGTAACATCCTGGGATGCTCTATCAAGATCTAGACAGGTAGAGCGGTTTTCTCATAACATCCTGGGATGCTTTGAGTAGGTTTTGCGAAAGTTCACATAGAAAAGATTCTTTAAAATCCGGACAGGTAGAGCGGTGTGCTCGTAACAGCCTGGGATGCTCTATCGAGATCCAGATAGGTAGAGTGGTTTGCTCGTAACATCCTGGGATGCTCTGAGTAGGTTTTGTGAAGGTCAACATGTAAAAGATCCTGGGAGATCCGATAGGTTGAGTAGTGTGCTCGTAATTAATCCTGGGATCCTCTTTCGAGGTTTTGTTGAGGCACGTAATCAGTCCTGAGTATTCCACAGTATGGCCAGTAATGATGAAGACCTAGAGGTGGTGGGCCTACATCTAGTATGAAAAATGACTAGCTCTGTAGAACTTCCTATGACGAGTAGATCAAAGATTGATTGAGATAGCAGCAACAGTGATGATGACGATGATTCACTGATGATGATCCAGAGAAAAAGACTTGTGTTAGCAGATCTGTGTCGAGAAATACCATCCTAGTTAAGAGGGAGTGTTGATGTATATGTAACTTCGGAATGTATTTCATCTATGTATTTTATTGTACTCCTATAGAGATGTATTGTTCCTCTATATGGAAGTGTCGTCATTTGTATTGACAAGTGTTGCAAGTGTCGTAACTTGCCGATGGGTTATTAGACCACCATGTGTGGGGTCGGCCCTGATTAAGTTAACCTGGGGTTATTAGGCTGAGTTAGACAAGTTAGCCCCATAGATTTATTAGGCTGCTTAGAACAAGTATAAATAGAGAGTGGGATCTCTCGATTTGATCACTTCACTTTCTCACTTATCCATCACTCGGAAAGTGGCGCACATGTGAGCTAATGATATGACTGACAGAAAGATGATGTGTGTATGATGATGTATGAGATTTAATGTGACAAATGTGTATATGAAATACAAGTTGGGTCTTGTAATTATTTTTCTTAGTTGGATCTGAGAAAAAGACCATGCTGAGTCTTGAAATAGGAGTTGGTGCTTCTGATTCAGTTGAAGATGATAGACCCCTCGGTTGTAGCTGATTGAATCAAACATAAAAATATTATAAAGTTTATATCTTGTGTCTCTTGTGGTGTGTTGATGATAATGTGTTTTACTTGATGAATGACATGTGTTAATTTGATGATTACTGAAATATAGTTTAGAGATTGATGAAAGTGATGTAGAAGTGAATTTGTAAATGATGTTGGTTTAAGCTTGTAAAGAAGAAGTTAAAATTGGTATTAAGTGAAAGCTCACTGATTCACCCCCCTCTCAGTGAGCCATTGTGTCCATCAGAAACATCCTGACTGCTTTTCCTCCTCTACGAGGAATTCCTTGGATGAACACATCAGCACGCGCTTCTCCCAATAGTTGTTCTCGCCCTGCCTACAGTTGGCCTGGTCCTCCTACTTCGGCTTCAAAGTCCCCCGTGTTCCATTTTTCCACACTGTGACTATGTTGGTTCGACCATCACAGATCATCTTCCGATCATATTGCCATGGTCTCCCTAACAACAGATGACATGCGTCCATTGGGATTATGTCGCACAATACGTTGTCTTCAAGATTTCCAACCTTAAAGTTTATCAGGCACTGTCTAGTTACCTTGACATGATGTCCTTTCTGCAACCAAGATATCTTGTATGGGTGTGGGTGCAATCGACATCTCAAACCCAACTTGTCGATGACCTCCATCGACACAAGATTCTCTGTACTGCCACCATCAACTATGGTCTTGCAATACCACTCACCAATCAACACTCTGGTTCGAAAGATAGCCTTTCACTGTGCCGACTCTTTCTTGTTGCATCGGTTGTCTTGAACCAACATTCTCCTGGCCGTCATGGTTCGACCTTTTTGTTTTGCATCCTCACTGTTGTCGGATGTCGATTCCGCCCTCTCGTCGATTTGCTCATCTAACGCCAATTTCATTAAATTTGGACTTATTCCAGTCAAAGTCACTTTGAAGATAGGTCAAAAACAGACTTTCTAGACTCCAAAATCAAGCAAAATCCGGTTCCAAAACTGCCAAATCCAGGTTACAAATGTCCCAAAACCGGTTCCAAAAGTGCCAAAACTGGTTCTGAAAGTGCCAAAACCGATTCCAAAATTGCCAAATCCGATTCTGAAAGTGCCAAAACCGGTTCCGAAAGTGCCAAAACCGATTCCAAAAGTGCGAAATATGATTCCGAAAGTGCCAAATCAAGGTTCCTAAAGAGCCAAAACCGGTTCCAAAAGCGCCAAATCTGGTTCCGAAAGTGACCAAATCAGTCCCGAAAATGCCATATCCGTTTCCAAAAGAACCAAAATACAGGTTCCAAAACCATTCGTTTTCTTTTGATATTGGTGTCTGTATAATACGAAGGTCATTTGAAGTTGAATGTCATTAACCAACACCCCATTTTTGAATGAGGCTCGAGATAAATGAATGAAGGGGCGGCTGACCCTTCTTTTGCCCACTATTATTTTATATTGCGGAAGGGGTGACCGATCCTTCTTGTCGTCAGTCGGAAGTCGGGATAAATATTGTTTACATGTTATAACATAGGCAATGTCCCCATCCCTACCATATATTGCGGAAGTCGGTAGTGGGAAAATGTTGTCTCAATCTTCGTAGATGTTTTTCATTTCTCTTTTAAATGAAGGGTCGACTGACCCTTCTTGTGCTTAGTATTTTTGCAGTCTTCACCATTCAGGATATACATGATTTTACAGTCTATACTTTGTCGTTTGAATAGTTGCACAATTCCCTCAGAAATGAAGGGGCGGTCGACTCTTCGTGTGCCCAATATTATTTTCATACTAGTTCTAGATTTCCAGAAAGGTCGGCCGACCCTTCTTGCGGTTTATATTTTTCCAGTCTTGACCATTCTGGTTATACATGACTTGATCTCTATTTTGGAAGGCCAAAATCTCACATGTGTGAGCCTCAAAGAGAGGACTGGCGCCATAGGAAGTGATGACATGGCATGTATGATGACATGGTATGAATGATGACATGGCATCTATGATGACATGGAGTGTGTAATGAGCCTGGAAAGACACATGATGGTGTTCTGGTGTATCATTTAGTCTGACATCATTCTCAAAAAGTATGGCAAATTTGTGAAACTTTGGAAATTGACGAAGTATGGAAAAAGTAGTCAAAACTGCTCTGATAGAATGCCCACCATAATTCATGGGTTCAGAAAAATTTACCCACCATCATATCATGCTATAGCTTGTTGAAGTGGCTATCTAGTTATACATGATTGCGGATTGCGGGAACTGTTTGAATAATGAATTTGCGACATGTGTTTCCGCAACCTGCAAGGCAAATTGCGGATTGCAGAAACTATGGTCTATTTTTATTTTGAGTCGTAGTCCCGCAAATCGCAATTGTAGATTGCAGGAACGTTTTATATATTTCCAAACCATTAAACCCCCACAACGCGTTGAAGCCTTCCCTAGATTAGATGTCAGCTATTTCCTTTTATTATTTTTTATCTTCGAAAATTACCTACTATGTGGATTTTACTGCGAGTTTTTACCAGGGGTCGTTTTCGCCATTTTTCCAAGCTTGAATTAAGGGTCGATCGACCCTTCTCGTGCTTAATATTTTTGCAGTATTCACCATTGAGGATATACATGAATTGACAGCCTATACTTCGTAGGTTGTATATTTGCACAATCCCCTCATAAATGAAGGGGAGGCCGACCCTTCTTCTGCACACTATTATTTTCATACTAGTTCTATACTGCCAGAAGGGTCATGTGATCCTTCTTGTGTTCACGAGTCTGGATACAGGTGAATTGCTGGATATTGGTGTTCACAATTATCTACTAAACGAAGTGGCAGCTAACCCTTCTTCTGATTTATATTTTTCCAGTATTGGCCATTCTCGTTATACACGAATTGATCTCTATTTTGGCAGGCCAAAATCTCACATGATAGGAAGTGATGACATGGCAACTATGATGACATGGAATGTATGATGAAGCTAGAAACACACATGATGGTGTTCTGGTGCTATTTGACATTGTTCTGGAAAAGTACGGCAAGTTTGTGAAACTTTGGAAATTGACAAAGTATGGAAAAAGTAGTCAAAACTGCTCTGAGAGAATGCCCTCCATAATTCATGGTTTCAGGGAAATGAACGCACCATCATATCATGCTATAGATTGTTGAAGTTGCTATATAGTTATACATGATTGCGGATTGCGGGAACTGTTTGAGTAATGGATTTGCGACATGCGTTTCCTTAACACGCAATTCGAGTTGTAGTCACGCAACCCACAATTGCGGATTGTGGGAACGTTGTTTATATTTCATAACAATTAAACCCCCGCAACTCATCTTCTGCATTCCCCAGATTAGATCTCATCCGTTGACTTGTATTAATCTTACGACCCAGAATTAAGCCAACGGAATTAATAAATATGTTGATTTTGTTTTTGTTTCCTTTTAGTATTTTTCATCTTCGAAAATTACCTGCTGTGTGCATTTTACTACCAAATCCATTTCAAAAATTTCCAAATCCTGGTTCCAAAACCATACTTTTTCTTTTGATATTGCAACTTTTGAAATTGGTTTTTGCGTTGTTCTGATATGATAATTATGACGGTCATTTGAACTAGTAAAAAATATACAAATTATCAAATGAATCGGTGTCTGCATTATATGACGGTCATTTGAAGTTGTCTTTCATTAACGGACACCCCATTTCAAATGAGGCTCAAGATAAATGAAAGGAGGGTCAGCCGACCCTTCTTCTGCCCACTATTATTTTCATAATAGTTCTAGTCTGCAAGAAGGGTGGTTCAATCCTTCTTGTGTTCACCATTCTGGATACAGGTGAATTGTCGGATATTGGTGTTCACAATTATCTACCAAAAGAAGGGGCGGCCGATCCTTCTTGTCGGTAGTCGGAAGTCCGGAGAAATATTATTTAGGTGTTATAACTTAGGCAATGTCCTGATCCCTACCATATACTGTGAAATTCGGTTGTGGGGAATTGTCATGCCAACCTTCTTAGATTTAATATTTTTTCATTTCTCTTTTAAATGAAAGATCGACTGACCCTTCTTGTGGTTAGTATTTTTTCAGTCTTCGATATTTAGGATATAGATAAATTGATAGCCTATACTTCATAGGCTGAATATTTGGACAACTCCCTCATAAATGAAGGTGTGGTCAACCCTTCTTCCGCCCAATATTATCTTCATAGTGGTTCTAGACTGCAAGAATGGTCATCCGATCCTTCTTGTGTTCACCAGTCTGGATACAGGTGAATTATTGGATATTTTTGTTCACAATTATCTACTAAGTGAAGGGTCGGCCGACCCTTCTTGTGATTTGTGTTTTTCCAGCCTTGATCATTCTGGTTATACATGAATTGAACTCTACTTTGGCAGGCCAAAATCTCACACGTGTGAACCTCAAAAAGAGAATTGACACCATAGGAAGTGATGACGTGGCATGTATGATGACATGGAGTGTGTGATGAGGCTGGAAAGACACATGATGGTGTTCTGGTGCTATCATTAAATCAGTGTCTCAATCTGACATGTTGTATGAAAACTACAAAAACTGGTCTGAGAGAATGCCCGCCATAATTCATGGTTTGAGAAAAATGCACGCACTATCATATCATGCTATAGCTTGTTCAAGTGGCTATCTAGTCATGGTCTCAATTTTTCTCAATCATTTCTGAGGAGAAAGTTATAAGTCTACCAAAATAGGGTTTCAGGATCAACCAAGTTGGAGAAATTCTTGGTAATGACCAAGTGTTGGAAAACTGGTTCAGGTGGCCTTGGGAAAATGCCTGCCGTACCTCATGGGAGAATGATAAAATGGAGGTTAGATCAACAACTATTCGATAAAGGGCGGTTAGATCGACGACCCACAATCTTTCCGCTCCGCTAACATGCATGATGTAATGGAGGTCTGAGCGGTTGTGAAATACCATACCGTTGTACGTGTGTCGTCTCCACATAACTCTGCAATCAAAGAAAGCGGTAAGGAAAACCACCATCCCGTGGTTTGAAACAACCTTCAGTGGTGTATAAAAGAGAAGGTCACGTCAAAATTTGACTTTTGTGTTGCAAACGACGGAGGATTGGAACATGTCCGTGCCAGGTAGGTCTTCTTAACTCGTGAAAGTAACTAGAATTATTTACATAATGGAAGGAAGTAGTCAAACCGCTTGTCAGAATGTTGAAACTATGAGGATAGGAGAAACCCTAGTGGACAGAGATAGTGACATTCGTGACTCCATAATGGTTAAATTCTCAGTTTCAGAAATCAAAAGCAAGTTGGAGGGTTTATATAAACAAAATTTGGATGTGCACAATGTTTATAAGTCTCATTTTATCCATTTCTGTCCTGAACAACCTTCAGGGTTTCCGGAATTCGTTTCGTGGTGTGCAGTAAATTATTCTCAGAGTTGAAGAGTCATTATGAATTCATCACGAAAGTAAATTCTTTGTCGTGTAAATGCGTCTACCGTTAGGAAAGCTCTAGGAGTACCCCTGTTTTCCTCCCACGACCAGGAAGATTTTGTCGAAGAAGCCCTAGTTAGCCAGTACAGAGAGTCATCCCATGAGACCAAACAAACCTTCATGACTAGTTGTCTGAAACCTGGCCTTGCCATTGATAACACCCCCTATCCACTTGACATTAATTTCTTTGATGAAAATTC
Source organism: Larix kaempferi (assembly GCA_027924585.1). Lineage (NCBI taxonomy): Eukaryota > Viridiplantae > Streptophyta > Pinopsida > Pinales > Pinaceae > Larix > Larix kaempferi. The sequence goes on from BSBM01000455.1 coordinate 3,197,611, forward strand.
ACAGTTAGTTGTCACTCATTTCACAGTTTTTAGGGTTTGATGATGATTCCATGGTCACAGAGGTCCAGTTAAGTTTTCTTTTTAGATTAAGTGTTTCTAAACCAGAAATGGATTACAGTCAAGTACCCTACCTTAAATTTGATAAATTCTTGTCTCGGAACATCCACTCTCAGTTAGTGAATTTCTACACTTCCAAACATTTCAGATTCCAGACACACGTGATGAAAATGCTCCTATTTAGCAGTTGAAAAGATTTACAGTTCCCACAGTCTGTGTTTTCAGAAATAGTGGAAGACAGTATGTTTAATTTTATGAATTTTATTTTATCAGAAGTATACAGATTGATGTTTGGAGAAAATTTGCCTAGAGTATTATCATAAATGAAGACCCTGATGCAAGCCCAAAAAAAGCAATTGGAGACTGGGTTTTAGGGAAGCAAGATTCAATAATCAGACTTTATGGATTTGTTAAGGAGCCCTTTATTCTACCATCCTTTTTTACTCCAAGAGTTTTTGCTTTGGAGTTTATTAGACAAAAATTGACAGTAGAAAATGACCATTTTCTACTTTTCAAGAAAGCTACAGATATAAAGTTCCCTTTAAAAATTGTTCCTTTTATCATCAAGAACAAGAATGCTCTCCGTTTTGTACAAAAACATTTAGAAGCACTGATTTTTAGGAAAGCCACAACCATTAATTATGATCTTTGTCATGTTATTTCTGACAGAAGGAAATAGAACAAAAATAAAGCCTTTGATCACCAAGAGGTTGAAGGATTGGCGAAGATGGAAAATTTACTACAATATGAATTAGACACAGAAGTTTCGGGAAGTTCACACGCTAATCCTTCTACCTTGGATAAAGTTTCAGCTGAGTTGGTACCTACCCTAGGAAAGGTTGAAGCAACAAGTAAGAGAAGTTTTTATGAAAGTACTGATATGCAGGTGGAGAAAGAAAGAGAAGCCAACAAGATGAAGTAGTTGTATCTGACAAAGAAAAGGGAATGAAGAAAGAAAAATACTAAGGGCTAGGTATTCAAGTACAGGAATACGAATTTCATGAGGCAAGAGCTGCAAGTGATTCTAGCAAATTTCATTCAAGATATGAAATATGTGTAAAATATGGCAAAGAAAGACAAACAACAGTAGAAGCAATGCATAAGTTGTTTCCAGAAGTTAGGAATGTTGTTGATTCAGAAATTACTTTGATGACTAGCAGAGATCTAGACAAAAATACTTTGAATTTGGCCGTATCGTCTGATGATCAGGTCACATAAATGAATTGAATTTGCAGAAGATAACAGTCCCTGATAAAATTCACCTACACAAACAGACTGGAGAGGTGATTTATGCTGATATGATGAGAGCTACTTTAATAGTGGAAAAATTACAGAAAACAGTGAACAAGCTGCAAATCCAGTTGAGCAAAGAGAAAACAGAGAACAAATCTCATCAACTGCAAATAAAAAGATTGCAAGATGACCTGGTGAAGAGAAATGATGAACCAAATAGATGGGAGGCAATTAAAAAGCTTTTAGCTGAGAAAGAAAATAATATCCAATTACTTCAGCAAAAGGTTAGAATTCCAGCAACATGGATAATTCAAGCCTTTGAATTAACTGTGTTGGAACAAGAAAAAGAAACTTTATCTTGAGAATTGGATGAATGTCTTTCTAAATTGCTCGAGTTTGAGGAAAAAGAGGAAAGTTGGGAGAAAGATAGATCGAGTCTTAAGACTGGAATTGAAGATCTAAAGGCGAAATTGGAAAATACAGCACAAGAGAAGCAAGGAATAGATCAAGGCAACAAAGAAGCTAGCACAAATGATATAGTTCAAGCTATGTCCCAAGTTACCTTGAAAGAGGTGGAGATCATAGAACTAAAAGAATAAAAACAAAGACTAGAAGAGGAAAATCAGAAAAAGGAAAATGAAATAAAAGAGTTGACAAAAAACAAGAAAGATTTGGTAGGCAGAAATCATAGGATGATAGGCCAAGTGACAGGACAACTAGCATTGCAAGGTGTAAATCGTTTGATTTGGGATTCAATCATCGACGAGGTTGCAAAATGGAGGCCTTATCTAGATTTTTTGAAGACAAAGGAAGCCATAGAAAATGATAGCTTACAAATCTGTAAAGCAATGAGAGAAGTTTTAGGTAAGATACCAAAAGACACAGCCCAGGGTACCATAAGTTTCTTAAATACTCTGACAAAAGGTGATCTGAAAGCAATGGCTATCAAAAACAGGGTAACAGTCATAATTTGGGCTAGGAGAGTCCTTAGCAAACATTCTCACATTGAGAATGTTCAGGCTAGTGAATAATAGATGAAGGAACAGGTTGAAGCGACCAAAAAGGGATTTGAGAAGGTAATACAAAAGGGGCTGCCTTCTTTTTGGGATGAAAATAATGAGTTAATTTCCCAAGATAATTATAAGGATTTACTATATAACATTGGGAGGAACCATGAGAAATTTCAAGGTTTGACTCATGTTCTAATAGGGAAAATTCTACTGAAGAAACTCTCCCTCGATTTTGAAATTCTAAACCAGCTGGCCATGATAGCTGAAAAGATTCCTCCAACTTCCATTGCAGAGCACATAGAGATGAAAGTTCTGGTCGAGGATATGACTAGTTATGAGGTACCTTCTATAGAGAAATGGAAGACAGTGGAGAGATATGAGAATATGAAGTACACCTTGCACACATGAAGACTACTATTCGAGAAAGAAGCCCTGTCAGCAGCTACCGCCAATAGAAAGACATCAAATATTATATTTTGAGAAATTTTGAAATTGTATAAATTTTGACTGAAATGGAATGTAATAGTTAGTTTATACTTTTATATTTTTAGCTATGAAGCAGTTAGGGTTTTACCTCGAGAGGTTTTACAATGTATAAAGATTCCAATGTTATTTTATTCAAAGGATTATATGTTTATTTTTGGCAATGTAGTAAGTGTTGGAACCCGTGAAGAGATACTCGTTTTGTATTGAGCCCTTAAATTTTGAATAAAAATTCTCGAGCAGAGTTGATGCATATTTTCAAGAGTAAAGATTCCTGTATTATTTTATTCAAAGGATTAAAAATAATGTGACTGTCCTGTCAATGATGAGCTAATTAACAAATTAAATTATGACGATAATGACTACGCTGTTATTGCAGAATGTGAAACTATATGAATCAAGTAAAGAAATTGACTGATGCATAACGTGCATAAAAATAATATGAATGATAAATCAAGCACACAGATTTATATGTTTTATGATTTAACAATACAAAACAAAGTTATTAGATGTATGTATGAAAAAACAAAATGAATCAAGGAAACTTGATACACATAACAAAAGAAAGTAAAATAGAAACTAACTAAAATTTTTTAAAGATTGTAAAACATTACTAGTCTCCAAGTATAGAGTGTCTCCAGTTCTCTCCTTCGATGGTCCTCCCCATTCATGCGATTTGACCAGTATTATATCCATACTAGTTCTAGACTGCAAGAATGGTCGTCCGATCCTTCTTGTGCTAACCATTCTGGATACAGGTGAATTGCTGGATACCGGTATTCTCAATTATCTACTAAACGAAGGGTCGGCCGACCCTTCTTGTGCTTAGTATTTTTCCATTATTTTCCATTCTGGTTATATCTAAAATGACGGCCTAGCCTTAGTATTTGTCCATTATTTGACCATTCTGGATTTCGGTTGTAAATGTTTTCCAATAATCGGTGATTTTTTGGTTGTAAATGTTTGTTCTTTATATATAAAATACTTTTATTCTTAATATGTCAAATGCTTTTGTTCTTAATATGTAAAATACAATAAGTTATATTCAGAAAGATATATTCATCATTTGACCATATTTCTCTATAAAATACTTCTCTATAATTATATTGAAGCATATAGATGGATTTATTCAGAAGGCTGTGCACATCCATTCATTAAAAAAAGGAGAGCCTGGGAGCATGAATAGATTTCCCAGTATGGCTCTGTAAGTTTAACAAGCTGATGCAAAAAAAATTCCAAAATTGATGTCAAAACTAATCCAAGTAGGGATCTATTCTACAATAAATTATGCCATTGAACTGAGGTAGACTCAGCAATTCTCATGTCCACAGAGGGGGATTCCTGGCAATGGTTGCACTGTGACATCCTGGCCATCTTCAAAATTTCTTCTTTTATAAAATCCACTGTCCCCATAAGTTCAATCTGATTGTGTTCCAAATCATCAATTCTGGAGTCGTAATAGGTTAATTGCTGAGAAATATACCGCATGTGGTTGGCTAACTCTCTTTCCGATTTGATGCCCAAGCAGACTACCTCATAATACTTTAGCGGGCGTTTTTTGAAGTCTTCCACATTGGACCTTAGGAACATCACTCCGTCAGCAAGGCCCGCCATTGAACTGAGAGAATAGGTTAGACACGGGACCGACCATAGTTTCAATTGTTTAATCCACCAAACCTCTTATGAGCACGAGAGACTCTGCAACGACCACAGGTTATATTCTCCTCTTGCTCCTTGGTGGTCCATAATGCTCGTCGAACTGAAGTTTACTTTTCCAAGTAATTGTAAATAAGTAACATTACACATTTACATTAGTATCATTATAGTAACATTACACATACGAAAACTATTCTATTTTTTTAAATAGAATCATTCTGATTTCGTTTTTTAATAGAAGCATTCTTTCTTCTTGTTTTATTTTAAATAGAAACATTCTTTCTTTTTGTTCTTTTTAAATCAAAGCATTATTTCTTTTTTCTTTTTTTAAATAGAATGAAATATCATAAAAGGGAGAACACAAGAAGGATCGACCGACCCTTCTTGCAGTGTCGAACTATTATGAAAATAATATTGGGGATAAGAAGCGTCGCTCGACCCTTTTGTAGTGTCGAACTATTATAAAAATAATATTGGGAATAAGATGGGTCGGTCGACCCTTCAATTATGAGGGAACTTTAAAAATAGAACACTTTGTAAGTTATAACATATAAAAATGGTTTATGAGTAATTTTGTTTTGGATCCTTGTTTTTTGACAAGAAGGATCGGCTGCCTCTTCTTTTCGAAGTTATTTGTGAAAACCTTTATCGAGAAATTCAGCTATATCCATAATGGGGAACTCAAGAAGGATCGACCGACCCTTCTTGCAGTGTTAAACTATTATGAAAATAATATTGGGAAGAAGAAGGGTCGGCCAACCTTTCATCTACGAGGGAATGGTAAAAATAGAACGCCTTGGAGAAAGAGCAATCGCTCTTTCTTTGAGAGTATTTCTACTTGCCAACAAAGTCTTTGAAGCATCTATAAATTTGGCGACATGTGGAATGCTTATATTGTGACACGTGGAATATCTGATTTTTAAAATTATTTCAAAGATTTTTTAAATGAATATTAAGGATATTAATGGTACCAGGCATGTTGGCCATAGGATTTTCAAGGAATCGATTGGAGTAAGAAGTGTACGATTACTCCAGCAAAATCTTTAGTCGCTACAGATGGTGAGCCCTAAGCATTGAGTTGCAGAGCATTTCATGCTGCAGCTCAGTAAGCTTAGGGTCCGTTGGATCTGAAGATTCTCCAAATCCAATGGACTCTAAGCACTGAGCTGTAGCATTAAATGCTCTGCAGCTCAATGCCTAGGGCTCGCCGCTACAGATGATATCTATGATCCCGCCATACTGTTATAATTACCATTGACCCCATCAAGAGACATTTTTGGTGACAAGACATAAAAATTGTGTGGACTGAAAGCATGATGAGATTATTCACATGAGGGATACAATCCATCATTTACAGCAAATATTATTCATCCTGCTGCCATTTAATGCGCTGGCAGTAGGCATGTTGGCCATTGGATTTTCAAGGAATCGATTGGAGTGATACGTGTACGATTACTCTAGCAAAATCTGCCGCAAAATCTGTAGTCGCTACAGATGATATCTTTGACCACCACGATCCTACCATACTGTCATAATTACCATTCCCCATCCGTCCTAGACTCCCATCCCATTCAATCCATTAACACAGTGGCCATTCACTATATATAAGCTAATCCATCAACACAATAACCACTCACAACAAACTAAAATGGAATTTTTCAGTTTGTTCGCCATGGAATTTTTCAGTTTGTTCGCCTTGAGTCTTATGATCGCTCCCTAGTTCTGCTCATGATATATGAGCATATCGAAGTTCGCTCCCTTGAAAATCCCTGGGTATGTATGGATTTGTCATTAAGTTTCTGCAACGAGGAGGGTACATAGGGATATTAGCACTGTCGAAGTCCCAATACATGGACTTGTCATTAAGTTCTCAGCATTCTTCTCTAAGACAACATGTGCTGTTGTGGTCATTAACACTTGCAACAATCATCGAATGTTGTTTTAGTACTAGACGATGCTGTTAGCTTCTACTTACTCTTGTTTGAATTCATGAAAATGGTGTAAGAGTCAATGGGGTGCTATTAGCTTGCTTTGACAGATGAATCTTTAGCTCGCTTTATTTCATAGTGCCCTCCTCTTCAAAAGTTTGAGCTAATCTATTGTTATGGACTGCGGAAGCCTATTATTTCCTCTCCCAACATTGCACACTTAATATGTGTAATGGGTTGCTGAAATAGAGGCTTTAACTATGAACTGCCAGAATCTTATAGCTATGAAGAAACATTCTCATATAATGGATCTAATGCGCGATTTTCCTGTAGGTTAGGAGGCTTTCTAAAGTTTCTCCAGCCTACATCCACGAGTAACTAGTCCAAGTTAATGGGATGGAAAGTGGAATCCTTGGATGACTATGAGATTTTCAACACTTTTTAAAGTTTAACTTATACTACCACCTTGTGCAGGAGGTATGATGTTTTCAGTGAATGATTTGGTTTCATTCTTTCAAAGACACTTGCAGCAGTCGTCGAATGTTGTCTTAGTACAGTCCTTCATGTCTGGAAGGAGTCTAGTGCTTCTAAGTCTACAAGTCGAAGCTCCAATAAAATTTTAGTCTTTTATTACTCCTTCAAAGGAGATGATTTGATTGAGGACAAGGAGAATCTAAAGCGTTCAACGACTTTAAATTATTGTGAAATTGAATTTAAAATCAAAAAATGCAATTTCGGATTTGAAAAGTGAATTTCAAATAAAAAAATGCAATTGTATATTTGAAGATTGCAGTTTTCATTTGTAAATGTTCAAAATTTTAAGGTGAAAAAATCAATGTCTAAAATATTCAGTCATTGTATGAATATCAAGTCAATCAGCTATGTTATAACATAAAAAACAATGTCTAAAATATTCAGTCATTGTTTGAATATCAAGTCAATTGTACTTCCATTTTTTGACATGAAGGATCAACCGCCCCTTCATTTTGTAGTTAATTGTGAAAACATTTATCTAGCAATTTAGCTATATCCATAATCGAGAACACAAGAAGGATCGACCGAACCTTCTTGCAGTGTTAAACTATTATGAAAATAATATTGGGAATAAGAACAGTTGGTCGACCCTTCAATTTTGAGGGAATTATAAAAATAGAACACCTTGGAAGTTATAACATATAAAAATAGTTTGTCCCGACTTCCGTTTTACAAAAAGAAGGATCGACCGCCCCTTATTTTCGAAGTTAACTGTGAAAACCTTTATCCAACAATTCAGCTATATCCATAATGGAGAACACAAGAAGGATCAACCGACCCTTCTTGCAGTGTCAAAATATTATGAAAAGAATATTGGTAATAAGAAGGGTCGAGCGACCCATTCTTGCAGTTTCGAACTATTATAAAAATAATATGGGGAATAAGAAGGGTCGGCTGACCCTTCAATTAAAAATAGAACACCTTAGAAATTATATCATATAAAAATGGTTTGTTCCTACTTCCGTTTTATGACAAGAAAGATCGGCTGCCCCTTCTTTTAGTAGTTAATTGTCAAAACCTTTATCCAACAATTCAACTATAGCCATAATGGATAATACAGGAAGGAGAAATGAGAATATTTCCACTTGCCAGCAAAGTCTTTAAAGCAAAACCTCTATAAATTTTGTTGTTAAAATGTTGATATCTAGTATCCTAGGGTGACACATGGAACGATCATATTGTGACATGTGGCATATTTGATTTGGCTCTTTGTGAATAGGGAGGTTACGATTTTATTTGATTTGGCACATTGAGTATAGCGAGGTTACTAATATGGGTTTAACCACAACACAATCACCCTGTAGCTGGAATGCTAATTGAAAAAATAACATCAATTTATTAATTTATGTTAATCATTTGCATAAATATATAAAATGTTTTAATTAAATAAATTCACTTAAAACATAAAAGACACACAGATCATGCGTAAAGAAAAATCCAAACTGTAGATCAATGTATGGATTATTGATTACAAATATGATTAAACATGACAGTGCTTTGCAAAGAAAACTAATCAAAGGTAGGATAGCCACCCGCTCACAGTCAAAGAGCTTTTGTTTGGTGATTAAAGAAGAAGATATGAACAACCCATCAATATAGAAATGAATTCTATATTGACTTTAGCAGAAAATGGTAGTGGATGCTTGAAATGAAAGCAATAGAGCATAATATTTATGAATTCTATCCCAATACTGTTGAATATTGTAACTTCTAAGAATATTATATTTGTACATTATTTATTCCGGAGATGTTCCATCCCTCCGAGGTGATTCTATTATGTATCCGGAGATGTTTATTCCTCCGAGGAGTTGTTGCAACTAGGGTTATTAGACCCACCATGTTGGGGTCGGCCCAGTTAGTTATAATAGGGTATTTAACCTAATGGTTAAATACGAGCCTACATGTACTTGTGTAAAATATATGTCAGAGTAGTGTATAAATAGAGGAGGTGTGTTCCTCATTTGACACACTCACACACTTGAAAAGATGAGCACTTGTCTGGGAGATTTGCTAAGGAGGATTAGAAGGAGGGAGCACATCTTTTATTTTGATTTATCATCTTATTGAGGAAAGCTTTGCTGGGTTTTCTACCCCATGAGGGTTTCCCAGGATAAATCTGTGTCTCTTGTGTTTATGCTATGCTTGTTGTTTCTTCAGTGATCCTGCATATGCTATTATTGTGAAATGGAATGTGATGCTGCTATTTTCTGTCTTAGCATATTGAATTTTAACAAATACAACACTTATCAAGGCATGAAAAAGCATACAAGTATGAATTAAACAGTGAGAGAAGCATTCACATAAGAGAAGAAGTAAACAGACCGGTTGAAATTTCAAGTAAGAATCATTGGGCATAGAGTCGAAAAATAAACAATTTATATACCAGCAGATAAACCACCATAAATATTTTCACAAAGGCAAGGTAGTTGTTAGATTACAGTCAAAGCTTTTTGCAGGTGATTTAGAAAGAAACATAGACAGTCCATCAATAATGGGCACCAAGTTATAGATGAATACACTATCAATTTTAAGAAGAGAAAAATACAGTCGACTGTAAACAAGATCAACACATGCATCTTTGATTTTGTAAAGATGAGTTATTTCCTGTGTGGCTCTTTATATTCAAATATATCAACTCGATACAAAATTCTTGTCTCTCCAAAAGGTTTCCAACCCTTTCAAAGTAATTCATAATGTCTTTTAACTAAAAACTGAAATAACTTAATTAAACTTGCCAAATGTCATTTGAGTCAAAGTCAGAAACAATATTACAAATTTCTTTTGAATAAAAATACTTCAAAATCCTCATTTGATGTAGAACCCAACGGCTACTTTCAAGAATGAACTGTGTACTTCATTTTTCCGTACTTTTCCACGTTTATCCACTGATCAGTAGTTGGATGATTGTAGATGGCCATCTCTTTTACCATGACTCTCATTTCAACATGATCTGCATAAGAAATCTGTGGAAGTCTTTCGCCAATTGAAATCATTTTGTTTAGAATTTCAAAATCTCCTGCAATCTTTTCCATTAAAATTTTCCTTGTCAATAAATTTAAATACTGAAATTTCGTATGATCCATTCTTATATTCATCTTGGGGAATTAACTCCTGATTCTCATCCCAGAAAGCAGGAAAACCTTTTTTAATCAATTTCTCAAACTGCTTTTTGAATTCCGCTACTTGTCTCCTCATTGCTCCAGCTTTGGATTCAACATCTCTAGCTTTATCAATGTCTCCATTCTGAACTATCTCCATCTTTCTCCTTTATAAACAAACTTAAAATATTATTAGATTGAGTTTCAAGGCCCTACCTATCACTGAAAATCAAGCACTTTGTTATGTTCTGTCATTGTCTGCAGTGCCCACTCGTCCAGAACCTTCCAACGCTGACAATACAAAGAGGAATGTCAACTTTTGCATGTTTTTCTGCTATATATAACTTATTTTCTTTATCCTCCTTGCATCTTTCAGGGTGCCATTTTCCTCCTTCATCGATCTCACATGCTATAATTTGGACCGTCATATTTCATGTACTTTTTGCCACTTGATAACTTCTTTACTTCTACCATCTGATCATTTTCCTTTTTCAAATATCGATCCCTGGATCTCTATCACTGAATTTAGCCATTTAATGGTTTACTTTAGTGCAGAGAACTTACCTGTTTCTTTTAAGGTTGGTTTGGGCCCCCGGTTGACCTGTCTGTCTCTTCACAGCTTGCTCCTGTCACTTTCGGATGCAAAATAGGACAGATGGAATCCAGCTATCCGTGCAGGCGAGTTTTTTATATTATTTATCCTTTGATATCACCCCTGCATATCCTACGGTGTAGAAGCTTCCCTGGCCGTCTATTTTCTTGATCTGTTCTGGGCCATGGTTCGCCACTGGTTTTTTGTCTCTATGATCCCTGGTGGCCTCGGATCCCGCCACATGTCACCTCTTCTACGAGTTAAAACCACGGGAATTCACCCACCGTTGATCTGGATCTTGCATGAATCCTGGCCGTGAAACGGTGCGACTTTTAACAAATTCACGGATTTGGCTTACGTTGATGTTTCATGCAAGTTAGATCCACGAACAAAACCTCGGCCATAGATCTCGGCCTCCTCATATCTGCACCATCCAAACTTGTGGGCATCTACCAAAAGTTCGTGGATCCAAAAATTTGTTTGCTCCACGCATGTCGTATCGGAGTAGTAGTTCCCGACCGTCGATATGCTCCATTGGCCATTGATCTGCTACTTAAGATGCTCGTTGGATAAACATAAACCTCCGTCTAAAACACCTTACCCTTTTTTCGCTAATCCTGCTCATGTCTGTAGATCTTCACCACCTAAGATCTAGACGGTTTATTTGCGCAGATATGTAACAGGAGGCAGACCTCTGCAATTTAATTCTCCTTGCAAAGTTTTGGGCTTGGAATTTTGATGATTTCACCCTTGAGGCCGTGAATACCTACCCAAATGATTCTCCATTCTTCTTATAAATTGAACCTCCCAGTTTCATCCAGGACAATGCTAGTGCTAACACCGACAAGCTAAACTTCAGTGGCGAACTATTATGAAAAGAATATTTGGAATAAGAAGGGTCGAGTGACCCTTCTTGCACTATCCAACTATTATGAAAATAATATTGAGAATAAGAAGGGTCGTCCTGTTAATTTTCGAGCATTAATTCACAATACTCTAGGATATTTACTGAGAGAATAACATGTACAGTATATCAATGCATATCAATTATAGCAACCATATCAATCATCACAAGATGCAATCATAAGAGACAATAGACACACAGAGTTTCCGTGGGGAAAACCCTAAGGTGAAAAACTCCACAACTTCCTCAGAGATATATAGAGCAATAGAAAAACCAAAGTACAACCCAAGTACACAGAGATAGACTCCTCCTAGTAGCTGATCCTCCTCCTCACATGTGCGCCACTTTTCGAGTGATGGATAAGTGAGAAAGTGAAGTGATCAAATAGAGAGATCCCGCTCTCTATTTATACTTGTTCTGAGCATCCTAATAAACCTATGGGGCTGACTTTTCTAACTCAGCCTAATAACCCCAGGTTAACTTAATCAGGGCCGACCCCACACATGGTGGTCTAATAACCCATCGACAAGTTACGACACTTGCGACACTTGTCAATAAAAATGACGACACTTCCGTATAGAGGAATAATACATCTCTATAGGAGTACAATAAAATACATAGATGAAATACATTCTGAAGTTACATACACATCAACACTCCCTCTTAACTAGGAAGGTATTTCTTGACACTGATCTGCTAACACAAGTCTTCTTCTCTGGATCATCATCAGCGAATCATCATCCTCGAATCATCATCATCATCACTGTTGCTTCTATCTCAATCAATCTCTGATCTACTCGTCATAGGAATTTCTACAGAGCCAGTACTTTTTCATACTGGATGTAGGCCCACCACCTGTATGTCTTCATCATCACTGGACATACTGTGGAATACTCAGGACTGATTACGTGCCTCAACAAAACCTCGAAAGAGCATCCCATGACTGATTACGAGCACACTGCTCAATCTATTGGATCTCCCAGGATATTTTACATGTTAAACTTCACAAAACCTACTAAGAGCATCCCAAGATGTTACAAGCAAACCGCTCTACTTGTCTGGATCTCGATAGAGCATCCCAGGCCATTACAAGCAGATTGCTCTACCTGTCCGGATTTTAAAGGATATTTTCTATGTGAACTTTCGCAAAACCTACTCAGAGCATCCCAGGATGTTACGAGCAAACCGCTCTACCTGTCTGGATCTCGATAGAGCATCCCAGGATGTTACGCGCACACCGCTCTACCTGTCTGGATTTTAAAGGATCTTTTCTTTGCAAAACTGTAGCAAAACCTACTCAGAGCATCCCAGGATGTTACGAGCACACCGCTCTACTTGTCTGGATCTCGATAGAGCAACCCAGGCTGTTACGAGCACACCGCTCTACTTGTCCGGTTTTAAAGAATCTTTTCTATGCTACCTGCACAACCTGTCCACGAACACAGAGTATCAAACCGATACTCATCATACATCATCCTGATGTACATCATCACATGATCAAACTGATCATCATCATAGCATCGACCTGATGCATATCATCTAGAGCAACATCCTGAAGCTTGTCATTTGTGATCATCCTGATCATCATCATATCATCATCCTGATGCATATCATCTGGAGCAACATCTTGAAGCTCGTCATCTGTGATCATCCTGATCAAACAATATATCCATCTGATGCATACAAAGTATTTACCTGATACATATCATCATACATGATCTACCTGATCATATAATGCATCCACATGATATACATAATTCATCCACCTGATACATATAATGCATCCGTCTGATACATGCATAAGTACATGATCATACTGATCATACAAGTATCCACCTGATACATATACAAATACATGATCTACCTGATCATACAAGTATCCACCTGATACAAATCCATGATCCAACTGATCATATCAAGCATCCAACATGATGCGTACATACATATAAATGATCCAACTGATCATATCCATCATCCAACATGATGCATACATACATATACATATAAATGATCCAACTGATCATATCCAACATCCAACATGATGCATACATACATATACATGTTCAAATTGATCAAAGCATCCAACTGATGCATATACAAAGCAGTAACTGGAGCATCGTCCTGATGCTCATCATCTAGCGCTTACATCCATAGCCATGGGAAGGATCCTCCTCTCACCATGCTTGGAATGGCCCCAGCAGATGTGTCCATCACTTCTTCCTCGAAGTGTCATCGATCTCAAGAACACCAAGCCTCTCTCTAAAGAACTCGAACTTCACTCTGGCTAGTGGTTTCGTCAGTAAATCTGCAACCTGCTCATCCGTCGCAACATATAGGAGCTTCACTGCTCCTCTCTGCACCATATCTATGATATAGTGATATTTGATCTCGATGTGCTTCGACCTGTTGTGGGACACCGGGTTCTCAGACAACTTCACACAAATCTGGCTGTCACAAAAGATACCATTAGCCTCCAACAAGAGATCAAATAACTCAGACAGTAGCTTCCGAAGCCATACTTCCTCACAACTAGCCGAACATGCTGCAACATACTCTGCTTTGGCTGTACTCAGTGCTACGCAAGATTGATTCCTGCTAAACCGAGAGATCACACCTGATCCCATACTGAAGCAGCACCCAGAAGTGCTCTTCCTATCTGCAGCACTTCCTGCCCAATCTGAATCAACATAATCCTGCAGGTTAAACTTTTGATTCGCATCATACTTGAGCCCATAGTCAACTATACCCTTCAGGTACCTCAGAATATGCTTTACAACAACCAGGTGAACACTCCTCGGATCCGTCAGGAACTAGCTCAGTGTGTTCACCGCAAGGCAAATATCTGGTCTCGTGTTTGTCAAGTACATCAAGGACCTAATCATCTGACGATACATAATGACATCAACTGGCTCAGATGAAGCATCACACAGAAGCTTTAGGTTCGATGCCATCGGTGTGGCCATGGCCTTGCAATCCATCATCTCGAACCTCTTCAGGATCTCTACTGCATACTTCCCTTTTCCAAGGAAGATACCATGTGCACTCTACCACACCTCCATGCCTAGAAAACAGTGCATCATCCCCAAGTCCTTCATCTCGAACTTAGCTGCAAGCTTCCTCTTGGTATAGACAATCAAACTATCATTACCTGTTACAAACAGATCATCGACATATAGAAGTAGTATCACTGGATTGCCTTCCTCAAACATGTAGTAAAGGTTGGAATCTGCTTTACTCTTGGTAAAGCCCAACTGGATAGGAAACCGTCCATCCTACCATACCAAGTCCTGGGAGCTTGCTTCAAGCCATACAAGGCTTTCTTCAATCTGCACACATATGACTCCCTGTCATGTGTCTCAAAACCTAGTAGTTGCTCCACATACACTCCCTCCTCGACTACACCATTCAAGAAATCTGTCTTTACATCCATCTGGTGTATCTTCCATTTCATCACTGCAGCCAGAGCAAGTACTAATCTGATGGAAGTGTACCTAGCTACAGGAGAAAAAGTTTCTTCATAATGTATTCCCTCTTTCTGAGAGAAGCCATGAGCTATGAATCTTGCCTTGTATTTCTCTATGTTGCCATCTGCAGCATGCTTGATCTTGTAGATCCATTTGGAAGTCACAACAGACTTCCCTTTAGGTCTTGGGAAAACATCCCAAACATCATTTTTCATTATTGATTGGTATTCCTCGATCATGGCATCCTTGCATTCTTTCTTTTCCGCTGCCTCTTCATAACTGGAAGGTTCTTTGTTCATGATATCACAGAGTAAAGCAACATAGCCGGTATGATATCTAGTTCTCTTCTTTGCTCCATGTTCTTCTTCTAGAATGCCATATCTCTCTGCATCTTGAATGAGCTCTCTAGCCCATGCTGGTTTCCTCTTGTGAGAGTTATGGATCTACAGGTTCTTGCGGATCTTAAAGTTCATGATCTGGATTTGGAATTGCTTCAGTCATAGTAGTGTCTTGAAATCTAGTTTCCTTAGGTTCTTCATAATCTTCAACAGGTGTCTTCCTTGATTTGATGAATGCTGCGTTTTCATCAAATGTCACATCCCTGCTGACATCAATCTTCTTGAACCCTCGAAAGTATATTCTGTAAGCCTTCGAGATTTCACTGTAACCCACAAAGATACCCTTCTTTCCTGAAGGATCTAGCTTGGTCCTCTTTTCCTTTGGGACATGTGTGTATATTGGACAACCAAATATTCTGAAATGGATGACTTTAGGTTTCTTACCAGAAAATACCTCTTATGGTGTCTTGTTGTCCAATATCTTGTGGGGTGTTCTGTTTTGCACATATACAGCTGTCCTAGCTGCTTTTTCCCATAGATGCATAGGTAGATCCTGGTCATGCAACATTGCCCTTGCTGCTTCCATGATTGTTCTATTCTTTCTTTCTGCAACTCCATTCTATTGTGGATTGTAAGGAGCAGTCAACTCCCTCTTAATCCCTGAATCACTGCATAAATTCTTGAAGTCACCTGAAGTGAATTCTCCACCATTGTCGGATCTGAGTGTTTTGATCTTCTTATCAGTTTGATTCTCCATCAAGGTTTTGAATTCCTTGAACTTATCAAACACTTCATCTTTGTTCTTCAAGAAGTAAACCCAAGGCTTCCTGGAGAAGTCATCAATGAAAGAGACATAGTAAGCATACCCACTCAAAGAACTGGACCACATACATTGGAGTGGATAATTTCCAAGATACTTTTTGCCTTGCTTTCACTCCTTGAAAATGCCTTCTTTATGTTCTTTCCTTTTGCACATCCTTTGCAAACACCTTCATGCTTGGTCTTGATTTCAGGAAGACCTACAACTTTACTTGCAATTGATAATGCTCTGTAGTGCATATGTGCAAGTCTTCTATGCCAAATTTCATTTGGCTCCATGGATTCATGTACCATGGCATGTTTAGGTTGTCCCTTCAATTTGTACAATCCTCCCTCTTGCTCTCCAATAACCACTGCATGATGAATAGTTTTACCCTTTGGCCACATTAGGACTTGGCCATCTACAAATGAAACCCTCATGCCTTTTGCATCCAATGCAGAGATGGAGAGTAATTTCTTCTTGAGTCCAGGTACAAATAACACATCTTTCATCTTCAAGGACTTTCCAGATTCTAGGTTGTAGGAGGCTTCTGCACTTCATTTGATAGGGTATTGATAATCATCCCCAAGTTTCACTTTATGGGGTGATTCATGTTTAGATAGATTTACAAAAGATTATTTAAACCCAGTCATGTGTTTAGAAGCCCCACTGTCAATTAGCCAATCATTACAACCATGAGAAATAGTAGCTGTGAGAGCAGAGATTAGAACATACTCTTCTTCTCTTGATGAGTCATCATCATCACTTTCTGCTCTAGATTTCTTCCTGGGACGTTCGTCATCCTCAGTAATATGAGCATGATATATTCATTTGTTATTCTTCTTATTCTTGTTGAAGTTGTTGTCTTTCTTCTTCTTGGGGCAATTTGAAGCAAAGTGTCCCATTTCATTACATTCGTAACATCGAACATGAGATAGATCTTTCTTCTTGTGATGAGGATGAGAATGTTTCTTGTTATGATATTTCTCCCTCTTAAACTTGATTCCCTTGGTGTGCGCTGTGAGGGCTTGATCTTCATTCCCCATCTTTTCTTCTCGTGCCACAAGCCTTACTTCTTCTTGTGAGCATTCTTCCCGTAGTCTGCTGAACGATACCAACTTCTTTCTTGCACAGATTCCTTGGATAAAGGAATCCCAAGACCTGGGTAGCCCATTAAGAGTGGTCATGACAACTTCACCATTCTCCACCATTTCATCCATTGCTTCTAGTTGTTCCTTGATCTGAGAGACCCTAGAAAAATAAGATTGAATGGATTCTCCATTCTGAAGCTTTACCCCTTTCAATTGGTTCCGCAGAGTCATCTTCCGATTTATGTTCTTCCCTTCAAATAGCTTGGAAAGGGAATCAAACATCTCTTTGGGTGTCTTTAGAGATGACACATGGGGAATGAGATGGTCCTTGACCAAGTTCTTCTTGTGGAGGGATTTAGCCTCTTCTCCCTCTGGGACAAGGACCTCTTCCCTTATGTAAGTATCCAATTCATTTTCTTCCAGGATTAACCCAATCCTATACTTCCAGGCTCAGAAGTTATCAGCCCCTTCAAGCTTATCCTCAAGATTGGTGTGGTGAGACATCTTAAAGAGTACTTCAAATGGAAATAGAAAGGATTTAGGTATTACCACTTGATTTGCTAAAAACTGGATTTGGTCTCGAATTTGGGTTTGTCAGAGAAACCCTAAAAATTCAAAATGTGAATTTCAACTTTCTGAAATGATAGAAAGATGCGCCTTGATGAGCTGATCAGCCTGGTGTATTCAGAATTTGAGATCTGCAAAGCTTCACCGTTAAGAAATGCCTTTTAGTCTTCCCGAGTTCACTATGGAGGAACCTGACTTAGGGTTTGAGTTTCCCGGAGATTTACCTAGCCAAAAATCTCGATCCAAAGCTCTAAACATTGATTTTTCCAAGGAGCTTCCAACTATGTCTTCAGATTTCAGAAATACCTATTTTTGTGGAAACCCTAATTTTTAGGGACAAAACTGAAAGTGCTCAGAGCTGAATTCTGATTGAATAGAAAGATTCACCTTGCTGAGGAGAGTCAATCTATCATATTTCTTTTGCAAAATCTATGGAGAGAAACCCAAAAACAAGAAGCCCTAGCTTCCGCAACTGTACAGTGTCTTGTTCTCGGGTTAGCTCTGATACCATGTTAATTTTCGATCATTAATTCACAATACTCTAGGATCTTTACTGAGAGAATAACATGTACAGTATATCAATGCATATCAATTATAGCAAGCATATAAATCATCACAAGATGCAATCATAAGAGACAATAGACACACAGAGTTTCCATGGGGAAAACCCTAAGGTGAAAAACCCCACAACTTCCTCAGAGATAGATAGAGCAATAGCACAACCAAAGTACAACCCAAGTACACAGAGATAGACTCCTCCTAGCAGCTGATCCTCCTCCTCACATGTGCGCCACTTTCCGAGTGATGGATAAGTGAGAAAGTGAAGTGATCAAATAGAGAGATCCCGCTCTCTATTTATACTTGTTCTGAGCAGCCTAATAAACCTATGGGGCTGACTTGTCTAACTCAGCCTAATAACCCCAAGTTAACTTAATCAGGGCCGACCCCACACATGGTGGTCTAATAACCCATCGACAAGTTACGACACTTGTGACACTTATCAATACGAATGATGACACTTCCGTATAGAGGAATAATACATCTCTATAGGAGTACAATAAAATACGTAGATGAAATACATTCTGAAGTTACATATACATCAACACGACCGACCTCTCAATTACGAGGCAATTTTAAAAATAGAACACCTTGGAAGTTTTAACATATAAAAATGGTTTCTCCCGACTTCCATTTCCCGACAAGAAGTATCGGCCGCTCCTTCTTTTTGTAGTTATTTGTGAAAACCTTTATCCAACAATTCGGCCATATCCATAATGGAGAACACAAGAACGATCGACCGACCCTTCTTGCATTGGTGAACTATTATGAAAAGAATATTTGGAATAAGAAGGATCAAGCGACCCTTCTTGCAATGTTGAACTATTATGAAGATAATATTAGGGATACGAAGGGTCGTCCGACCTTTCAATTACGAGGCAATTTTAAAAATAGAACACCTTGGAAGTTTTAACATATAAAATGGTTTCTCCCGACTTCCGTTTTCCGACAAGAAGGATCGGCCGCCCCTTCTTTTTGTAGTTATTTGTGAAAACCTTTATCCAACAATTTGGCTATATCCATAATAGAGAACACAAGAAGGATTGACCGAGCCTTCTTGCAGTGTCAAACTATTCTGAAAAGAATATTTGGAATAAGAAGGGTCCGTCGAGCCTTCATTTACGAGGGAATCACAACAATAGAACACCTTTGGGAAAGACCGGCTGCTCTTTCTCTGAGAATACTTCCACTTGCCAGCATAGTCTTTGAAGCAAGACGTCTATAAATTTTGTTGTTTAAATGATGATATCTAGTATCCCAGGGTGACAAGTGGAACGATCTTATTGTGACATGTGGCATATTTTATTTGGTACATTGAGTATTATAAATATAGTTTAATTATAATATTGGCTCGTATAGAATATTTTCTCCTCTGAGCACCGCTGAATTTGGAAGTTTGAGTATATTGGATCATATTTTAGTATTTCGGTAGTTACTCTGAGGATAATTACTTGATTTGAAGTGCAGCGGATAAACCACTTCTAAAGGCTAATTATTCTTAAGCATAATTAACTAGTAATTAAGGTGTTAATTACAATGTTGATGTATATGTAACTTCGAAATGTATTTCATCTATGTATTTTTATATATATTTATTGTACCCTTATAAGAGATGTGTTATTCCTCTATAAGGAAGTGTCGTCATGTGTATTGACAAGTGTCGCAAGTGTGTGTACTTGCCGATGGGTTATTAGACCACCATGTGTGGGGTCAGCCATGAAATATATATTATATTGTGGATGCACCTAGCTAGACAAGTCGTCCCCATAGTGTAACTGGGCAAACAGGTTAAGTATAAATAGAGATCGGGATATCTCTATTTTGATCACTCGGAAACTCACACTTCTCTCACTCAGAAAGTGGTGCAGTAGTGAAGAGGAGGATCATCTAATACTAGGAGACTATCTCAGTGTATTTTGGTTGTACTTTGGTTGAGCCATTGCTCTCTCTATCTCTGAGGAAGTTGTGGGGTTTTTCACCTTAGGGTTTTCCCCATGGAAACTCTGTGTCTCTTGTCTCTCATGCTTTTGATTCTTGTGATGCTTGACATGCTTGATATGATTGTTATGCATTGATATACTATACATGTTATTCTCTCAGTAAAGATCCTAGAGTATTGTGAATTAATGCTCAAAATTTAACATGGTATCAGAGCTAACCTAAGAAGAAGACATTTTACAGTGACGAAAACTTGAGTTTATTGTTTATTGGGTTTCTCTCCACAGATTTTGGAAAAGCAGTATAGTAGATTGACTCTACGCATCAAGGAGCATCTACCTGTCCAATCAGAATTCAATTCTGAGCATTTTCAGATTTGGCCCTAAAACTTAGGGTTTCCACAAAAATAGGAATTTCTGAAATCTGAAGACATAGCTAGAAGATCCTTGCAAAAATCAAAGTTTAGAGCTTTGGATAGAGATTTGTGGCTGGGTAGATCTCCGAGAAACTCAAATCCTAATTCAGGGCTCTCCCTAGTGAACTCGGGAGGACAAAAAGACAAATCTGAAGGGTACAACTTTGCTGATCTCAATTTCTGAATACACCGGGCTGATCATCTCATCAAGGCGCATCTTTCTATCCTTTCAGAAAGTTGAAATTCACATTTTGAATTTTTAGGGTTTTTTCGACAAACCCTAATCCGGGACCAGATCCAGTTTTCAGCATTTCAAGTGGTACGACCTAAATCTTTTCTATTTCCATTTGAAGTACTCTTTAAGATGTCTCACCACACAAAGTTTGAGGATAAATTTGAAGGGGATGATAACTTCCAAGCTTGGAAGTATAGGATTGGGTTTATCCTGGAAGAGAATGAGTTGGACTCATATATAAAAGAAGACATCCCTATCCCAGAGGATGAAGAGGTTAAGGTATTGCATAAGAAGAACTTGGTCAAGGCAAAGAGAATCATTGCTGATTCTATCAAAGACCATCTCATACCCCATGTGTCTTCTCTAAAGACACCCAAGGAGATGTTTGACTCTTTGACCAAGCTATTTGAAGGGAAGAACATAAATTGAAAGATGACTCTGTGGAATCAATTGAAAGGGGTCAAGATGTTAAATGGAGAAACCATTCAATCTTACTTCTCCAAGGTCTCTTAGATCAAGAAATAACTTGAAGCTATGGATGAAGTAGTGGACAATGGTGAAGTTGTTATGACCACTCTGAATGGCCTACCTAGGTCATGGGACTCCTTTATTTAAGGAATATGTGCAAGAAAGAAATTGATCTCTTTCAGTAAACTATGGGAGGAATGCTCTCAAGAAGAAGCTAGACTTGTAGCTCATGAGGAAAAGATGGGAGGTGAAGATCAAGCTCTCACAGCTCACACCAAAAGAAGCAAGCCCAAGAAGGAGCACTCTCGCTACAAGAGATCCTATCAAAAGAATAAGAAGGATCTAAGATGTTTCACATGCAATGAGAAGGGTCACTTTGCTTCAGATTGTCCCAAGAACAAAATGGATAATAACAACAACTCCAACAAGAAGAAGAAGGGCAGCAAAAGAAAGTTCCATGCTCATGCTACCGAGGATGATGAACCTCCAAAGAAGAAGGCTAGGGCAGAAAGTGATGATAGTGATGATGACTCATCAAGCGAAGAAGAGTATGTTCTAATCTTTGCTCTCACAGGTACTATCTCCCATGGTTGTAATGATTGGTTGATTGACAGTGGGGCTTCCAAACACATGACTGGGTTTAAGGAATCTTTTGTAAACCTATCTGAACATGAATCACCTCATAAGGTGAAACTTGGGGATGATTTTCAATACCCAATCAAAGGAAGTGGTGAAGCCTCCTATAACCTAGATTCTGGAAAATATTTGAATATGAAAGAAGTCCTTTATGTACCTGGGCTCAAGAAGAATTTTCTCTCCATCTCTGCATTAGATGCAAAAGGCATGAGGGTTGCATTTGTAGATGGCCAAGTCCTAATGTGGCCAAAGGGTAAAACAATTGATGATGCAACAGTGATTGGAGAGCAAGAGGGAGGTTTGTATAAATTGAAGTGTCAACCCGAACATGCCATGGTACATGAATCCATGGAGCCAAGTGAACTTTGGCATAGAAGACTTGCTCATATGCATTATAGGGCACTTCCAATTGCAAGCAAGGCTGTAGAGGGTCTTCCTGAAATCAAGACCAAACATGAAGGTGTTTGCAAAGGATGTGCAAAAGGTAAGAACATTAAGAAGGCTTTCCCAAGCAGTGAAAGCAAGGCAAAAGATATCCTGGAAATCATCCACTCAGATGTATGTGGTCCTATGTCATCCAGTTCTCTGAGTGGGTATGTTTACTAGGTATCATTTATTGATGACTTCTCCAGGAAGACTTGGGTATACTTCTTGAAGAACAAAAATGAGGTGTTTGATAAATTCAAGGAGTTCAAAACCTCGATGGAGAATCAAACTGACAAGAAGATCAAAACATTCAGATCTAACAATGGTGGAGAATTCACCTCAGGTGACTTCAAGAAGATTTGCAGTGATTCAGGGATTAAGAGGGAGTTGACTACTTCTTATAATCCTCAACATAATAGAGTTGCAGAATGGAAGAATAGAACAATCATGGAAGCAACAAGGGAAATGCTGCATGACCAGGATCTACCTATCCATCTATGGGCAGAAGCAGGTAGAACAACTATATATGTGCAGAACAGAACACCCTACAAGATATTGGACAACAAGACACCAGAAGAGGTATTTTCTGGTAAGAAACCTAAAGTCAGCCATCTCAGAATATTTGGTTGTCCAGTATACACTCATGTCCCAAAGGATAAGAGGACCAAACTAGATCCTTCAGGAATGAAGGGTATCTTTGTGGGTTATAGTGAAAGTTCGAAGGCTTACAGAATATACTTTCCAGGGTTCAAGAAGATTGATGTCAGCAGGGATGTAACATTTGATGAAAACTCAGCATTCATCAAATCAAGGAAGGCACCTATTGAAGTTTATGAAGAACCTAACGAAACTAGATTTCAGGACACTACCATGACTGAATCAATTCCAGAAGTTGTTCGTGAGTTTGAAGATCCGCAAGAACCTGTAGATCCACCCCGTGAGGATAACTCTCACAAGAGGAAACCTGCATGGGATAGAGAGCTCATTCAAGATGCAGAAAGATTTGGCATTCCAGAAGAAGAACACAGAGCAAAGAAGAGAACCAGATCACATACCAACTATGTTGCTTTACTCTGTGACATTATGAACAAAGAACCTTCCAGTTACGAAGAAGCAACAAAAAAGAAAGAATGGAAGGATGCCATGGTCGAGGAATACCAATCAATAATGAAGAATGATGTTTGGGATGTTGTCCCAAGACCTAAAGAGAAGTCTGTTGTGACTTCTAAATGGATCTACAAAATCAAGCATGCTACAGATGGCAGTGTAGAGAAATACAAGGCAAGATTCGTAGCTCGTGGCTTCTCTCAGAAAGAGGGAATAGATTATGAAGAAAATTTTGCACCTGTAGCCAGGTATACTTCCATCAGAACAGTACTTTCCCTGGCTGCAGCAATGAAATGGAAAATACACCAGATGGATGTCAAGACTGCTTTCCTGAATGGTGTAGTTGAAGAGGAAGTATATGTGGAGTGTTAAATTTTGAGCATTAATTCACAATACTCTAGGATCTTTACTGAGAGAATAACATATACAGTATATCAATGCATAACAATCACAATAAGCATGACAAGCATCACAATAATCAAAAGCATGAGAGACAAGAGACACAGAGTTTCCGTGGGGAAAACCCTAAGGTGAAAAACCCCACAACTTCCTCAGAGATAGAGAGAGCAATGGCTCAACCAAAGTACAACCAAAATACACTTGAGATAGCCTCCTAGAAGCAGATGATCCTCCTCCTCACTAGTGCGCCACTTTCTGAGTGAGAGAGAGATGACTTTCTGAATGATCTAAATAGAGATCTCCTGATCTCTATTTATACTAACCTGTTTTCCCAGTGACCTTATGGGGCCGAATTGTCTAGCTAGGTACATCCACAATATAATATATATTTCAGGGCCGACCCCACACATGGTGGTCTAATAACCTATTGGTAAGCACACACACTTGCGACACTTATCAATCCACATGACGACACTTCCTTATAGAGGAATAACACATCTCTAATAAGGGTACAATAAATATATATGAAATACATAGATGAAATACATTCCGAAGTTACATATACATCAACATGGGCCAACCACTCGGTTTTGAAATACATGACAGGGAGTCATATGTGTATAGATTGAAGAAAGACTTGTATGGCTTGAAGCAAGCTCCCAGAACCTGGTATGGTAGGATGGACAGTTTCCTATCTATTTTGGGCTTTACCAAGAGTAAAGCAGATTCCAACCTTTACTACAAGGTTGAGGAAGGGAATCCTGTGATTCTACTCCTGTATGTGGATGACTTATTTGTAACAGGAGATGACAAATTAATTACAGTTACTAAGAAGAAGCTTGCTGCCGAGTTCGATATGAAAGATTTGGGAATGATGCATTATTTCCTAGGTATGGAGGTGTGGTAGAGTGCAAGTGGGATCTTCCTTAGTCAAGGGAAGTACACAGTAGATATCCTGAAGAGATTCGTGATGATGGATTGCAAGGCCATGGCCACACCTATGGCATCGAATCTGAAGCTTCCATGTGATGCTTCATCTGAGCTGGTTGATGTCACTATGTATCGTCAAATGATTGGGTCCTTGATGTACCTGACGAACATGAGACCAGATATTTGCTTTGTGGTGAACACATTGAACTAGTTCGTGATGGATCCAAGGAGTGTTCACCTAGTTGCTGTAAAGCATGTTCTGAGGTACTTGAAGGGTAGAGTAGATTATGGGCTCAAGTATAAAGCGAATCAAAAGTTTAACCTGCAGGGTTATGTTGATTCAGATTGGGCTGGTAATGCTGCAGATAGGAAGAGCACATCTGGGTGCTGCTTCAGTATGGGATCAGGTGTGATCTCTTGGTTTAGCAGGAAGCAGTCCTATGTAGCACTGAGTGGCTGAGGCAGAGTATGTTGCAGTCTGTTCAGCTAGTTATGAAGAAGTATGGCTTCGGAAGCTACTGTCTGAGTTATTTGATCTCCTGTTGGATACTATTGGTATCTTTTGTGATAACCAGAGTTGTGTGAAGCTGCCGGAGAACCCAGTGTTTCATGACAGGTTGAAACACATAGAGATCAAATATCACTATATTAGGGATATGGTGCAAAGAGGAGCTGTGAAGCTCCTGTACATTGCGACGGACGAGCAGATTGCAGATGTGCTGACGAAGCCACAAGCCAGGGTGAAGTTCGAGTACTTCAGAGAGAGACTTGGTGTTCTTCAGATTGATGACACTTCGAGGAAGAAGTGATGGACACATTTGCAGAGGCCATTCCAAGCATTTTGGAAGTTGGATCCTTCACATGGCTGTGGATGTAAGCGTTGGATGATGAGCATCAGGACGATGCTCCAGTTACTGCTCTGTATATGCATCAAGAGGATGCTAGATATGATCAGTTGGATCATTTATATGTATGTACGCATCATGTTGGATGCTGGATATGATTAGTTGGATCATTTATATGTATATGTATGTATGCATCATGTTGGATGTTGGATATGATCAGTTGGATCATTTATATGTATATGTATGTATGCATCATGTTGGATGTTGGATATGATCGGTTGGATCATTTGTATGTATTTTGTATATGCATCATGTTGGATGGTTGGCCCATGTATCTGTATATGTATCAGGTGGATACATTGTATGATTAGGTAGATCATGTATGTTGATATGTATCACGTATGATCAGGTGGATCATGTATTTGTACTTGTATCAGGTGGATCATGTATGATGATATGTATCAGGTAGATACTTGGTATGCATCAAGTAGATGCATTGTATGATCAGGATGATCATGGATGACGAGCTTCAAGACGTTGCTCTAGATGATATGCAGCACGATGTTGCAGTGATGATGATCAGGATGATCATGTGTACATCAGGATGATGTATGGTGAGTATCAGGTTGATACTCTATGGCCGTGGATCAGGTTGTGCAGATGAGCATATAATTTGGCCTTGGGAGATTTGCAGATAGTCTTTCGAGGTTTTTCCTATGGCATGTAATCTGGCCCTGGGATACCTGGCAAATGCTCTTTCGAGGTTTTTCTCTGAGAGGACATATAATTTGTCCCTGGGAGATATGCAGATAGTCTTTCGAGGTTTTGTCGGTGGCATATAATCTGGCCCTAGGATATCTAGCAGATGCTCTTTCGAGGTTTTGTCCTATGGCATATAATCTGTCCCTGGGAGATCCGATAGGTTGGGCTGTGTGCCCGTAATAAGTCCTGGGATGCTCTTGTGAGGTTTTTCTATGACCACATATAATCTGTCCTTGGGAGATCCTATAGGTAGAGCTGTGTGCTTGTAATAGCTTGGGATGCTCTTGCGAGGTTTTGTTGTGATGTCACATATAATATGGCCTTGGGATATCCTATAGGTAGAGTCGTGTGCTCGTAACATCTTGGGATGATCTTTCAAGGTTTTGTGACGCACGTAATAAGTCCCTAGGATTCCACAGTATGGCCAGTGATGACGAAGACCTGCAGGTGGTGGGCCTACATCTAGTATGAAAAAGGACTGGCTCTATAGAACTTCCTATGACGAGTAGAGTCAGAGATTGGTTGATATAGCAGCAGTAGTGACGATGATGATGACGATGCATCGATGATGATGATCCCAAGAAGAAGACTTGTTTAGTAGAACTGTGTCAAGAAATATCTTCCTAGTTAAGAGGGAGTGTTGATGTATATGTAACTTCGGAATGTATTTCATCTATGTATTTTTATATATATTTATTGTACCCTTATAAGAGATGTGTTATTCCTCTATAAGGAAGTGTCGTCATGTGTATTGACAAGTGTCGCAAGTGTGTGTACTTGCCGATGGGTTGTTAGACGACCATGT
Organism: Larix kaempferi; assembly: GCA_027924585.1. Lineage (NCBI taxonomy): Eukaryota > Viridiplantae > Streptophyta > Pinopsida > Pinales > Pinaceae > Larix > Larix kaempferi. The sequence goes on from BSBM01000455.1 coordinate 3,224,889, forward strand.
GTGGGGTCGGCCTTGAAATATATATTATATTGTGGATGTACCTAGCTAGACAAGTCAGCCCCATAGTGTAACTGGGCAAACAGGTTAAGTATAAATAGAGATCGGGAGATCTCTATTTTGATCACTCAGAAGCTCACACTTCTCTCACTTAGAAAGTGGCGCACTAGTGACGAGGAGGATCATCTGCTACCAGGAGACTATCTCAGTGTATTTTGGTTGTACTTTGGTTGAGCCATTGCTCTCTCTATCTCTGAGGAAGTTGTAGGGTTTTTCACCTTAGGGTTTTCTCCACGGAAACTCTGTGTCTCTTGTCTCTCATGCTTTTGATTCTTGTGATGCTTGACATGCTTGATATGATTGTTATGCATTGATATACTGTACATGTTATTCTCTCAGTAAAGATTCTAGAGTATTGTGAATTAATGCTCAAAATTTAACATACAACACTTAGTGCACAAATGACTACACTTATCACAAATTCAATTTTGTAACAAATAACCATCCATTATTAATCCCAATGGCTATAAGTTGTATCTTTCCTTTTATAAAACTTTTATTGATGAAAATGAAAAAATACAACTTTTTGTTGACCAAGTGGGAATTTAGAAACACAACAATTTTGTTGCTTAAAACTGCCACATAGGAAAATTTAGAAACCAATTTTGTCTACTATCAACCCTTTGAGAACATCCATCATTCTGGACATTATTCCCCATGTTTAATCCTTGTGCCTTGACTATTGCAAGGCCCTTCTCGTTTATTATAGTTTTTTCTCCTGCCCATCCTTTCCTTGGTGACCATGCCCATATGATGCTATTTACATCGATCTTCATATTTTTTTCTACACCTACAACCCATTTTTGTTGTCTATCTAAGCATTTTCCATACAAAACCTTTAGATCCTTTGATGGTCCTGTTGGCTTCCACCATTGCACCTCTACTTTGTAAGACCCAACAGTTCTAGCATCTGAATCTTGATAAACATCATCAATCACCTTACCCAACTAGATTGCACAATCTGGGTCTGGTGATTGCACAATGACCATTTGGCCCTTTACAACATCCACTCTTGGAATGAATTCATCTCTAGGCTTGTTGCGTAGCGATCCAACATATCAATCCTGCAAAGCAGGAACATTTTCCTTCAAATAGGAATCCATAATTTCATGTTTAGATCTTGTAGGTTCACTATGAATATCATGCCTTGTCGATGGAAAAAATTTAGTTGATGACTGATCAACAGTCTCGAAGGGACTGTCCAAAGCTTTAAGTACAGCCTCCCAATAATTTAACTTGGGACACCAAAATTTCTCACCTCCCTTCTCAATCCCTCCATTCCAGAATGAAATATATGTTTCTAGTCCCTTTTTTATTTCGTCAATGTCCGAAGGAATTTTTGATTGCAGATTTAATAACCTAGGTTGTCCCACTGGCAAGTCTGCTCTACCATATGGCAATGACCGCCATAGTTTAAGAGGAGACGACCAATCTTCATCCCGAAGTGATGCCTTCCATTGCATGACTGGAATGTCATATATCAGTTGAAATCTAAAATATTGGCATTTTTTGATACCGACGATCTTGGCATTTCCATCCAAAAGGTGGGGTATCACAAAACTCTTAAAATTGTAAAGTTCATCAATTAGATAAGGGACAAAGGAATTTTGATCTTCACATGTCCTATACGTATCCATAATTTTCGGGAGAGAAAATATATCCTTGCGCATTAGCTTGCTGATAACCTGCCAAAAGTTCCATCTATGTCTTCATGGGTGTGTCTGACCGGGAGGAATCCAACTTCAACTTTCTCGAACACTCTCCTTGCTGTTAAACGAGATAAAAATGCAAATACAAAGCGGTTTTTGTTATCGCCTGAACAGATATCCATTTGCAACAACAATATGCGTGGTAGTTTTCTATTTGGCATGCATTGATTAGTACCATCAACACACATTACATCATCTTTCATTACATCTTGTCTGTATACCGAACACTTTTCATATGAGTCTGATTGCAATAGAGCATCATGCAATTGGTGCTTAGATTTTCTGCCTTTGTAGAGAAAATCACCATACTTATCACCCACTGGTTCTTCAAGACACTTCAAGCATTTAGCCAGGGTTTTCACAGTGAAATTCGATCCCATCTCTAAAAATGAGAGGTTGAAATGACCAAAACCCCCAGTCTGGTGCCCATGGGTCAACATTCCAGTAAATGATATGGGAAGATTCATAACATTACTAAAAGCTTTTGCCTTCTTACCCATCCTTGGAATCGAAGTCTTTGACTTGTCCATTTTTTCATGAAAAATATCGACATAAGTCTTCAGATATTTCTCGGAAGCCAACCTGTGAGTATAATTGTTATAGCTTGAAATGACACCTCTCCGTCCGTGACGACACTTGCATCCCTTGGTCGCATGACGACATTTATTGAGATCAAGTTCAGTCACACAACAGGACATTTGTGGATGGAGGAGTCAATTGGGACACTAAAAATGGTTGAAATTACCTCATTCTTGACCCATTTGATGTATATGACCCATAGGAACATTTTTCCAGACCAAACCATCTCCTGAAAATGAGTAGAAAAGCCTGTTTTTGGCCATTTTTTAACATGAGCGTTGGTACACAGGCATGATAGTAGCGTGTGTACCCTACTCTAGTGTACAATAGTAGCCCTCAAACCTTCTGAGTGCGACTCCACTGTGAAATAGTAGCGCTCAACTCTATATGTACGCTACTTTGTCTACTGTAGAGTAGAGTACACCCCCATTTGGGTCAAAATCTCAAAATTTTGGTAAGTTAAGTTGGTTGGGGAACCTCCTACTCGGTTATAACTTCTTTTCCTCTTCCTCACCGACTATATAAGGAGGGTATAAGGGCCATGTGAGGGGACAAAGCCCAATTACAAAGTTATGCTGGAGGAATGGAGACCCTCATCCCCCTCTCTTGTGCTTCAGTTTTGGTAAACCCTAGCACAGTTGATTAGAGGCTGGAATCCTTGGAGAACAGAAGTAGGAGACCTTGAATCTAGGTTTCGTGAAGTGCCAAGCTTGAAAGAAGGTATAACTGTATGTACTTGCTTTCATTCATTAATAAAGATCAGACGTTCTTCTCTTTCCAAATATGACCTATTAATGTGTCTTAGATTTGATTACTGTTTGATTGTAGTTTGATGTCTTCTTCCATTATGGATATCAGTATTATATATGTAGTCAAATGTATTTGAGAAAGGTATCAAGTTGTTTTGCAGGTCTGGGCATTGCGACACTGGATAAGCATTGAAGAGTGAGGGAGGCAAAGCTAGGTTCAACCTTCTGAATAAGGTGCCTACATCTCTAAACCCTAATCTCTTCATTTATTTGTTGTACTTGTAGAATGCTTGTAAGTCTATCTTTATCACCGTAAGTTGGTAGTTTCTCCCCTGAACTATAGGTGCATTTTCCCCACAACAGAATGGCGACTCCACTGGGGAAATCCTAACTGCTTAGGGGTATCCAAGGTCATTTCTTCAGTCTTGTTTGATGGTATTTGTTCATTTTCTTGATTAGAATTAGTTAGTAGGCTCTGTTTGACCCTGCTGTGCTTTTACAGACCCTTCCCGGCCCTTGCAAACCCAGTGTAGACCCAGGTGTGGGGGGTTTTAACCCCATTTTCTTCAATTTTTCAACATGTACGCTACTGTTGTGTAGTACAATAGCGCCCTGGGTGCTAGTTTCCTTCATACATAGTAGCGCTCAAAATCTGGGTTTAAATTTTTGAGTTTTTGGGTTGTGGACCCAAATCTGGGGGTTCTGGCTGCATTTGTGTGGTCCCTGATGACCCTAGGTTTGTGTTAAACCCCTGTAAGTGGTCTCCCATCCTTGTACTGATCCTACATTCATGATTTGAACCTCTTTTGATCAATTTGGGCTTGTTTGGAAAGTTTTGGGGCTTGTTGACCCAAGTTGGGGGGGTGTGGACCCGTTTGGTGTTTTGTACCCTAATTTGAGTCTGACTAAACCTGCTTGCCCCATTTCCACTGGATTTGAAACCTCTTGAGTCTTCTTGACCTTGCTTGTATCTATTTGAGTGAAATTTCTCTTTTAGATTGGTTTTTTATCCTCCCTTATGCTTTTAAGTTTTCTTTTGTAGTGAAAGCTCAAGTGTTTTGGCTGTTGTTCAAGACTTTTAGACCCAAACAAAGTTTTCCCAATGTTTGGCATGCTTACATCAATAAGAATTTGAAAGTCATATTTGGTAGCTTTTACTGTTTCATAAAGAGAACCTGAATGTTTCTTTGCTTTGCTTTGATAGTAGGTTAGTTTCAGTTTTGTTTCTTACCTTTGGAAAGCATAAAGAATTTTGATTTATCTTCTGAATAGAGTACCTTGCAAGTGGCTTAAAATATTTTAGAGTGCTTTGCATAAAAAAGAACAAGTTTTCTTTTGCATACCTATTCGTTTGAGTAGTTGCATTCTTAGGTTTTGAGTTTAATTTTGTACATTTAGACTTTATTTTTACCTTTTTTGCATTCGAAAGATTAAAAATTGCATTTGCACATGCATTCTAGATTAGAATTTTAAGACTTGCATTGAAAAGAAAAAGATTTGTTTGGTGGTAAATATTTCATTTTCAGTACTCTATCTCTATTATAACCACTCTCACACACCCACTACCTTTTTGAGTAAGCAAGTAACCTTTAAAATGAACTCTAATAAAATGTACTAGCAACATTTTCTTTTCTAGGTTACACTACACCAACTAGTCTTGGTTAGGATCTTGGGTTTAAAACACCTTAAACCACCCAAGATCACACATTACGCAAAAATCGTAGTTCGACTATCACAGGTAAACCCACTTCATTCAAAGCTTGCCTGGGATCTATGCAGTAGGTCTTGTGAGATCAGATTGTTGGGAATACTCCTCCTACTTTCTGTTTTGAGCATATACCAGGATTCTGTTTCGAGCATATACCAGGATTGGATTGCGTTTGGGGACTCTTTTGAGTTTTGGGCTCAGTTACCCTGCCCATGCCTTCTGATTCGATCAGCGACTGTTCCCCAAGGAGTTTTCGGTGTTGTGGTATCCTTAGTATCTGACCATAGGTTCATACATAGGTGACAGCGGAGGATATATCTGTTGTACCTAGGACAGATGTGGGAGGAAATCCGTTGTAGGTCTTTGGGAGGGCGGTTGGGTGATTCAAACGCTTGCACCCTTAGTCATTGTATTGTGGACCTTGGGTAACTGTTCTTCATCCTTCGTTGATCTGTTCTGGGCCCTCATCATCCCAGACTCTTCTCTGGAAGGCATCTTTTTGCCTGGTTTGATTTACCTAGGACCTTTTTTAGTGGTGTGCTCTTTGTGCTACTTGTTTTAGTTTGCCTTAGAGAACTTCTTGTTCATTTGAGCAGGAAACTATGTTTAGCATTCTGGTGAGTTCCAATCAAGGTACCCCTATTCCGGGGGATCCTTGTGCTGTTCCATTCATTGGAAACATTGGTGCTGTTCCATTAAGATCGGCCTCTACAAATCATGCAGGGGGGCACCTACCCAACCTTTGGAGGTCATGCTGGGAGAAAAATTTTAGTCACTGAAAATCATACTGAAATTTTGTCTTCAACCACTGTCAGTCATGTTGAGGACACTTCATTGATCACTGCTAGTCATATTAATGACAAGTCACCAGTTCCTATGAGTCATACTGGAGACACCAAATCAGCCACTGCAAGTCATGCTGAGGGAGTTGACATTGTCGACAAACCCAACAAACAGAAGCTTAAGTTCCCTTGTAAGTTTTGTGAGGGAGATCACCTTACTTACTTGTGCCCTATACTTCCAGAAGTGCAAAAAGTGTGGTCCTTAGTTCAAAAGTCTGATGCTTCTGAGCAACCAACCTCTGTGAGTCATGCTGGGGGCAAGCTGTCAGCCAATGCTAGTCATGCTGAGAGTACTGATGTTGTAAAGGAGTCTAAACCTATAGGACGGAAACCAAAGTTCCCTTGTAAAATTTGTAAGGGAGATAACCTTACTCACCGATGCCCTGCCATTCCAGAGGCACGAAGAGTGTGGTCCATGTCTGAAGGAACCTCTGTTCCTGAGTTGTCTATAGATTCCCTGCAGTCAGATCAACATTTGTTTGATAAAGTGGTTGAACCAATGCAATATTTGGTCGACCCCACTCTTCCTTCGGAGAGTGAAGTGATCGAATCGATGCAATATTCGACCGATCCCATCAGTCCTTCAGAGATTGATGCACCTACTACTGAAGTCTTTTGCATTACCAGTTTGGATATTCCTAAAAAAGGGGGTACTTCATCTGTTCCATGTGAACCCCTACCAAGCCGTAGGATTGTTTCCTTTGATTGGAATAGTCTAGATGAGCCTCGTCTTCCTTCTTCGACACCTTTCCAGATAAAGGTTGATATCGGGAACCATATGGTTGATCGATGCATTGTTGATGAAGGTGCTTCTGTTAGTATCTTATCCACTTATGCTTGGAGAGATTTGGGTTTCCCTAATGTTATTCCATCTACTAATTGGCCATTGACCTTTGATAGAAGACCTAGTGAACCAATCGGATTCCACCGTCAGGCACCTGTTACTTTGGGTGGAAAAATAGTCTTAGTTGATTTTATGGTTTTAAAGGACCTTGTGGATTTTGATATGATCCTCGGGTGTGATTACATTTATGCTATGCATGCTATAGTGTCTACGCTCTTTCGTGTGATGCATTTCCCTCATAATGAAAGCATCGTCACTATCGACCAACTTGCATTCGTTGATCCTCCTTATTACCCAATTGTAGACCAGTCAGATCCCTCGTCATTAGGCACTACTATGTCACATGGGACTTATGTGGCATATTGTTCCTTGAGTTCAACTGCTACTGAGAAGAAGTCTCTGAGTTCATGCTTACCTTCTCGGGACTTGGTCCCAGCTTTTGACCAAGTGACACCTCCATCTGAATGTTTAGATATGTGTTCTATATGGGATGATATACTTCTTTCCAATGAATTTTTCCTAGAGTCCATAGTACAGTCTGCCATTCATTTGGATGTTTTTCCAGTCGCAGTTATGTCTAGCCTCGGTTTGACATTAAAGTCTGATATTACTACTGTTGAGTCTTTGGACTCTCCTATAGATCTGCAAATCAATGTTCCTGCTGAGTTTGATTTTGCTTCTAGAATTTTCAACTCCCGTGATGATGAATTTGTTTCTGCAGATTCCATCATGTCCTTCAACTTTGATCTTCATCTTGAAGTTGATCTTGTTGATTGTAAGTCCTCGGGCTTGGGTACCATAGAGTCTTCATTTGAAAACTCTACCTTGTTTGTGCCTATTGTTGATGATAGTGAAGTTGAAAGTATTTCTACCACAGTGACTTGTATCGGGTATTTCTTTACATATGTTTTAGATATGATCCTGGTACTAATGTTTCTTGGAGACAGGATTCTTAGCTGGATGTATACTTGCCTACTGGTCCTTTTCGACACCTTGTGCGACCATGTCAGGTATATTCCGAACCTTGCATATTGGTTTAGGCTTCCCTGCTGTTATGTTGCATTTGAACCTTTTGCCATCCGAATTCGCCATAGGGTCGAACCTGTTGGATATTGGTGTGTTGGCCATCTCTTTATGCATCGTGCACCATTCCGACAGCAGAGCGTACCTAACATGGGTCATCCTAGTCAGCACCCTTATGCCATTCTGGTGCCCATGTTGAGTTTTTCTCATAGGCTCGGGAGCCTTTTTAGATTTACCATGACTTTGAGAAGAAGCTTCATATCTTTATTCCTCATATATTTCTGGCCATCCCTGATAAGGCTCCCATCTTTGTGTTTAAGTTGCATATGCATCTGTTATGATCCCGCTTGCGCTAATGAGCCTGAAGCCGGCTTCCACGTTTTTAGCTCGTTATATAAGCCTCCATCTCTGATTTCATTTCCGCTAAACCTTGTATCATTTTGCCTTTGCAATTTGACACCTTTTACCTGGAGGAGACACACCTTGAGTGTACTTATCTTGCTCATGTTCGTTGCATTAGCCATAGCTTTGTTCCATGCACTTGGAGCTAGTTTCACATGTCCCTGACACTCATCTCCTCCCATTTCAAGCATTCTTCTTTTACTTCGAGCTCGTTAAAAACAATAAGTAGGTTTCGAGCATTCTTCTTTTACTTCGAGCTCGTTAAAAACAGTAAGTAGGTTACGAGCATTTCTTCCACCTTTCCTTTGAGCTCATTAAAAACAGTAAGGAGGCTATGAGCATTTCTTTCATCTTCACTTCGAGCTCATTAAAAATAGTAAGGAAGTTATGAGCATTTTCCTATCTCCGTTGAGCTCATTAAAAACTGTAAGGAGGTCATGAGTTTACTTTTTTGGACTCGTTAAACCTTTACAGAAAAGATCCCTATGGAGTTCTTTTAAGCCCTTTTCAGACTCCTTAAATAGGAAAAGTTTGCCGAGCATAGTTGTCTTTTTGGGCTCGTTAAAATAACTGAACCGACATCCACTTAGGTATAGAATTACCCCTTTTCCGGGCCTTGGTGGATAATTTATAGAAAAGGTATACTCTAGGTACACTCTTGTATGCGCTAGAAGAGTTCTTCTTCCATCATTTTACACTTTTTCGGGGAAGGAGACTAACTTTACGAAAAAGGACCTTTGGAGTCATCTTTAGGGTTTTCAGACTCTCGAAATGTGAAAACACCAAGCGAGCATTCACCTACTCGGGCTCGATGTGAAATCCATGAGATGGTTGATAGAGGACTGTTTAAGTTTTTCAACTCTATAAACAAGAAAACACTGCCGAGCACATACCAATCCGGGCTCGATATAAAATCCACGGATAGGTGTATAGAGGACTGTTTAAGTTTTTCAACTATATAAGCAAGAAAACACCGCCGAGGACAGACCAATTCGGGCTCGATATAAAATCCATGGATAGGTGTATGGAGTTTTCTTCTAGGTTTTTCAGACTCCTTAAATATGAAAATACCGTCGAGCATACTTTAGTTCTTTGTCAAGCTCGTTAAAAAATGAAAACGGAAAGGGAAGGGAAGAATGTTAAAACATCTTTCAATATGATGGCAGCAAGTCAACTATTTCCTTGAACAAAGCACCTATTTTGAGTCTATCAAACAAGTTGGGTTCTAGTGTTGGCCTTAGGATAAACCTGATCTCAGAGTTCTTACTCCTCTGTTTGGTTAGTCTTACAATCATACGGAGAATCTGTTAATGTCTCCTACATTGTAGACTTGCGTCGTGGTCCCTTTGTGTTCAAAGCTGCCTAAGTCACTCTTGTGTTGTGCTCACTGTTCCAGGATATAACCTGTGTTGGCCATTCTGCAATTGCCTTGACCTCATGTGTCGGCCATTCCTTGGTGTCAGTATGTTTCATCATGTGTTTAGTCCTACTCCAAATCAGCTCATACCTTCTAAGTGTCCCTTGTGTTGGATGATGGAGGATGCATTACGGCCTCCCTTCCAACGGACTTCTTCCCATCGACTTGAACTCATTGTGCTCTGGGAATGAAGTTTAGAGTTTCGGTTAGTACCTTGGGGATTGCAGTCATTAGTGGCAGTTTCCCTTGCTATTGCATAGATGGGAATACATCAATGTCTCCTATCCGATGGATTCTTCAAGTGTTCGATGGCAAGACCATCTGTTCGCACTTGCTTGAATGTACTAGGTACCTTGGGTTCCATTTTCATTATTGGTGGACACCCTCACGTTTGTTAACGGTATACATCAATGACCGGTAATCAAACGATACCTCCCATGTTCGACAACAACTCATTTATTCGCATGGATAGGTTTGTACCTTGGGTTGTTTTTGGATGAATACCTTGGGATCCTCGATAGCATCACCTCATTTATGTTATCGCCCAAGTTGTGCAAGACTGAGCCACACTCTTTTTGGGTCTTGATGAGACATAGATCCAACTTGTTCTCTATGGCTATGTTCTCTAGTTTTGACATAGATCCACCTTGTATTTATGTGGCTATGTTTACACTTATGTTCCTCATGGATCCATGCTTGTATTTTAGTGGCCATGATAGATGCATCAGTATTTTGGATCATTATTGTATCCTCTTGGAGGTCATGTTACACCATTTGAACATGGACAGTTACCCCAAGGATAAGTTTGTCTGACATTGCCTTTGCCTTCATGTACTTCATTTGAGCCTATGATTCTTGGTTTCTTTGTTCCTCCATGATTCAACTCTTTGTTATTTATAATGTATTTCAGCCATCATTTCCCGCACTCCCTCTGACCTCATACATTAGGGGGAATCTGTTATAGCTTGAAATGACACCTCTCCGTCCATGATGACACTTGCATCCCTTGGTTGCATGACGACATTTCTTGAGATCAATTTCAGTCACACAACAGGACATTTGTGGATGGAGGAGTCATTTGGGACACTAAAAATGGTTGAAATTACCTCATTCTTGACCCATTTGATGTATATGACCCTTAGGAACATTTTTCCAGACCAAACCATCTCCTGAAAATGAGTCGAAAAGCCTATTTTTGGCCATTTTTTAACATGAGCACTGGTACACAAGCATGATAGTAGCGTGTGTACCCTACTCTAGTGTACAATAGTAGTGCTCAAACCTTCTGAGCGTGACTCCACTGTGAAATAGTAGCGCTCAACTCCATATGTACGCTACTTTGTCTACTATAGAGTAGAGTACACCCCTGTTTTGGTCAAAATCTCGAAATTTTGGTAAGTTAAGTTGGTTGGGGAACCTCCTACTCGGTTATAATTTCTTTTCCTCTTCCTCACTGACTATATAAGGAGAGTAGAAGGGCCATGTGAGGGGACGAAGCCCAATTACAAAGTTATGCTGGAGGAATGGAGACCCTCATCCCCCTCTCTTGTGCTTCAGTTTTGGTAAGCCCTAGCACAGTTGATTAGAGGCTGGAATCCTTGGAGAACAGAAGCAGGAGACCTTGAATCTAGGTTTCGTGAAGTGCCAAGATTGAAAGAAGGTATAATTGTATGTACTTGCTTTCATTCATTAATAAATATCAGACGTCCTTCTCTTTCCAAATATGACCTTTTATTGTGTCTTAGATTTGATTACTGTTTGATTGTAGTTTGATGTCTTCTTCCATTATGGATATCAGTATTATATATGTAGTCAAAAGTATTTGAGAAAGGTATCAAGTTGTTTTGCAGGTCTGGGCATTGCGACATTGGATAAGCATTGAAGAGCGAGGGAGGCAAAGCTAGGCTCAACCTTCTGAATAAGGTGCCTACATCTCTAAACCCTAATCTCTTCATTTATTTGTTGTACTTGTAGAATGCTTGTAAGTCTATCTTTATTACCGTAAGTTGGTAGTTTCTCCCTTGAACTATAGGTGCATTTTCGCCACAACAATAATAGATCTGGCGTCAACTTGAGACGTATTTATTATGAGCATCCTGATTTGCTCGCAACTTTTCCACCTCAGTAGGATCAGTGGTCCCCTTAAGTCTATTCTATATTGTAATGCACTCATTACACCTTGCAAAGTTGTTTGATTTAGAAATTTTAACATCTGGAAAATCTTGTCTCATCACCTTGCTAAAGGAGGATTTTGATACTAGAGGGAAACCAATTCCTGTGATTTCATCATTAGCCATTTTTCACAGTAAACCATGGGACATATTAGCGGGCAATAATTTCAAGGTTGTCCTTGTTCCATCTTTACTGATTATTCGTGTAAGATGTGGATATTTTTCTGAATTCTCTACTACAATTTTATTAATAGTAGCTACCAGTGCAGTAGTGTTTGCCTTGGATTTTTCCAGGCCACTGTTACCGTGCACAACTCTCACATCACCATTCATGAACATTCTTTTATAATTGAAGAAAGTGCTTTTTTTTATCTGATGGCATTTATACCATGCATTTTGATAGACATCTACTGTGTCTAATCTCATTGTAAACAAGCTTCTTTTACTGTCATCTCCTTCTTTGGCCATAGGAGCATTTGATCCCAAAGAATTCATAACAAATTGTCTTGTTGAATTTCCATTCATACTATCAGATTTCTTCGCACATTCAACTATCGATCCATGTGGAATTTTTGATATACAAATATTTGAGCAACAATGTTCAGTGCCAATGTTTGAAAGGAATGCACCCAGATTTATTGCAGGCCTGTAAGGTACCGATCTTGAATTTCTTTCATAAATTTTAGTTCTAGCTTGCCGCTTTACGGAATTGTATGGCCTTGTTCCATTACCTTTAACATCTGTATATTCAGAACGAGGAGTAACTGGAAGGACCATCTGTAAAGGACATTCTTAAAAAACATTCCAAAAGTTGACCATTTATTCCTCTACTTTCTTTTTTAGTATAACATCCAAAGGAACATTATCGAGGTCAAGCAAATTGTTTGTAGGCCATCTTATAAGGGATCCTTCAAATATACCACAATCCTCGCAATTGCAGAAGACTTTATGAACTAAAATACCAAACTCACCAGCGTCTAGTGCTATGAATTGTACAATGTCTCCCTTAAAAACATTTGCCACTATTCCCTGAGCAACATACTGTGGCCTTAAAGAACATTGATGTATCAAATTAACTGTCCGTCCCAACAACCTTTCATTGTGATTTTCCCTTAATACGTTCAAACTAGATTCAGATTGATTATCGTTGAAATTTTTTGCAAAAGAAAGCAATGTTTCTATATGAAAATTGATGAATCTCTTAATTGTCCAAACAACAAAAGCTCCACTTCTCAACCCTGGACAACATGCCATACAAGAAAACACCACTTCATCCACCAGAATACCAAAGTTGAAGTCACCCAAAATTGTCCCCCCAACAAAATCACTCCCACTCACATTTGTTACAACACCTATGGAAATGCAATCCTTTCCTTCTGAACACTTATGTAACAACTTAACTTTTCTCATAATAAAAGAAGATTTATTCTTAGTTGTTATGATATGTGCTACACTCATCGAAGTAGAAACTGGTATATCATTTACCTCATTCTCAGTTGTTATAATATGTGCTACACTTGTCGAAGTAGAAGCTGGTATATCATTCACCTCATTCTCGCTAAGAGCAGACCCAATTTGGTTAACGATCTCAGATATAGGCCATTGAATATAACCACCAACTACCTCTGACAATGTATGTGCACCTCTGATTGATAGGGAAATGGAAGACTTGCATTTAAAGACTTGGTAACATTTACAATGATACATCCATCCTTAATTATGATATTATGAAAAAAATTTCTTTTTGGAAAAGAGATTCCTTTAGCAACTTTCAATCCATTGAAAAGTAGGTCCACACATTGTTGAGTACAAAAATCCATTTCATAAACGATATCTAAAATATAAAATAACAGGACACATTGTTCAGAACCAAAATCCAGTTTAGAAGCGTTTTATGAAATATAAAATAACAGGAGCACCTTAAAAATCATATTTATTTTAAACAAAGATATAACATAAATTATAATATGTAAAAAAATGTCTGTCCAAACTTGCAATTTTCCAAATGGTAGGATCGGCCACCCCTTCTTGTAGAAGAAGTGAACACAAGACAGATCGAAAGACCCTTCTTGCAGTCGTGAAAGATTACGAAAAAAATACTGGGTAGAAGAAGCTTCTCCCGCCCATTCATTTATGATGAAAAATTAAAAATATTCAACCTACGAATGCTAGGTCGTCAATTCATGTATTTCCAAAATTGTTAACAAAGGAAGAATACTGAGCACAACAAGGGTCGGTCGACCCTTCATTTACGATAAAAATTTAAATATATTTAATCTACGAATGCTACGCCAACAATACATGTATTTCCAAAATTGTGAACAAGGGAAGAATACTGAGCACAACAAGAGTCGACTGACCCTTCATTTACGATATAAATTTAAATATATTTAATCTACGAAGGCTATGTCGACAATTACCGACTTCCAACTTCCGTTGTAAATAGTAGGGAGTCGACCCGGACATCATCTAAGTTCCAACAGATAAAAATGTTTGTCCCAACTTCCATTTTCCAAAGAGAAGGATCGGCCAACCCTTTGTTTAGGAGAGAATTGTGAATAACTATATCCAACAAGTCACCGATATCCAGAATGGCAAAAGAAAGAAGGATTGACCGACCCTTCTTGCATTCTAGAACTATTGTGAATACAATACTGGGCAGAAGAAGGGTCAGTCGGCCCTTCTTTTTTTTTGTAAGTAAGAAGTTTTTGTATTAAATCAAAGAGGAGTTACAGAAGGAACAAGCTGTCCTAGAGTCAGACTTGTTCATCAAAACAGACCATCTAACTACTAACCCATAGACTCCAGCATCGTTAACCTTGCGGTAGACAATTAACACCAAAACAGATAAGATGCTTTCATTCAACTGGCCATCCCTATCCTTAGAAGCTTTGGAACAAAAAAAATCACTACCTATCCAAAAAGTCGCTGAACCGGAGATATTCTTAGCATAGGCTCGCAGGCCTGAAATAAAAAAGCACAGCAAAATGCTACTACCCCCATTAGGAAAGATATACATTTAGGAAAAGACAATCTAGCTTAACAGCCGACCCTCCCTTAATAAAAAGACTTGCAGTTTGGAAAAACAATTCCATATCACGCGTCAATGGATAGTGGCTAAGTTATAATATATAAAATTGTTTGCCCCGACTTCTGTTTTCCGAGAAGAAGGATCGTTTAGTAGATAATTGTGAAAACCTTTATCTAGAAATTGAACAATATCCAGAATCCTGAAGACGAGGAAGGATCGACCAACCCTTCTTGCAGTCTCAAGCTATAACAAAAAGAATATTAGGAAGAAGAAGGATCATCTGCCTATTCTTTTACGAGGGAATTGGAAAAATAGTACTTGGAGAAAGAGCGGCTGATCTTTCTCTGTGAATTGTAAAAAAAGGAACTTGGAGAAAGAGCGTTCGATCTTTCTCTGTGGATATTTATCTATGAAATATGTATTTGGAGTGCAGATATCTACTTTAGCCACTCCGAAAAACTTATCCCTGGAAGAAGGAGCAGGCGCTTTTTCTCCTCAGCATCTACTTCCAAAACCCCCGAAATGGAACAACCTGATGAAAGAGCGCCCTCGCTTTCTCTGACAAAATTTCGACTTGATAGGAAACTCTTTGTAGCAAAACTTCTGTAAATTTTTTCGTTCAAATGTCGAAATATAGTCTCCAAGGTGACACGTGGAACGCTCAGATTGTGCCACGTGGCTTTGATTATTCATTAATGAGACTCTGTAAATTTCCTTCCTTTGTCTGTTAATTTTTATTTCCAGTAATGACAGTCTGTAAATTTCCTTCCTTTCTCCGTTAATTGTTGTTTCCAGTAAATCTTTTCCATTGTGTTAGTCTTCATGTTTGGATGAAAGTAATCTTAAATCAGAATTATATGTTTATGCTCTGGTTTACCGCATCTAAGTATTCACCAATTTTCTGCTAAAATTGATATTGGATTCATTTATGACCAATGCCCAATATTAATGGACTGTTTTGTTTTCTTCATTGTCAACCTGCAAACTAAGACAAACAAGGGTATTCACCAATTTTCACGAATTTCCTGATAAAATTCACTTAATTTTAAGAACATTTTTATCAGCATTATCTCTTCAACTAAATTCCTTGGTATCGTATGCAAGACTCAAATGTGTTCTCATTGCATCCAACAATTTGAGTCATAAACCATGTCCAACTACCCAATACATGGGACTTTTCTATAGTGAATATTAACTGCAAAATGATATTAAAAAGAAGAAACATGTTTCAATTTTCCAAGTTCATTTGTCGTTATCTTTTTCCAACAAACCTAGCCAAATGATAGAGGATTTGTAGAAAACAATATGGAATATATGAAAATAATACGCCACATCACCAGACAGAAAACGTATGCAAGCTGGCGGAAATCCTGTAACGCACAATTTTGCAAATATAACGATGTGAATTCATATTAATGGAGGGTAAGAAGATAACTACCCAGAATTGAAGGAAATAAATTCTGGAAATATGAAGAAAACAGACAAGGGTGGAAGGAAATTTGAAGAATCTAAAACGTTCAGCGACTTTAAATTACTGTGAAATTGAAACTGTCATTGTATTGATTTTTGACAACCATGGAAGATATGGATTTTTAGCTTGGAGGATGAATAAGCATGTTGTGTTACAAATTTAGATTTATGGTTTGAATAATATAAATACCTGCCAATTGAAAAACTAGCAGTCGATTCTTCAAACCAATCTTACTGCTCTACCCGCCCAACACTCTTCTCGATTCCACCTCAGCAAAAGCAAACCTCGGTCCTCAGAGAAAACAGAGCTCCAAACGCGCAACCACAGAGAGTTTGAACTTTAAGTTTCAATGTTTTGTGGCGGGATATCATCACTGCAAAAAAGTTCGTGACATTAATTATCACAGTGTGGCGGGATATGATTTGTACATCGTTACACATAAACACAATCCATCATAAACGTGATGAGATTATTCACACGAGTGATACAGTCCATGATTTACCATTAGCGCCTTACAAACCATTTTAAACGGTGGAAAATATTACATCCATGCCAACGTGCAAACTATTTTAAATGGCGGAAAAGGTCACCTCTACCAACATACAAACCATTATAAATGGCGGAAAAGATCACCTTCGCCAACGTACAAACAATTTTAAATGGTAGAAAAAATCACCTCTACCAACGTACAAACCATTTTAAATGGCGGAAAAGATCAATTCCGCATCCCCAACATGTGCACTAGGACAAAGGGATGGGTGGTTGCGGAATCTGAAACTGCTCTCCACGTGGCAGCACCACATGATTTTGCAAGTTGGAAGGGAGGTAAGGAAAACCACCTTCCTCCATTTGCGAAAACACCTTCGCCATCCTTCACAGTCACTGGCATGTGTGGATATGATGTGGCCGGATATAAAAGTTGTAACCAAAACCAAAGAGTCTTCCTTACAGTTGATTATATAAGGCAGACTCTTTCTAAAGTGGAGCCTTTTAGAATTTATAGTCCCTATAGTTGTGGTTATATGTATAAAGTTTTCAGTTTCGTGCCAACTATGATTAAAATGTATTAGAATATAAATACATTCTATGCTAGGGTATTCGCAAAGGTGTATAAATAATTAAATTTAAATTATTATAAAATAAAAATCAAGATAATTGTTATTTAAATGTAATATATGAATGTAGTTTTAAAGTAAGATTTAAAATTATTTCCAATTAGTTAAAAGTTTATTTTTTTATTCATAAAGTAAATAGTAAAATATATAAATTTACTTTCTTTTATTTAATATATAAAAGTCAAAATAGATTTTCATTTATTATTGTTACGGTAATTGCAATTCAAGAGAATACTCTAGAATGGGTGGTAGATAGAGATTAGTGCACCAACTCGACAAGGTAGCATGAAATAGACTTTTACTGCAGCTTAGTTTTCTATAGAATTCTTTTTGAGTCAACCATGTATATGTGTGGGTGTGAGGCAATAGGAATGTCGTTAACAACCCACAAGGAAATCATGAATGCGTGTAAGCGCCCGGTGAAGGGAATGCACAATAAAAAGTCCCAAAGTTCCCAATTTTAGAGGGTAGAAGTTCCCAATAAGTTCCCAACCATCCGGAACGGTTCCCATTGGATTTGGAAAGTTTCCTACAAGTTCCCAAGTTCCCTGGAACGTCGGAACTTTGGGAACGAGTTTCTTAAAAGCCGGGAGCGGTTCCCGTGCTACATAGTATCTTTATACAACGCAGATCCAAGCAACTGGCATTGTAAGAGAGCTTTTCCACTTAGATAAAATGGCTTTGTGGCTGTCTATCAGTTGCAGAAAATTAATAGATAAAATGAGTTAAACTAAGAAATTCAGTTGTAGAAAATTAATAGATAAAATGAGTTAAACGAAGAAATTCATTTAAGACATAATAACACATGAATCATATATTCATAGAAATCCAACCTACAGATCGATGCATTAATTAATTAATTAATTAAAAAAACCCCAAAAGATGGCCAAAACCGACTGAATTTCATTAATTATGTAAAAAATTACACCGACTCATGGTGCCATCCTCCTCCCAAAAGAGAGGAAGTCCCTTCTTGAATAATGGATCAAACATTTCTTTGTAGAGTTTTACTTAATGTGCTAAAATGTCTATCCTTTCTTGAATTGTGTTCTTTGTAGAAATTCTATGGCCTTTTCTGCACATTCCATGGGCTTCTTGTTCAACTTTTCCTTGACTGTTGTTATGCTTTGCCTGGATAACTTTATTATAGCCTCTTTGCCTAGAATGAAATCAAGATATGGCCTCAATTTCTCCGTAGGCCTCCCTTGCTTTGCTTCCACCAGGGAGGTCTCACCTCTAAGCTGCTTTATTAATTCATCATATTTCACTTGTAGCCCTAGGTATTTACCTCCCAAGCCTTTCCCTCCTGCTCTTCTTCTAAGACTTTGCTCCTCACCTCTGTGTTCTGCTTTGCAACCTTTCCACTTCTCAGTCTTTTAGGCTTTCCATGTTCTCCAAATCTTTGCTCTTATCCTGCGTTTTCCTTTCAAGGTCTTCAGACTTAGCTCTCCACTTCTTTTCACTTTCCACCATGAGAGTTATATTAGTCAGCCACAACTTCTCTTCAAACTTCAACAGCCTAGCTTTGCAGTCTGTTGGTTCCTCTTGGAGATCTCTGCCAATTCAGGAGCTTCTACCAGCTGGAGGGGATCTTTAGCTTCTTTTTTAATGATTGAATGATGCTGTCTTTTTCATCCAACATATTTTTTATACTACCCTTCTTGTCTTCTTGGCTTTCAGTAGCCAACAATGCATTTTGCAGCTTTTTTATTTGTGTCTTGTGGGATTTGTTCTGACTTGCAATTTTGACAGTTCTAGGGAAGCCTTTAGCAGTTTGGCATAGATAACCTCCCCAATCTCCTTGTGCAAGTTGATCATATCACGAACAAGAATATCTTCCAAGTTCACTTTCACTTCAGTGGCTTTGGTTTTTCAAGCCATCCAACTGTAAGATCTACTATGGGCCGCGGATCTCTGTCCCTGTTTAACTCCCATGAGGTCAGCCATGCGACGTCAAGTAGCTAGGATCTTTAATTCCCCTACCCCCAATGTCGCCTCATCCCGCCTAGAAACAATTCACATGGATCTCCGATGTGCGAAGATCAGGTTGCCAGGTTCACGCTACTATGTTCTGTCATGGCCCTCTGAATCCCGACTCAATTCGAGCTGACATCTAAGGTGTGACAATGTGTCAATGACTATGGCTGTAATAACAGAACCACTACTAGGCCCAAAACAAGGCTAAAACATTGTCCCTACTACATATGTGAACCTGGATACCAATGTCCACTAGTTTTTCGTCAAAATGAAATTCAAATTTCCCCTTTGATGAGTCCTCCTCTACAAGACTTCATTTATTGCATGAATGTCACAAACTCACGACAACTCTAAACAAAACTCAATGGCATGCAACTAGAACCACAAACCAAGCTGAGGTTGATTTATGCATTGTTATAGAGAGGTGGCACTAGGAACACAATATGCAGAAACAATGAGTTAGAAAAAACATTTGGACCAAAGTACCACAATGGTTATTAATAAAATTAAAAAAAAAATTGGCTCAGGAATTGTCTTCAATTTGATGGGTGGCATGATCATGATCATGTAATCTCCCTCCGTCCTTCCATAAATATGTGGTTTCTCACCACGTTTCTCTTCGACACTCGCCACCAAAATACGTATAAAAATTACATGTCTTTACATCCTCTTCCATTTAAATCCTCATCGCATAGTCATGACTAATGATTATTATGCATGCACATCCTCACCTTATAGTATCAATTGGTTCAAGGTGCAGAGACAACCATAAATTATCAAATGTGTCAAGACGCAAAGAGTAAGAGACAACTATAAGTAAGTCTTATATTAAATTTACCATATAAGTCTTTAATTTGCACTATCATCTGAGATTTGATTTGACATGCTGGATTGTTGTGATCTTCTTATAACTCCTTACCAATGTGATTGTAAGGCTTCTTTGATGGTGAGGTTCATAATTTTAAGTCTTCTTCCTCATTATCATGCCTTTTGGTAAGACAATAAGGAGGGAAGTGGCCCACATTAGCATGGAAAACAGTTTCAACATAGAGCTAGATACATTAATTCTTTCATTAAATAACTCAAATTCCATGCCAGTGACTATGAATTCACCGAATTGTGGTTCAATTTAAAAGGTAGATTGTCGAGACTCAAACATTTAGCGAGGTGCAAGGCTCTAGTTGACTTAGGATTGATTCCATTTCCCCTCCATCCCATACCTGTATGTTGTCGCGACAAGTGTTGAACAACAAAATTTGATGCCTAGGCCCTTATGATGCTAGTGTTGCTAACTTGGTTAGTATGGAGGATTATTTTTTAATGTTTTTTTGAGCTATGCATTGTTTTTTCTTAGGCTCCTAGTGTCCATCATTCTTACATCTCTCAAGCTTGGATGGTTTCCCTATCTCCAATTTGAATTAAGGTTTTGGTTGGTTTTATATGTAGATTTTGGTTGTAGGTTTATTATAGCCTCATTTTGCTTAGTGGCTTCTTTTTGTACATAGTTAATAGTAAGTAATTTTCCACAGGGGGTTCACTTAGTGAACTTGTTACATAGCACGATCATTCGCAGGATATCAAAGAATATCCCTAATTTCACTAAATATTGGAAAATGCCTCCTAAAATTGTATTGTTGAACCCCCCTCCCAATATACCTTTCCAATTAGAAAACCCCTATTTTCACCAGATATTGTAGGTATCCATTTTTATCAACCCATTTTTAATACCCCCTTTATATCATATTATCAAGGTGTAACAAACATGATACCTAATGCATCTTAGTATAACCAAACAAGATACTAAAGAAAGTAGTAGTATAATGCTAACAATGATCCCAATAATATTGCAGGGGCGACTGATCAATTTGTAGCATTAGATAGTGGAAGACCTAATGAAATAGTAATGGGGAAGGTAAAATGAGTAAAAGGAAACCCGTTAAGAGATCAATGTAACAAATAATGTAAAAGATAGATAGTCTAATAGTCAGTTCAATGCTTATAAAAGATGAGAATTACAGACGTTTCAAACCACAACCTACCAATCTACCAATTTTATATCATGTAAATACAAATATAGCCATAGAGAGCTCATGTTTTCTATAAGCTTAATAAAATAAACTCCATGAAAATACAAAATTGAAACCCTTTCATGGATGGACTTCCCTACCTTCCTATCAAAACAAACATCATTGATGTTTGAACCCAAATGAACATAGAAAACTTCCTCTTACATTCCAATAACACCATATGATCATGTGCATATCTTGGATTTGAGTCATTCACAAGATTCAATGAATTACCTCTACTTCCTCTATATTTATTCTTGCAATCAAGGGAATTAACAACATTTAGTTACCTTTTCGTGGGTTAATATATCTAATTATTTTTATCTTTACGGGATAGGAAAAAATATCCATTGTTACGTTTCAATCATGCAATAGATATAAAGATACACAGATGGTGAAACTTATATGATACCATTTCATGGTAATAATAACACATAATGTATGTAAAAAAGGATTTAAAGTTTCACCTATGTTCATGTTAGTTCCAATACAATATTAAGAAGGATGCCTTGCATATAAGAATTGAAATTTCAATTATGAATGTGCCAAATATAAATCAATCTAACAACTATTCTTAACTGGAAATGTGAAAATGTTAAAGAAGAATACAAAAAGTTGAAAGAAATTATTAGTCAAGAAATATTGATCTAACTTTTCTTGGTTCCAGTGATCCAAGAACGATTGATCTCACTTTTCTTTCTTGTCATGGGACAAGGTCTAATTGAATCTCAATACCCACCTAAACCCCAACCTAAAAAATGAAGAGTTAGATCTTTTACTAGAATGCCTACAAAAATTACAATATAATTGTTCAACTCTAGAACTCTCGATTAGCTACATCTCTTAACCTTGCAGTTGACGAGGAACCAAGTGCACACTCAAACATATTGAACATTTCATTGGCTACAATGTGACTTATATCTAGAAAAGAAACACACTTTGGAAATTGGCCTCATATAGAACAATAAAAGGTATAATGTTACAAGCTTTACTCACTTTTAACACTAGAAACCTCAACCTCAATTACAAAGAAAGTGTAAAATCTTGCATACATATTCATAAGTGGTAACATTGACCTTTTGGACATCGCATCAATAACATTCTACGTAAAAAACAAAATACTACCACCCTGGTTATATCAATGCCACAAAATTCTAATATTGTAATGCATGCTATTCCAAGAATCATACCTCGTATCTAAATAACTTCGCCAAGCAACAAAAAGAGTAACTCCACAAAAATAAAACACAGAGCGGAGTTAATAGTAATAGTTGCAATATTATCAAAATTTTAAAAATCCAAATACATTGCAGAAGTTGCTCCGAGATCTTTACAAAAAAATTCAAGTCTTTGTTGGAAGAAGAAAGGATGAAAAAAATTAACTGACACATAAATCCATAAAGTTTAAATGAATTATAAACATTCACATATATTTTGATTAAGCAAAATGGAAGATATAATAAGTCAAATCATTGTTAAGTGAAGAGTATTAGTTTATCTTATAGATATGATGCTATGTATGATATAAATTGTACTCAAAAGAGTCACCTTCTCCATTTCCAGTACTAAAAAACTACTAAAAGTTTAAAGAGGGCATTGCCCTGAATTTTGAAAACATGTAAATATAAAGTATTTGATCAAATGATCTTGACATCAACTCTAAATGACCACTAGTATAGAGGAAAGCAAGTTATCCAACTTCCAAAATGTCAATTTGCTTGATTGAAAACCTTCCAACACCTTTAGCCTTGATTTTTAAATCTCGTTGACATGAGGTTGACATCATGAGTGACACATGAATTTGCATCAATCCATGTACCTGTAACAATCAAATCATCATGTGAAATCCAAATCTGTATTGAAATCTGATTCAAAATCATAAGATGGATGGTTACACTAGCACAATATCTATCTTGAAAGCTGAAATACGACTACAAAAGATGAATGGTCATAGAAACTTACACAAAAAAGTAGGTGGCAAAAATTAGGTTGGTTTATCCCAAAAATTCACCATTCGAAGGGTTCACTGCACCTGAGGCCAAAAAGTATAAAATCAAGATGGCATTGCTACATGAAATCAACAAAAATACAACCAATATTTATTTATAAATGATCTTTTAGATGGGAATGAATAAGGAAAAATAAATTACAATAAAGTTTAAATTAACCTTGTTGAGATTTCTAACAAAATCAGAAAATTCTTTGTAATCTCTTTCTTCTAATTTGTATGTTTCATTCCTATTGTTGTATGATGAGTTGGCCATTGCTATAACAGATTCAAGTTGTACAAAAAGATGATTTGTCAAATCATACTTGTACAAGTGTTTCCCTTTTATTTTATTGTACCAACAAAACTGAAGGTCAACACCTTCTGGCCTATCCAAAATATCAATGTCATTATGGTAATCAAACACGCTATTTCCATCCTTCTTTCTTATTCTTTGAACCCTTCGAATGTACCAAGTTCCACAAGAAACACCTTCTTTGGTACTTCGAGAAACACCTTTTCTTGTGGCACGTTCAGCTATAGGTATTGAGTTTCTCTCAAACAACACCCCATAGTCCGATCCAATTCCAAAGCCGATTGAAACACCCTTTTTTGAAGCCCTTTCATCTCACCTAAAGTAGACCCCATTTCTCACTCTAGTCAACCTATCTTTGGATAATGTTGGATTTCCATTCAACTGACTAACCAAACAAGATTTGAACATATCCTTACCATCAAGCTCTACCACTGGTTTGGTATTTGTGTTCACATTATCATCAATGGTATCTGAAATTTTATCCAACTCATGCCTCCACTCACTTTCCATTGTTTGCAATTCACTAACATTGAGTATGGATGAAGATGAAGATTGGAATAATGAGTTGGATTTATTCGGTGGAGAATCATCAACTACTTCATCCACTACTTGGAATGTTGGATAGTTTTGATCCTCTGTCCATTGTTTAACCACCAAGAAGATTGTGTGTGTCCTTTTGGTTGCATGCCAAGTCTTGATAAAAGGTTTTGCGCATCATTCAATCCTACTTTCCGAGCTTCTATAATTTTATCATCTATAGATATTGGACCATCATGCAATAATACATCATGATTCTTTGTCGTTTGTTGGTGCAATTTATTCCAGATGCTTTCTTGTATTTTATGAGATTTATTAAAGCGAAGCCCTTGTGGATTTGATTCTTCTTCGGAAAATCTATTAAGAGTTCCAACAACATGAAGCAAGTCAGTGAAATCACAGGCCCTCTCTGATCCAACCATCCCACCAACTTTGCTAAAGAAGTTCTCACACACATCTAACCCAGTCAAGTGCAATACACATGGCAAGTTAGAGTAGTGGTCTTGAAACAATCTCATCAATAAAACCGCAAAGTGGCACGAAATTTTCACATCCTGATATGCCTCTCTACTAATGAAATTTATGTTGGCATTAACATGAGATTGTTTTCGTACCCAACATCACCATAACAAGAAGAAATGTTGAACTCTTGAAGCATTTTGCACTCTTTCCAAAAGAGTCAAACTATGAGACATAAAAATGTCATTGTAGTTAGCAACAACCATTAGATAAATCTATGTACCTAGTGTTCTCTCTACCCTACCACTTGTTGTACTTCTCATCTCTTTTAAACACCTTTGAACATGCCTTGAAGCAATGTGTTGCGTTGAACCCCAATTTTGTCGATCCATCCTCTCCATATCTTCAATTTTAAGCTTGTGATCATCCACTTTAAAACTGTTATAAACCATTCTGACATGATTAAAACTTACCAACTCTTCTCCAAGGATCAAATCTCGTCGGCCACTAAGAAAAGGATTGATTAGCTTTTTCCCTGTGTATGTAATCCTGGTCATGTAGTCCTGTTACGTTGCCACCATCATTCAACCCAGATAGCCTCCACCCTTCCCAAGGGATTTGATATCGAATACCTGTTGTTGAAGAATAAGCCTTCAACATAAGTTGTCTTCTTCTACTATCCCCATCAGATGAATGACCAATAATAGGTCCCAAACAATTTTCCACATGTTTCCTCCACATAACTTCTATTTTTTCCCATTGCTTGGCAACAAAATTTGCATCAAACCTATTGCATGTTGGATGAACAACCACAACCAAACGGGGAAGATTTTGATGTAAAGGGTTTGCAATAATGACACGTGCATAATGACCAATTACACTATTCTTAAAAGTGTCTGTAACAACATCATAGCCTGCATCTCCCTCGCCCACAGTCACTAAGAAATGCGATTGGCATTGATGATTTTCTTTATTACCACAAAAACCAACCAAAGTATCACTTTTTGCTACCCACCTAACACATTTTTTCACAACGGTCTCATCTTTAGCAAGGCATATAGGAATCAGATCCTCTATACCATGTTTGGATTTATAAGAAGCATAAACCTTTCCAAGTGCCTCAAAAATGTACTCATGCTCCCCTGGGATATATGACAGTGATTTTCTCCCTTGCCTTAAAGTTGTAGATATTGAAGGACCATCTAAATTAAAGCGAATGAATTTGTGCAATCTAGGACCCCCCCATAACTTAATCATATCAGAAATGGATTTAGTGGATGCACCATACCTTCTGCTCGCTTTTGAACATGTCAGGTTGTGAAAGATATCTTTGACAAATTCCCAAACGGCCTCTTTACCTCGTAATTTTCCTTGTCTATGTGCCTCACACACATCCTTGCAAAACCTAAATACATCTTTCCTTTCTGTAGATTCGAACAACTTGTCCTTTAGGGACCTTATTCTAATAGAGAGTATAGCAACCTTTGTCCTCTCCCACCAAAGATCCCTCATTGTTTATTTATAGCGAGTATTTGTAACCCTTGCAACATTTCTGAGCTCAGTTTGAATCAAAAAATCTAATCTTCTCCCTTTCCCTGTATCTCATCCATGAATTTTAACGGGGCTCCTTGATTCACGATATAAACGCATCCTAAAGTCATCACAGTCTGGAATCAACTTACATAACTTGCATGTCAATGATTCAGAAGGTATCCCTGTTTCAGAATCCCTCTGACAATGAATATGCCTATATGTACCATCAATGCGATATTCGGTACCATGATAACATAGCATCCTCTTGGTATGCTTCTCTATGGCCCATAATTTCCCACCCCTTTGATCATCCATTAGGATTTTTGTGTTCAATCTCTCCCCATTTATATCAATACATGGATACCAATACCCCCAACATTGTAGTATCAAGGGAGATAAATGATCTACAACAATACAATAAAACAAACAAATTTGAAGATAAAAAATAAAATTATGTTCAATGTCATATTCAAATTAAATAAGCTTGTGAAATTAACATACCTGAAGTAGAAGGATTTGCACTTGTAGAACCCCTATGTGATAGTGGTGTTGATGATGGGACCAATAACCTAGTCAAATTATGTTGGGACTTATCATTGGTAGGCTTCTTGGGTCTCCCAACTATGTCAGTCCTCAACCCAATTGTATTATGTGAAGCCTCATTTGTAGTAGAAATGTGCTTGTTTGATTTCATATGTTCATTTAGAGAACTAACAATATTACCTCTTGCTGGTACTAAATAAAACCATTTATTGCACTATGTACATTCCACTTTTACTTTTCTCTTGTCCTCGTATCCTGCAAGAGTTGCTTCCACCACTTTGAACAAATTTGGATCTTGTGTCTTGTTGAAATCATGATCTAGTATTTTGATGGCTTTATCAATCTCAAGTCGATCTCCAACCATTGATGTCTTCCTTTCTATGTTACATGAAGGAGTTTGACTACTTCCCACCCCTTGAAATGTAACATTGATGGGCCCTTGTTTTCATGTGATTGTTTTTTAAGTTGCGAAGTGTCTGTGTTGCCAAAGATATTTCCCCTGTTCCATAATCAATACCACAACTTTCGCAACGTATCTTTATTTTAGATGTTCCATTTTCTGAATATACTTTAAGAGTAACCTTCTCCTCAACAAACTCTTCCATTAAACTATTCACTTTTTGTTCCCAAGATGCCAATATAGTAGAATCAACACCTATGTTTTGTTCTATCGAATCACACTCAACTTCAACTCTTGCTTGTTTATGCATAGGTTCCTCCACGTTCTCTTCGATGATTTCAACATTCGATTGCAACGCTTTAGTATCCAATGTGTCTAGTTTCCTCTTGATGCCTATAGTTGTTTTTGTATCTTTCCATATTTTCTCTTGTGTTGCATTTAAATTATATCCTTGATTGTTGGTAAACTCAAAATGATATCCAATGATATTATCAAGCACAATTTATTGATGGAATTCTCCAAATGTAGCATCTGATTGACACCTAACTATGCCAAGGATAGAACATTCTTCACCAGTTACAATTACAAAGTCAAATCATTGTCTGGATTCATCTGTATTTCCATCCACATGTACCTTTTAGTTAGATAAAAATGGATAAAGATATAGAAACATTTTTCAAAAGATTGATGGGTCACCAATTCCTAGTGTGAGTGATGGGTCACATAATCACCTGGTCTCAAGTGATGTTATTTCCTAACGGGTCTAGCGTAAAAGGTTCCTCCCTCTAGATAAATTCAGTCCTTGGTTCCTTCCCCAAAAAGCCGCAAAAGAAATATACGGTAAGCCAATCTGATAAGAGGTTGGCTATTTCTAGAAAGACATTCATGTGCCTATGTTAATTATAGATTACCTGTCTTAGTCATCTAATGGTAGAGATCTCAATAAAATATCCATTTCCATATCCAGTCATTAAATGGAAACCAATAAATAAATTATCCAGTAAATTCCTGAATGAATAATCCATTGATCTAAATTCGATAATTCAATTGAATCGGGCCCTTTAGTTTCTTTAAAATTAAAATTTCCTTTATTTCCAACCTGTTAGAAAAACAGGATCGCAGAGCAATAACAATAAACAAAAATGCAAATATAATCACACATACACATTACAAGAGAGACACAGATATATCGTGGTTCACCCAACTTGGGCTACGTCCACACTGAATTTGCCAGTCCTTATTATTATTACCATCCAGCAAGTCGAAGGGATACAACCTGCAGCACAACCGCTGCACTTCCTCTTCTCTATTTCACAGTCTCTCTCCTGATCTCAAAGATCTTTACAATGCATAAAACCTAATACATCAACAACCCTAGCCGTATTACAATGTCTTTCTTTTATAAGGGAAATACAATGGGAAAATACCACGGGATACCCAAAACCATGGGCCCGCAAAACAGCTGGTGAAAACAGCCCCAAAAATTTTCTTCGGGGGTGGGGGGGGGGGGGGGGGGGGGCGATGCCCCCCCACACCCCCCCGCTGGGGTGAGTGTACAGTCCACCTACATATCATATAGAACTGGGGTACAAACACGGCTGATACAATATAATCTATGAGACTAGAAGATCTGGCTCCACAACCAACAATCTCCCACTTGGAGACTGATCACAACAACTCCACCGCTGCTGCACTTGCTGGACTTGGACTTGGCAAATTTCTCCTCTTCACCTTCATGCTAGAAGGCCAACTGAAACCGAGCACGAACTCAGTTTCTCTCTGGTCACTACCTTTGTAAACATGTCTGCAGGATTCTGGCTAGTATGTATCTTTTCCAACTTTTACAATTCATCTTCCAGAACAGAGCGTATGAAATGGTACTTGAGCTGTATATGTTTAGTCCTGGAATGGAATGATGAGTTCTTTGCAAGGTGAATGGCACTCTGGCTGTCACTATACAATCTACTATCCTTCTGCTTCTTACCCACTTCCTCCATAAACCTCTGCAACCAAATCATCTCTTTACTAGCCTCTGTAATGGCAACATACTTTGCTTCTGTTGTTGAAAGTGCAACAACCTTTTGTAGTTTCAAAATCCAGCTTACTGCTGTTCCACCTACAGTGAACACATACCCTGTGGTGCTCCTCCTGCTATCCTTGTCACCTGCCATATCTGCATCAACATATCCCTGTAGAACAGTGTCTGAACCTCCAAAACATAATGCCTCAGTCGTAGTACCTCTCAAATACCTGAGAATCCACTGTACTTCCTTCCAATGTTCTTTACCTGGATTGTTCATATATCTGCTCACAACTCCCACTGCATGTGCAATATCTGGTCTTGTGCACACCATGGCATATATCAAGCTGCCAACTGTTGATTGATAGGGAATCTTGGACATGTAATCTGTTTCTTCTTGTGTCTTGGGACACTTTTCCTTACTTAGACTCAAATGGTTAGCCAAAGGTGTACTTACAGGTTTTGCATTCTGCATTCTGAACCTCTACAACACCTTTTGTATGTACTCACTTTGAGACAATGTCAATTTGCGATTTTTCCTGTCTCTCATTATTCTCATACCAAGGATTTGCTTTGCAGCACCCAAATCCTTCATCGCAAATGAATTAGCTAGCTTCCTTTTGAGTACATTTATATCCTGCATGTCAAACCCTGCAACAAGCATGTCATCCACATACAATAACAAGATAATATATCTTCCATTGTCTAGCTTCTTGAAATAAACACAGTAGTCAGAATGACATCTACTATAACCTTGTTCTGTCATAAACCTGTCAAACTTTAGATACCACTGCCTTGGAGCTTGCTTCAAACCATACAAGCTCTTTTTCAACCTGCATACTAGATCCTCCTTACCTTTGACCTCATACCCTTGTGGCTCTTGCATATATATTTTTTCCTCCAAATCCCCATGGAGGAAGGTTGTTTTTACATCTAACTGTTCAAGATGCAAATCTTCTACCGCCACTAGACTTAAGATAGTCCTAATTGAAGTCATCTTTACAACAGGAGAAAATATTTTATCAAAATCTATACCTTTCTTCTGTGCAAACCCCTTTACAACAAGTCTGGCCTTGTACCGCTTCTTACCTCCTTCTTCTTCCTTCAACCTGTAAATCCATTTGTTTTGCAATGCTCTTTTACCAGCAGGCAACTTAACCAAATCCCAAGTCTGGTTTCCTACCAATGAGTCCATCTCCTCATTCATGCCTTGCTCCCACTTCTTTCTAGTTTCCACCTGCATTGCTTCTTCATAACATTCTGGTTCACCAGAATCAGTCATCAATAAATAATACATTGAAGGAGAGTATCATTCAGGGAGTCTACTTAACCTGGTAGATCTTCTTATAGTTGCAGGACTTTCAGGTACTTGCTGCTGCTCTTGATTTTCTGGCACCTTCGAAACTTCATTCTCTTTAACTTCATCAAGCACTATGTACTCTGTGCTTTCCTTTTCCTGTTTCTTTCCCTGCAACTGATCTTTATACATGACCTTTTCATTGAATATCACATCTCTACTCCTGATGATTTTGTTATTTTCATAATCCCATAAACGATAACCAAATTCATCAACCCCATATCCAATAAAGGTACATTTCTTGGATTTAGCTTCAAGCTTTGTTCTATTTTCTTTATCAATATGGACAAATGCTTCACAACCAAACGTTCTCAGAAATGAGTAGTTTACCTTTTTATCTGTCCATGCTTCCTATGGAATACCACCATCCAAAGCACTTGAAGGTCCTCTGTTTATTAAATAAACAGCAGTATTTACAGCATCCACCCAAAACTGTAAGGGCAACCCTGCATGCAGTCGCATACACCTTGCACGCTCCATGATCGTTCTGTTCATCCTTTCTGACACACCATTTTTCTGTGGAGTTCCTGGGACTGTCTTCTCTCTACGAATCCCATGGTATGAACAGTAACTATCAAACTCCTTGCCGCAGTACTCACCTCCATTATCAGATCTGAGACACTTCAACCTTTTTCCTGTCTTGTTCTCAACCAAAGCTTTCCACTTCTTAAAAGTAGCAAACACATCATATTTTTGTCTAATGCAATAAACCTAAGTTTTTCTAGTTGCATCATCAATAAATGTAACATAATAATGAGAGCCACCAAGAGATTGTACCTGAGCCGGTCCCCATACATCTGTATGCACAAGCTCTAATTTTTCATTCTTCTTCTGTTTCCCAACCCTGAGAAATCTGACTCTCTTCTATTTTCCATAAACACAGTTTTCACATAATTCCAAACTTACCTGCTTCAAATCCGACAGCAAATTCCTTGAGTGGAGAATCTGCATCCCCTTCTCACTCATGTGGCCAAGCCTATGATGCCACAATGTTGTATCTGTTCCTGTGGAAGCTAAAGAGATAGAATGGTCAGTATTATGAGGACATAAATACAACGTACCTACTCTGTATCCTTTTGCTATCAACATTGATCCTTTAGTGATCTTCCACCACTTTTCTCTGAACGTAGATAGACAGCCGCCATCTCCCAACTGCCCTGTTGAGATCAGATTTTTTTTCATAGCAGGAATATGCCTAACATCTTTCAACAACCAATTAGTTCCATTCTTAACTTTTATCCATACCTTACCCATTCCAACAATTTTACATGGCTCATCATCACCCAATAAAACATGTCCAAAATCGCCAGGAACATAATCATGAAAGTATTTCCTATGGGGTGTAGCATGACATGAAGCTCCTGAATCTACTACCCAATAATCACTAGTATTATCTAATGCAAGAATCAAAGCATCTTGTAACACATCACCTGCTACATTTGCTTCCTGGGTAGTTTCCTTCTGTGCATCTCCTTTCTTCTTTAGAGATTTGTAGTCTTTCTTCAGATGTCCTTTCTTTCCATAGTTCCAGCACTCTATCTTTCCCATTCTGGACTTGGATCTGCCCGTTTTAGACTTTCCACGATTACCTTGGCTCTTTCCTCTCTCCTTTTGTCTTCCTATGCTCTCCATGGTCAACACATTACCTGATGTCTCACCTGTGCTTTTTCTTCGCATTTCCTCGCTAAGAATAACACCAATAACATCATCAAATTTCAAGGTGTTTGAACCAGAGACAGAGTTACTTATAGCCATGACCAAGCTATTCCAGCGTTCTGGCAATGAACACAAGATTAGAAGAGCCCTAACCTCATCATCAAAGTTCACACTTACAGAACTTAGCTGATTTGTAACCGTATTAAACTCATTTAAATGATCAGTAACATATCCACCTTCAGACATCTTCATATTAAATAAACGCTCCATTAGAAATACCTTGTTGGAAGCCGAGGGTTTTTCATACAGCTTACCCAATGCTTTCATCAAACCCTCTATTGTCGTTTCTTTTGAGATATTGAAAGCCACCGACGAAGCCAAGCTCAACCGTATTGTTCCCAGAGCCTTTATGTCAAGAACCACCCATTCTTCGTCCTTCATAGTCGTCGGTTGCTTTGCTTTTCCTCCCAACGGTAGGAATAGATCCTTCTGGTACAGATAGTCCTCCATTTGCATCTTCCATAACCCGAAGTTTTGGCCGTTAAACTTCTCGACCTTAAACTTTCCTTCTTTTTCCATTGCTCCCACTCGAACCAGAAACCCTAGCTTCTTGCGGGTTTAACTGCCAAATAGACCTTTGGCTCTGATACCAATTGTTAGAAAAACAGGATCGCAGAGCAATAACAATAAACAAAAATGCAAATATAATCACACATACACATTATAAGAGAGACACAGATATATCGTGGTTCACCCAACTTGGGCTACGTCCACACTGAATTTGCCAGTCCTTATTATTATTACCGTCCAGCAAGTCGAAGGGATACAACCTGCAGCACAACCGCTGCACTTCCTCTTCTCTGTTTCACAGTCTCTCTCCTGATCTCAAAGATCTTTACAATGCATAAAACCTAATACATCAACAACCCTAGCCGTATTACAATGTCTTTCTTTTATAAGGGAAATACAATGGGAAAATACCACAGGATACCCAAAACCATGGGCCCACAAAACAGCTGGCGAAAACAACCCCAAAAATTTTCTTCGGGGGGGGGCGATGCCTCCCCACACCCCCCCGCTGGGGTGAGTGTACAGTCCACCTACATATCATATAGAACTGGGATACAAACATGGTTGATACAATATCATCTATGAGACTAGAAGATCTGGCTCCACAACCAACACAACCACCCAAAAAATCTACTAATGAGGAACACTACCAGGAGCTATGAATTGGATTGGATGCCACCTAGCTAGATTTTATATGTACGAATTGATTCCCTAGTTGTAATTCATCATGCGATAGTTTTGGATCCATCGTGTGCATGTATCATTCGGATAAGAGGGTGATTGAACCTGATCCAGATACATATGATACTGGCCTGATTTAAACATCGGAGGAGCAGTGAAAACATGTCCTACTTGTCATAGGGAAACGTCATAAAAGGGCATAGTTCATTAATAATTGAATAAATGCACACCAAACTTCAACCTCCGTTTACATGGTTTTTTAATTGTACTTGCCATATATTTAATAGCACTATGGTAGCGAATGGATCCAATAAATACCTGTCGTTAAATGCAGATTTTTCTTGATTCTAGCTTAAAGTCCATGCCTCGTAAAACGTTTGTAATTATGACATACCATGCGAAGGGGATAGATGTTGGCCATATCTAACATGCTTGTCATGTTAACCAATGGCTATTTTTTTAAGTTTATTTTCTTCACATTTTCTTATGCCTGCAATAACATGAAATTGGTCATATCTTTTCCATATCACACATTTGACGAATTGTAGGGTAGATAAATAATATCAAATAATAATAAAAAAATATTAATTTTTAAATGATAAAGGTTAATTTTAGAAACGGAGATATTATTTTGTTATCTAATAAAAAGTCAATGTAAATAGACCATAGATTGATTACTATATATTTGTCAGAGGAAGATATAAAAATGGGTAGTCTAGGCAGATTAATGGATAGTTCATAAATAAATAATAGGGTTTTATTGAACAAAAGTTAAACTTTTTAAACATGTAACAATTTTTTGGGAAATTGACAGGTATGAATATTTTTTTTATTTAGAAAAAAAATATTTATTAATTTTCATAACATGTATTATTATTTTTGGGTTTTTTAAATATCATGCATAGTAAAAAAAATATACTTTAAAATTATTATTTGTAATAAAATATACTCTCGTCCCCTCCACGCTTTTACATGCAATGTAATAAAATATACCCTAAATATTTGTATTGCTATATAACATATTTAAAACCCTTTGGCCCCTTAATACAAGGCAATATATTTTCTCATTTATATATCATAGTTTATTCCCCAATATGAATGGACGTGATAGGATATTTCCTATCAAGTGACCCCCCCGTGTAATTTTCTCAGCAGTATGCATAACATCATGTAGATGCCCCAATGTGGTTATTGCATAGTCTAAGTAGTTTTTCTGTATAATGAAGTGTGGTCTAACCCAGAAAAATACAACAAAATAGTTGTTATTTTAATGAACTGTAAAATTAATGTTACATATATGTCAAATTAATGTGTTCAATTTTGGTTTTATTGAAAATATACCATTTTATCATGTAGATATTCAGGAGTTCTCAATTGTTTAATATTGTAAAGATTTGGATGGGAAATGTTTGTGTTTTGCATTTTTTGGGGGGGAGGGTTTAGTTAATTTATACTTGTCAATTGAAGTACAATTATTTAAATTGCCCTTCATCTTTGAAGGACTCAAGGAACAAATGCCCTTCCAATAAAAATTAATACCCACCCTTCAAAATTTGATCACTACTCACCACCCTAGAACACATGCTCAGTTGGGACTCCTATTCCGCCACTCGTCCCTTCGGCCGCGACAGTCGTCCTGGGAACAATACACCTGGTGCCACCACGTCTGCTGTCAGACCTGAAGCCACCCTTGGAACACTCTGGCCACTCCTCTTGCCATGGATAAGTCCAACCTAGGGGGTAGCATGTCGATTTTGACACGCAGCAGGGATCCCATCCCCTCCACCTTGGGACAAGCGTACATGTAGTGAGTCGACTGGTTTCATTCCTTTCAGGCCCCGGAAGACGACGTCGTTTCCGGTCAAGCTCCCTACTCAGGGCACTCGTCCTTCTGCGAAAACTACTATGCCTCCCATGAGAGCTACGTCGACACCTGCAAGCGATTGGAAGGACACAGATTACAACTTCTCAATTCTGAAGGAGACACCTTTGGATGCAGAAGGCCCCTCTGCAACTGGTTGAGGAGGTTCTTCTGATGTCTCTCTCTTACTTTTTATCTATTTTGGTTCTGCCTATGACTGCCAGTTTTTTGTATAGTTTGATTTTGAATCACCACAACTCTGCTGATATCTATGGCTGGCACCTCTAGATAAGACCACCGTTGACTGCAATCTCTAGTCTATTTTTATTAGCTTAATATAAATCCACATCTTTACAAAAAACAAATTCTCCCCCATCAGCAATGGTAAAGCTTAGGATCTTTGATTATTTTATTCACGCGCTGCAAATTCACATCCAGAGATACATTAGACATCCCTTGGGTCTTCTGATTCGACAACCGAGGCCTTACCCCTCATTTTATGGACCTGAACCCCTCAAATCGTCTTCATATAAAATGCTATTTGGAAAATTGGAATTAATTTAATAACATATGTTTATCATTTGCAGAAATAGATAAATGATTTAAATAAACAAATTAATTTAAAACATGAAAACATAGATCATAAGTCAAGACACATCTAAACTACAGAACAATGTATTAATCATGACTGCAAACTAAATCATTGTATTTCAACATAGATCAAACAAATTTGATAAATTAAAACAACAGATATCAAGAGACAACTAACTGTATTTCTTAAGGGCTGCAAAAAATTACAATAGTCCTCTTTCTGTGATTTTCTCCCCACCTTAAATAATAATTACCAAATAGATACAAAGGGTAAACTTCCCAAACAACGGGTTGCGAAAAGAAACAAATTTCAAATCCAACTAACCAAGCTTCCGCATTGCGGATTGCGGGTGGCGGAAAGCACAAAATCTGGAGAAAATTTGTGCTTTCCGCAAATAACAAAAGCACAAAAAATCAATGAATTCTAAAGGGAAAATTATTAACTGGACATAACAAAGAGATCATCAATCACAATGCTATCAAGAAAATCAGCAATTGCCTAAGAGACTTCAGTGACCTCTTGTGTTATAGACACATCATGGAAAAGAGATCAATCGCAATTGCGGGTTGCAGAATAAAAAAATATCAAAACCAAATGACCAAGAAATCCGCAATCCTCATTGCGAGACGATTGAGGGGAGAAAATCTATGTTTCCCGCAACACACAAAAATCTATTAAATTTGAAAGGGAAATTATTAATTTGGTTGCAGAATTGGGGATGTGAGAATTTAAGCTCGAGCAGTTTAATGTTTCCACCATCCGCAGTTGGGATAAAAGACAACTTGGAGAAAGAAGACAAAGCCTCTCTTTCTCTGAGAATATTTCCACTTACCAAAAAATCATTTGAAGCAATGTAAATTTATTCAACCTACGTAGGCTATACCGTCAATTCATTTATAGCCAAAACGGTGAGCACTACGAAGGAAGTGTAAACATATTTAATCTACGAAGGCCAGGCTGAGAATTCTAGACTATATCCACCCATTTGTTTAGTGGATTATGAATAGAGAAGAAGGGTTGGCTGACCCTTCCCTTATGAGGGATCTGTAAAAATAGACAACTTGGAGAAAGAGTGCCGCTCTTTCTTTGAGAATATTTCCATTTGCAAGCAAATTGTGCAAAGCAATGTAAACTTATTCAACCTACGAAGGCTAGACCGTCAATTGATTTATATCCAAAACGGTGAGCTCAACACTTCACCTATATCTAGATTGGCCAACACAGGAAGGATCAACCCACCCTTCTTGCCTCCAAGAACTATTATGAATAAAGTCACGGGCAAAAAAAGGGTTGGCTGCCCCTTCCGTTATGAAGGATTTGTAAAAATAGACAACTTGGAGAAAGAGCAGCCGCTCTTTCTTTGAGAATATTTCAATTTGCAAGCAAATTGTGCAAAGCAATGTAAACTTATTCAACCTACTAAGGCTAGACCGTCAATTCATTTATATCCAAATTGGTGAGCTCAGCAATTCACCTATATCCAGATTGTCCAACACAGAAAGGATCAACCCACCCTTCTTGCATCCTAGAACTATTATGAATAGAGTTAGGGGCAAAAGAAGGGTTGGATGCCCCTTCCGTTATGAAGGATTTGTAAAAATAGACAACTTGGAGAAAGAGCGGCTGCTCTTTCTTTGAGAATATTTCCATTTGCAAGCAAATTGTGCATAGCAATGTAAACTTATTCAACCTACGACGGCTAGAACGTCAATTCATTTATATCCAAAATGGTGAGCTCAACAATTCACCTATATCCAGATTGGCCAACACAGGAAGGATCAACCCACCCTTCTTGCATCCTAGAACTATTATGAATAGAGTTACGGGAAAAAGAAGGGTTGGCTGCCCCTTCCGTTATGAAGGATTTGTAAAAATAGACAACTTGGAGAAAGAGCGGCCGCTCTTTCTTTGAGAATATTTCCATTTGCTAGCAAATTGTGCAAAGCAATGTAAACTTATTCAACATACGAAGGCTAGACTGTCAATTCATTTATATACAAAACGGTTGGCATTGGCAGAATACTTACCAAAAGAAGGATCGACCGAGCCTTCTTGCATCCTAGAACGTTTATGAATGGTTATGGGAAAAAGAAGGGTTAGCAGCCCCTTCCTTTACGTGGGATTTTAAAAATAGGGCCACTCTTTCTCTGAGAATACTTCCACTAAAAAATGTAAAATTATTCAAGCTACGAAGGCTATACCGTCAATTCATTTATATCCTTAACGGTGAACACTGGCAGAATGCTTACCACAACAGGGGTTCGACCGACCCGTTATTTACGAGACTACTGTAAACAAATTTAATATATGAAAGCCAGTCTGAGAATTCTCGACTTTCAACTTCCGCTGTAAATAGTAGGGATCCTCCACTTCGATTAGTAGATAATTGTGAACACCCATATCCATCAATTCACCTATATTATCCATAATGGTGAACACAAGAAGGATCGAGCGACCCTCTCTTGCATTCTTAAAACTATTATGAATAGAGTTATGGGCAGAAGAAGGTTTGGCCGCCCTTCCTTTATGAGAAGGGTCGACCGCCCCTTCCTCTCTGAGAATATTTCCAATTGCAATCAAGTTGTGCAATGTTCCTATGAAGTTTTGGTTTGAAATTTTTGTTTAGAGTGCTAACATTTCCAATTGCTACAAAACATCTCTGGAGGAAGGAGCGGTCGCTCTTTCTCCTCAGCATCTAATTCCAACACCCTTTCACTAAACACAAGTTTTAGCTTGGCACCATCAAACTCTTTTGAGGAATCTTTCTATAAATTTTGTTGTTAAAATGTCGAGATCTAGCTTCCACGGTTCGAGATCTAGCTTTCACGGTTCCAGGGTGACACATGGAATGCTCAGATTGTGACACGTGGCATATTTGATTTTTACAGTACTTTTGCTATTGTTTAAAAGAATATTATGGATCTTAAAGGTAGTATTTCAATATAAACCTTAGAATACGGATTTAAGTTATAGTAATTCCAATGCAAGAGCAGAAACATCGAGGGAAAAATCAAGAGATACATGACCTTCAAACATGAAATTTAAGCCATATTTAGATATTAACCAACAAACATTATGCAAAGTAAAGTAAGGTAATTTACAAACATTAGTACTTTGAAAATAGCTAAAATGCACTTCCAAGATAAATATGATTCATCGCTCAATGTGTCTCCTAGAGTTCTACATTCAATGAGTTTTTCTCGAGTAAATAATCACTATGTCGAATTGATGGCCTGGATTTTTTGTTTTCCGTTATTTAACCTATCATTCAAAAGAAATTCAAAACTTAGTTTATCTAAATTGAAAAAGAATAGATAAATCCAAACATAATTGATAAATAAGAGAGGTTAAGAATTTAGAGAAGACCAAAGAATTAGAAAATTAATTAAAATTAATACTCAAAACATTGCATATATTTCATTCAAGGAGGGGATCTGGACATATCACAGAGTTTAAATTTTTCAAAATGTAGGGCCGAGGACAAAATCCCTCCCCTGAACCAACACAAAAGTAAACTTAAAATAGCTGCCAATACAAACTGAACAAAAGGGCCTTGGAAAAAATCCCTCAACTAAACTAACAGAAAAGTAAACCTAAAATATTAAAGTTTTCAGTAAAATAACATGAGACCTTGGTGGGTGGGCCATGTGGTTCTCTCAGGATGAGTCAATATCCATTGGTTTCACCCCACTGGATGATATTGAGGGAGTTGATGAGGGAGTTCCGGTAGTTGACGGAGTTCCGACAATTGTGTTAGTCGATGAGGGAGTTCCGGTACTTGGACGGGACTGTCCAGAACCTACCGAAGTAACTGGGCTCCCCTTGGCATTACCTTGTGGTCCGGCAGGTTGATTTCAAATGGCTTCATCATGCTTACGGAGGAGGACTCAGATTGTCTCTCGGATTGTCTCCATCATTTTGGTTTGGTTGCTTTCCATTCTTTGCTCCATCGAGTTTAGCCTGGTTTCCATGGTCTGCTGAATCTCATCAATTCACCTTTCTAGATTCTCCACTATGATGCGGGTGGCTTCATCGGTGAATCTGGTCCTTCCACATGTGCTACTATCCACCATTAGAAAACAAGGAGACTTTCCTGAAGAGCGGCTGCTATGCAGAGCAGTGGTCGGAATTTGGAGACTTTCCTTTTCTCCACCTTTAACAACCAGCCGATGAGGAGGGCCAGTGGACGAAGAAAGAGTTGTGTTGATGTATATGTAACTTCGGAATGTATTTCATCTATGTATTTCATATATATTTATTGTACCCTTATTAGAGATGTGTTATTCCTCTATAAGGAAGTGTCGTTATGTGGATTGACAAGTGTCGCAAGTGTGTGTATTTTCTGATGGGTTATTAGACCACCATGTGTGGGGTCGGCCTTGAAATATATATTATATTATGGATGTATCTAGATAGACAAGTCGGCCCCATAGTGTAACTGGGCAAACAGGTTAAGTATAAATAGAGATCGGGAGATCTCTATTTGAATCATTCAGAAAGACACACTTCTCTCACTCAGAAAGTGGCGCACTAGTGAGGAGGAGGATCATCTGCTCTAGGAGTCTATCTCAAGTGTATTTTGGTTGAGCCATTGCTCTCTCTATCTCTGAGGAATTTGTGGGGTTTTTCACCTTAGGGTTTTCCCCACGGAAACTCTGTGTCTCTTGTCTCTCATGCTTTTGATTCTTGTGATGCTTGTCATGCTTATTGAGATTGTTATGCATTGATATACTGTATATGTTATTCTCTCAGTAAAGATCCAAGAGTATTGTGAATTAATGCTCAAAATTTAACATGGTATCGGAGCTAACCTGAGAAGAAGACATTTTGTAGTGACGGAAACTTGAGTTTCTTATTTATTGGCTTTCTCTCCACAGATTTTGGAAAAGCAGTATAGTAGATTGACTCTACTGATCAAGGAGAATCTATCTGTCCAATCAGAATTCAATTCTGAGCATTTTCATATTTGGCCCTAAAAATTAGGGTTTCCACAAAAATAGGAATTTCTGGAATTTGAAGACATAGCTGGAAGCTCCTTGCAAAAATCGAAATTTAGAGCTTTGGATCGATACTTTTCGCTGGGTAGATCTCCGGGAAACTCAAACCCTAATTCAAGGCTCTCCCTAGTGAACCCAGGAGGACAAAAAGGCAAATCTGAAGGGTAAAGCTTTGCTAATCTCAAATTCTGAATACACCAGGCTAATCAGCTCATCAAGGCGCATCCTTCTATCCTTTCAGAAAGTTGAAATTCACATTTTGAATTTTTAGGGTTTTTTCGACAAACCCTAATCCAGGACCAGATCCAATTTTCAGCATTTTAAGTGGTAAGACCTAAATCTTTTCTATTTCCATTTGAAGTACTCTTTAAGATGTATCACCACACCAAGCTTGAGGATAAGCTTGAAGGAGCTGATAACTTTCGAGCTTGGAAGTATAGGGTTGGGTTAATCCTGGAAGAGAATGAGTTGGACTCATATGTAAAAGAAGACATCCCTATCCCAGAGGATGAAGAGGCTAAGGTATTGCATAAGAAGAACTTGGTCAAGGAAAAGAGAATCATTGTTGATTCTATCAAAGACCATCTCATACCCCATGTGTCTTCTCTAAAGACACCCAAGGAGATGTTTGACTCTTTGACCAAGCTATTTGAAGGGAAGAACATAAATCGAAAGATGACCCTGCGGAACCAATTGAAAGGAGTAAAGTTTCAAAATGGAGAAACCATTCAATCTTATTTTTCAAGGGTCTCCCAGATCAAGGAACAACTAGAAGCAGTGGATGAAATGGTGGAGAATGGTGAAGTGGTGATGACCACTCTAAATGGCCTACCCAGGTCATGGGATTCCTTTATTCAAGGAATTTGTGCAAGGAAGAATTTGATCTCCTTCAACAGATTGCGGGAAGAATGCTCTCAAGAAGAAGCTAGGCTTGTGGCCCGAGAAGAAAAGATGGGAAATGAAGATCAAGCTCTCACAGCACATGCCAGGAAAGGAAAGTCCAAGAAGGAATCATCTCATAACAGGAAATTCTCACACCACCATTATCATAAAGATAAGAAAGATATCAGATGCTTCAATTGCAATGAGAAGGGACACTTTGCTTTAGATTGTCCCAAGAAGAAGAAAGACAACAACAACTTCAACAAGAAGAAGAAGAATAACAAAATAAGATATCATGCTCATGCTGTTGAAGATGATGAACCCCCAATGAAGTAGGCTAGGGCAGAAAGTGATAGTGATGATGAATCATCAAGTGAAGAAGAGTATGTTCTAATCTCTGCTCTCACAGGTACTATCTCCCATGGTTGTAATGATTGGTTAATTGATAGTGGGGCTTCAAAACACATGACTGGGTTTAAAGAATCCTTTGCTAATCTATCTGAACATGAGTCACCCCATAAGGTGAAACTTGGGGATGACTACCAATACCCTATCAAAGGAAGTGGTGAAGCCTCCTACAACCTAGATTCTGGAAAATCATTGAAGATGAAAGAAGTCCTTTATGTACCTGGGCTCAAGAAGAATCTACTCTCCATCTCTACATTGGATGCAAAAGGCCTGAGGATTGCATTTGTAGATGGCCAAGTTCTGATGTGGCCAAAGGATAAAACTATTGATGATGCAGTGGTGATTGGAGAGCAAGAGGGAGGATTGTACAAATTTAAGGGACAGCCTGAACATGCTATGGTGACATGAAGACAAGGATTCATCCATAGTCATGGATCACATAGAGGTATGCATGATTTGTTTTTTGAAAAAGTTAACTTATGAGTTATGCAGGTCATTGAAGAGAACAAGAAAACCTTGCTAGACATAACTAGCAAATATGGTGAACAGGTATGTTTTCCTTATATCATAGGATGTATGCGTGGCATGATTGATGATGATTAGGTTTGAATAATCATGGGTATATGCATATTATGTGTCTTACCTTGATTAATGTTATGACTAACCAAGAAGAGTCATACGATTGAGTAATCACAGGTTTAGACATGATATGACTAACCATAGGAGTCCTATATAAACCTTGAATGCTAATGCTTATTATTTCTGTTTGAAATGATCATGACTATACATGCTCGAGATTATTGTGTTTTGATGGTATTGAGAATATACTAATGAATGCATGATTTTGTATGAGATTACAAGGATAACACAATCATGATACTAATAAGCATGCATAGGGACCAAGGATGAATATAAGTTCAAGAACAGGTAATCCAGGAAGCAAAGATCAAGAGGGAGCACACTCTAGCAGCTCCTACAAGGATGTATATATTCAGAGGGAGTTGACCATCTTTCTTCATTCCACAACAGAAAGGTGTAGAAGAAGCTACTTCAGTAGCTCCTGCAAGAAAGCAAAGACTCAGAGGGAGTCCACCCAACAAACAAGCAAAGATAAGTATTTTAATTACCACTTCTTACATATTTGTTTGTTTAAATAAAATTGTTCAATGATACATATGCTTATGTTCCTAGACTTAGGATATGTATTTTGCATATTTGCATTAATGAACAAGATACTACTAATATGCATATGATGGGTAAGTGGCCTATGACACTATACAACATTCCATTGCTACTTATCTAGAATGAAACCTCTTTGCTGACATGTTGGGAGTTGTGCACACTCTTAACAATGTTCTGGTAGAGACTGGAA
Organism: Larix kaempferi; assembly: GCA_027924585.1. NCBI lineage: Eukaryota > Viridiplantae > Streptophyta > Pinopsida > Pinales > Pinaceae > Larix > Larix kaempferi. The sequence goes on from BSBM01000455.1 coordinate 3,268,221, forward strand.
GGCATCTAGAAAGTTATGGAACATGGATAAATGTTGTATTGATGCAGTGGCTAAGATAATTGCATGATTGTATGACATATTTCTTTATGTGTAAGAATTTGTCTTAAAATTATGAGATGGTTCTAATCATGCAATTTAACTTGTTTTGTAGGAAAGACCGTATACCTTCACGTACAAAATAAGGACTACAACATTTGTTCAAGCAACAAAATTATCTATTGAAGATATTGAAGTTCCCAGGATACGGGAAGAATGCCTTGATCTGTCGATCATGAAGAACGATGTTTGGGATGCAGTCCCAAGACCCGAAGGGAAGTTTTGTTATGACTTCCATATGGATCAATCAGATCAAGCATGCTGCAGATGGCAGCATATAGAAATATAAAAGTGATGAAATAGAAGATACACCAGATGGATTTCAAGACAACTTTCTTGAATGGTGTAGTCATATATGTGTGCAGAACTTGGTAGGATAGACAGCTTTCTATCCAGTTTGGGCTTTACTGAGACTGAAGTGGATTCCAACCTTTACTACAAGGTTGAGGAAGGGAATCCTATGATTCTACTCCTGTATGTGGATGACTTATTTGTAAGAGGAGATGACAGATTGATTGCAGATACTAAGAGGAAGCTTGCTGCCGAGTTCAATATGAAAGATTTGAGAATGATGCACTATTTGTTTTTTGGAATGGAGGTGTGGCAGAGTGAAGATGGAATCTTCCTTGGACAAGGGAAGTATGCAGTAGAGATCCTGAAGAGGTTCAGGATGATGGATTGCAAGGCCATGGCCACACCTATGGCATCGAACCTGAAGCTTCTATGTGATGCTTTATCTGAGCCGGTTGATGTCTCTATGTATCGTCAGATGATTGGGTCCTTGATGTACCTGATGAACACGAGACCAGATAGTTGCTTTGCTGTGAACACATTGAGTCAGTTCCTGACAGATCCGAGGAGTGTTCACCTGGTTGTTGTAAAGCATGTTCTGAGGTACCTGAAGGATACAATGGATTATGGGATCAAGTATGAGGAGAATCAAAAGTTTAACCTGCAGGGTTATGTTGATTCAGATTGGGCTGGCAGTGCTGCAGATAGGAAGAGCACATATGGGTGCTTCTTCAATATGGGATCAGGTGTGATCTCTTGGTTTAGCAGGAAGCAGTCCTGCGTAGCACTGAGTACAGCTGAGGCAGAGTATGTTGCAGCTTGTTCAGCTAGTTGTGAGGCAGTATAGCTATGGAAGCTACTGTCTGAGTTATTTGATCTCTCGTTGGATGATACTGGTATCTTCTGTGATAACCAGAGTTGTGTGAAGTTGTTCGAGAACCCAGTGTTTCATGACAGGTCGAAACACATAGAGATCAAATATCACTATATCAGGGATATGGTGCAGAAAGGAGCTGTGAAGCTCCTGTACATTGCGATGGACAAGCAGATTGCAGATGTGTTGATGAAGCCACTAGCCAGGGTGAAGTTCAAGTACTTCAGGGAGAGGCTTGGTGTTCTTCAAATTGATGACACTTCGAGGAAGAAGTGATGGACACATTTGCAGAAGCCATTCCAAGCTTGTTGGAAGGAGGATCCTTCACATGGATGTGGATGTAAGCGCTGGATGATGAGCATCAGGACGATGCTCAAGTTGTTGCTCTGTGTATGCATCATGTTGGATGCTGGATATGATCAGTTGGATCATTTATATGTATATGTATGTACACATCATGTTGGATGTTGGATATGATCAGTTGGATCATTTATATATGTACGCATCATGTTGGATGCTGGATATGATCAGTTGGATCACTTGTATGTATTTTTGTATATGCATCATGTTGGATGCTTGGACCATGTATCTATATATGTATCAGGTGGATACATTGTATGATCAGGTGGATCATGTATGGTGATATGTATCATGTATTTGTATTTGTATCAGGTGGATACATTGTATGATCAGGTGGATCATGTATGATGATATGTATCAGGTAGATACTTGGTATGCATCAGGTAGATGCATTATATGATCAGGATGATCATGGATGACGAGCTTCAGGATGTTGCTCCAGATGACATGCAACAGGATGTTGCAGTGATGATGATCAGGATGATGTATGGTGAGTATCAGGTTGATACTCTGTGGCCGTGGAACAGGTTGTGCAGATAAGCATGTAATTTGTGCCCTGGGAGATTTGGAGACAGTCTTTCGAGGTTTTAACTATGGCATGTAATTTGTACCCTGGGATATCTTGAAAATGCTCTTTTGAGGTTTTGCTTGGGAGGACATATAATTTGTGCCCTGGGAGATCTGCAGATAGTCTTTCGAGGTTTTGCCTATGTCATGTAATTTGTGCCCTGGGATATTTGGCAGATGCTCTTTCGAGGTTTTGTCCTATGGCATGTAATTTGTGCCCTGGGAGATCCGATAGGTTGAGCCGTGTGCTCGTAATTAGTCCTGGGATGCTCTTTCGAGGTTTTGCCATGACCACATGTAATTTGTGCCCTGGGAGATCCGATAGGTTGAGCCTTGTGCTCGTAATCAGTCCTGGGATGCTCTTTCGAGGTTTTGTGGTGACCACATATAATTTGTGCCCAGGGAGATCTGATAGGTTGAGCCTTGTGCTCATAATCAGTCTTGGGATTCTCTTTCGAGGTTTTGTGGTGGGGTTACATGTAATAAGTCTTGGAGTTCCGGATAGGATGAAAAAGGCCTCAGATGCTCTTTAGGGTTCTTGCTAGTCAAGAGACTCTTTTAAGGTTTTGTGACGCACATAATGAGTCCTGAGATTTCCATAGTATGGCCAGTGATGACGAAGACCTACATGTGGTGGGCCTACATCCAGTATGAAAAAGGACTCGCTCTGTAGAACTTCCTATGACGAATAGAGTCAGAGATTGGTTGAGATAGCAGCAGCAGTGACGATGATGATGACGATGCACCGATGACGATTATCCCAAGAAGAAGACTTGTCTAGCAGATCTGTGTCAAGAAATACCTTCCTAGTTAAGAGGGAGTGTTGATGTATATGTAAGTTCGGAATGTATTTCATCTATGTATTTCATATATATTTATTGTACCTTTATTAGAGATGTGTTATTCCTCTATAAGGAAGTGTCGTCATGTGGATTGACAAGTGTCGCAAGTGTGTGTACTTTCCGATGGGTTATTAGACCACCATGTGTGGGGTCGGCCTTGAAATATATATTATATTATGGATGTATCTAGATAGAAAAGTCAGCCCCATAGTGTAACTGGGCAAACATGTTAAGTATAAATAGAGATCGGGAGATCTCTATTTGAATCATTCGGAAAGACACACTTCTCTCACTCAGAAAGTGGCACACTAGTGAGGAGGAGGATCATCTACTCTAGGAGACTATCTCAAGTGTATTTTGGTTGTACTTTGGTTGAGCCATTGTTGTCTCTATCTCTGAGGAAGTTGTGGGGTTTTTCACCTTAGGGTTTTCCCCACAGAAACTCTGTGTCTCTTGTCTCTCATGCTTTTGATTCTTGTGATGCTTGTCATGCTTATTGAGATTGTTATGCATTGATATACTGTATATGTTATTCTCTCAATAAAGATCCAAGAGTATTGTGAATTAATGCTCAAAATTTAACAAGTTGAACACAGAGCTAATTTCGAAAACATTTTCGGCAAGCTAGATCGAACTGGAGCAGATCCTATTTAAACAAGTGGAAATGATAAAAAAAACCAGAACACGATCGAAAACCAGAACTCGGATCGCAGGAAATGTCCAGAGCCATCGGAATGAAAGATCAAAGCGATTGAAATACTGTTACAGCGAGTTATAGGACATTAAGGGTCAAACACGTTACCCGAGAACTGGCAGACTTTACCCTTTGATTTAACTGATGGGACATATTGACGGCAAGGATTTCAACTTCTTGGAATCCAATGGCTAACTGGCTTGTTGCGGCCGCATTAAATGGCCTACAACAGGTTGGATAGTCCTCACCTTTATAATTCGCGTAGGATAAAAGCTAACTTCTTGGAAATTAAAAGTTATGGGACTTTACCCTTTACCCTTTACCCTTTGATTTCACTGATGGGACATTAAAATGCCACACTTTTTCGACGAAATTTGGATGGACACCAGTCAAATTGCTTCCTGGAAATTGTTATTTCCACAATACTACAATTTCAGCAATTGTAATTGCCATTCCTAGACTAAATGCCCTATTTTAAAACTACCCAGATCGCCGAAATTGTGATTTGAGTAGTCAAAATTGCCATTTCAGCTATTTCCACACTATTGAATTCCGGCGAGTCGGGGGCATTTTGGTTAGGCCTTATACTTCTCCTTCATAATTGGGCTCATAAACTTTTGAAGTCCACCGTCGATCTTGGATGGGGCGATCCAACGCTACAATAAAGTTACGCTGGGTTAAGTTGTGCAGCTTTTAAAGCACAGGATACGATGCAAATTCTTTATGAAATCTAGCTAAGCGCATGCTAAAACAAGATTGAAAGACTATGAAGATCAATGATGAATCGATGCCATTATAAGGATCCAATATTCTTTTTATGAAGAGGCATGATTTTCCTTGATAAAGTTCTCAAATAATAAAGTTCTTTGAAAATATATATAACCATGTATGAAGAGGACCATAGGTGTCTATGAAGTAATTGCATATCAGAAGCAAGATCTGAAAAGCCAAAGTTAAAACTATTATAAATTAAAGGGTTGTTGGGTGGTTCTTCGGGCAGGTTGAGGCCTTCTAAGGGAATTGTTGCCTCCTTCTAGTCATGGGTAGAGATTTAGGGTGGTGGGGCATCCTTGTCATTTTAGCAGGTAGAAAACCAGGGGTGTAGGAGCATCCTTTCTGTAGTGGCAGAAGAATCCATGGGATTAAGTTCTCTATCAAGTTGGTGCTTGTAGAACAATTTTGTATACGATTTGTACCAGTGTGCTCAAATTTTTAATTATCCTATTCACATTGGGAATGATTATTTAACATGTGCTTGATACTAATTTTATATAAAAAAGGTAGAAGAAGGCAACACAGATTCCCCCACCGCAATACAGATGAACCAACACCTGCCGCATAGCCCTCATTGTCGCCTAACGTCTTGTGTAGTTGATGCTCTAGCACCTCCGCTTAATATTTTAAGCGCTTGGTCCTGTTGGCATAAGTTTGTAGGCCCCCTAAGGTAAGCTTACTTCCCTTACAATTTTTAAGCCTTCTTTGGACTCCAAAGCTCATAAAATTTCCTCGATCTTGTTAGGTACTTGGGACAAAAATAATGTTAAGAATGGGGTCCCTTTGTGCAAATATTTTGTACCTTGTCCCACTTCATGAGCACCTTTCAAATTTATCTTTCACATGATCCTGCCACCCTAATCTGAATAAGAAGAATACTATTCCACTGCCATTGTATCACGGTTTCCATCAACCTATACGTGTATATATGTCCTTGTACCTGTATCGTTGTATTGATGTCTCTATCGCAATCCATGTTCGTCACAAGGACACAATCCTTGTCTCTATCACAAGGCCACAAAAAATATCGATGTCACAATGCCAACTTGTACATGCCCCAAATTTGTCGTCCAAGAATGGCAACAACTTCTTCCAAGATATACTTCAGATGTATAGAAAATCCTAGAGTGTAATCAAAGCTTAGAGGGATCTCATGCCAATATCATTACCATGGTATACAATCACCAATAATATCTATGCCATTGGAGAGTGGTTTTTGATCATTTCTCATTTTGCATATTGGAGAGCATAGCTTGTCCATAATTACTCTACTTGCCTTAGTACCAATTTCGAGGGTGAGATTTCCTAATTGGGAATTGGAGAGGCCATTGTGCATTGGACCATGAGGACACATATTAAGAGGTTGTGGGACCCACTACACTTGGCATGATTCTCTCACCAATTCGAGTTCAAGATGAAGGGTAACATACTTGGGGTAGTTTAAGAGGCATTATTCATGGCATGAGTCATGTAAGGTGGAATTGGAGTGGAAGAATAGGTCCCATGGAAGAGAGGCATCGAAGAATTGTGACACTTGGGCTAAATTGCTTAGGTTGCCTCTAGTATGACAACAATGATGCTATGACACAAATCAAACCTGAATGCTGACATCTGAAATATATGACATGTTTGGGAGAAAAATAACATCCAAGAAGGTGCACAAGGGAGTTAGGGAAACCATTCGAAATGAGGGAATAGGAATTGTTGTACAAGTCACACACATTGGAAACTCTTCCCAAATTGAGTTGGAATGAATCCTTTGGAAGGAATTCGACCGAATTCGACCCAAGGAGAGTAGCTTTTGATAATTTTTATTTGCATATTTGCAATTTGCAGAGATTGTACCTTGTCCATGCTAGTGGAGTGTTTACTCTACTTGACTTACTACCAATTTCGAGGGTGAAAGATTCCCATCCTAATTGGGAATTGGAGAGGCCATTGTGCATTGGAAAGAAATTGGAGAGGCCATTGTGCATTGGACAGAAATCCAGAATTTGATAGAAATTGCAGATCCGAAATTCATAGGTCACTTTTGAGGGGTAAATTTTTGGAATTTTCAAAATTTGAGCACATCGGCTTGCTCACCTCAGTCAATTGCATCTCCCTGTCCAGTGAAAAGTTTGAAATTCCAAGTTTGGATTTTTAGGGTTTCTCTATCAAACGCTAAGCTCCAAATCCAGTGGTAAGTTTCTCATTAAGATGTCTCACCACATCAAGCTTGAAGGAGCTGATAACTTCCGAACTTGAAAGTAAGGATTGGGTTTAAATCCTATCCTAGAAGTCTAGAATGAATTGGATACCTACATAAGCTAAGAGGTTCCAGTCCCAGAGGGAGATGATGCCTGAAGGCCTTACATAAGAAGAACTTGGTCAAGGCCAAGAACTTGGATCATTGCAGATTCTATCAAGGACCATCTCATACCACATTTGTCATCCATGAAGAGATGTTTGACTCCTTGACCAAGCTATTTGAAGGAAAGAACATAAATCGGAAGATGAATTTGAGGAGTCAATTGAAGAATGTCAAGATACAAAATGCAGAGACCATGCAGACACAATTTACAAGGGTGTATCAGATAAAAGAGCAACTTGAAGCCATTGAAGAAGATATAGAGAATGGATAAATAGTGATGACCACCTTGAATGGTCATGGGATTCCTTCATCCAAGGAATTTGTGCTAGGAAGTAGGCTATGGGAGGAATTCTCACATGAAGAAGCTTGAATTGTAGCTCGAAAAGAAAACATGGGTAGTGAAGAGCAGGAACAACACACACCAAGAAGTATTACAACAAGAGGGAGCATCCTCATCACAAGGAGATTGTCCCAGAAACAAAAGCAACTCCCACAAGAAGAAGAACACTCTGTTAGTAGAAGATGTTCCAGCTGATGTTGTTGCTGATGAGGATGTTCCAGTAGACGGTGTTCCAGTCATGAGGTTGCTGACAGTAGAAGAAGTTATAGAAGATATTAGTCAACAATCACCGATGACATTCCTTTTTATGTCTTAATACCCTTCATATACCTTCATACCCAATTCGAAATCCTTTAAAGAGTCTTTTGGAGCCATCTACCATTGGGGGATTCTAAAATTTCCTTTATATGAGTTCTTGGTTTATCTCAGTTAGACATTGCTTATTAAAAGCTGTAGAGAGAAATGATGCAAATTTTGTTGCTTTTTATGTCCTAATACCTTTTAAACATGTTCAGACCAAAATTTGGAAGCATTCGAGTCATTAATAGTCTAAGGGTCGAATTAGGCAAAAATTGTAATTTTTGAAGTTTAACAAATTTATTAAAAAGGGACACTACATGAACAATTATGCAGCTAATATGAAATGGGTTGTGTACAAAAACAACGCCAACCTTAGATGTTATTTCTACGACATGTGATCTCTGACTCCTTCTTTTCCTAATTTAATGTTTCATCTCACTACCATCTTGGAAGATTGATTGTGTTGTTTAGACTTCTGTTATCTCTTATGGTCATCTCTCCCTCTTCTTCATCGACTTATTCCCATGTTACACTAGATCTTCTACAGACCCATTACAAACAAATTATGTCAAATATTTATTAATGTTTATAGAGAGGAACAATGCAAATATTGTTACTATTATAAGGCCAAGGGTGGAGGTGGAACAGGCGAAATAATGATCCAGATTCACCTAGAAGCAAATCGACGGTGGAAATGGGTTCCCTCTCTAGAAAGTGCACGGTGGTTAAACCTGGATAACGTGGAGCGGAAATTAAGCCGCTTACCACGTGGCAAGCGTTGGTGGAGTCCGCTATGAAAAGAGGTTAAATTTAAACCGCTCATCGCAAGTTCCAGAACCACTTAAGCATATGTTCTATAAAAGGTTTGTTCCAAGTTTTATAAAAAAAATGCCGCTTATTGCCTGGAGGAAAAGAACCCGTGGGAAACACGTCGTTTATCTTCGTCAACTGGAACAACACCCAAGAATATCACTTCACAGGTAGCTCGAAACCCTCTGTGTTTAGATTTTGTGTCCCAAATGGAGAAAACCCAAGACCTCTTTCCCTTCAATGAAAGTTCAGATGAAAACGAGAAGCTTGTATTTGATAGGGAAAGTTAAGTCGCAGGGAAAGGATGTATTTAATGTTTTTGGTTCTTTTTCTGTACTATTTTTGTGTCGAACAAACCCCACACTTTCCCAAATTTGTTTGTTGGTGTGAGGCAAATTATTCACAGGGCCATAGGGAAATCATTAATGTAAAAACGACCAAAATTCTATGCCCAGTAAATGCGCAGACTGTCCGTGAGGTTCTAGGTTTACCTGAAACATTTCCCAAAATCCCTGAGTCGTTTAATGAAGAAAATTTGGCAAATTTTTGTACAAACTGCAGTCCTACAAAAAAAGATAAGTTTTTATTACATGTCTTGAAAGATGGTCAGTCGCATGAAAACCTATTGTTCCCTTTGAATATTGATGTCTTTCAGCGAGATACCCAGTTAGTTTTGTTTTTGTTGAGTCAAGTTTTAGGTTTAGATAGTGATAAGTCAATCAAAGAAGTTATGTTAGGTTTCCTTCTCCAAGTAGTTTCACCAGAGTCACAGTCGAGCCCGGTGTGTTGTTTTAATTTTGATGAATTACTAGCTGAAGCGATTCATGTGTAGTTGGTGAATTTCAACCAGTTGAAGCATTTCAGATATCAGTCATATCTCCTGAAGTTGTTCATGTGTTCAAACATTTCGGAATCCAAGTTTCTTGGTACCATCTTTTCTCATGACCTTCCTAAACAGGTCAATATGTTTGAGTTCACCCATAAAATCATGGCAGAAGTTTACAGAAATATTTTTAATGCTGAAATGCCCTAAGTGTTAGAAGGAATGAAAGAAACTTTGCAGCCTACACCTGAAGGCCAAACAAGTGATTGGTTCTTGTATAGAGAACATACTATAATTAGGGTGTATGGTTTTACTGGAGCACCATATCTGTTGCCAGTGTTTTTAACACCGAGGCTCTTTGCCTTGGAATTTACTAGACAAAGGTTGCAGTCAGAAGAAGAACATTTCGGTGCTTTCAAAAAAGCATCGGATATGAAATTCCCTCTTAAAGTTGGTCCATTCATCATTAAGAATAAGGCAACCCTCTCTGTAGTAGAAAAATTACTGAAGATTATGGATTTCCAAGAGGCTGAAAGGATTAATTATGATCCTCATCAAATTATATCGCAAAGGAGACATCAAAATGGAAACAAGGATTTTGATCATCAAACAATAAAAGGATTGAAAGAAATGGCAAATTTATTCAAATTTGAACAAGATAATAAAGAGGTGAATATGGAACAAACATGCAATTTTGCAATGCTGTTTTAGACACCAGCTAAATCTGATATCACCAGTAAGACAAGTATTCCAGAAGTTGATAATATGGAAGTCGATCAAGAAGTTTCAAGGAAGAAATCAAAAGTGGAACGACAGAAGGAAATTATTAGTATGGAGGAACAAGATTCAATTGTTCCAGAAAAAACTAGTTTGATTTCACAGCCAAATATTATGTTGCAATATTATTTTTTAGAATCTAGAAGCAACTCTCAGTATAAGTCCAGATTTGATGTGCTTTCACAATATACATCAAAGAGGAAGCAGTCTTCCAAGGAAACTAAAAAATTGTACCCTCAGGTAAGAATGCTGGCAGAACAAAAAGTTTCCCTCCTTACAGCTACAGATCCAGGAAGAAACTCTATAAGGTTTGCACTGGTGAACTATGAGAAAGTTTATGAAATGGAAGTTAAGCTTGATGCGATTAATATACCAGATAAGATTCAATTGCATAAACAAACAAGAGATGTCCTGTATTCTGATTTATTGCAATTCACTTTAAAAATTTTAAATTGCAGTCTGTGATAGCAAAGCTGGAGAGTCATCTGAGGCAAGAGAAGGAAGAAAACAAAGCAAATTCAATCCAGATCAAAAGACTACAAGTGGACCTTGTGATTGTGGGAACCGAGCCAAGGAACAACCAGTGTACCAAAAAGCTCATTGATGAAAAAGAAAATGCCATTCAAATTCCCAAGAAGAAATTGAAGGTGCCAAATAATCAACATGTGCAGTCTCCAAAGTTGACAACATTACAACAAGAAAAGGAATCCATATATCAAGAGGTAAAATGTTAAAGTTACAAGATGAAAAGAATTCTTGGGAAAAACAAAGGATTGAGTTGTTGTCACAAATTTCATTGTTGAATACCAATCAGATTGAAACTGTGCAAGCGCCAGAGAAGCGAGGGCATCAATCTCTATGCATGGGTGAAGGACAAATGCAAAACTCCTCCACAGAGGAACTGACCAGTGCTATGTCACAAATTAGTCTAAAAGATGTATAGATAGAAGAGTTGAAAGCAGAAAACTTGAAGTTGAAAGAGGAAGTAATTCAAAATTCAGGAGCAAAGATAAAGGGTTTGAGTGATAGAAATCATCTGCAAAAGAAATTTTATGAATTAAAAGATAAATTGACAGGTCGGCTTCCATTACACGGAGCTAAACACCTTATATGGGATGCGATATCAGTGGAAGTCACCAAATTCTGGTCTTATTTGAATTTTATAGCAGATAAATATGCTATAGCAAAAATAGCTCTCCAGAGTTGTAAAGTGGAAAACGAGACATTACGCAAAAGGCCTTCGGAAACAAATCGGAATACAGTCAGTTTGTTAAAAACTCTAACCCAATTAGATATGAAGAGTTTTGGAATCAAAGACAAACCATCAATCATCATTTCGGCAAGAAGAGTTATTGGCAAGCATGATCGTGTTAAAGAAGTAGAAGACATGGTGCAACAGAATACTGGGTAGAAGAAAGGTCGGCCGACACTTCATTTATGAGTGAATGGTAAAACTATTCAACTGCTTAGGCTGCGACAACAATTCCATACTTCCGAATTCCGCAATGAATAGTTGGTATCGGTATATTGGCTAAGTTATAACATATCAACAATATTTATCCCGACTGGTGACAAGAAGAATCGACTACCCCTTCGTTTAGTAGAGATTTGTAGACACCTATATGTTACAATTCACCTGTATCCAAAATGGTGAACACAAGAAGGATCGACCAACCCTTCTTGTAGCGAGGAACTATTTTGAACAGAATACTTGGCACAAGAAAGGTCGGCCGACCCTTCTTGAACCCCGCATGAGGATTTATCATCTTTTTCGAAGACACAAATATATTGCGGATACATAATTTTCTTAAGACGTTCCATCAATTCCACTATCCCGAACTATTTTGAATGGAATACTAGGCACAAGAAAGGTCGGCCGACCCTTCTTGCACCCCACATGAGGATTCATCGCCTTTTTCGAAGATGCAAATATATTACAGATACATAATTTTCTTAAGACGTTCCATCAATTCTGCTATCCTGCAACCCACAATGCAGATCATAGGATGGGACAACAATTCCCGACTTCCGACTTCCGCAGTAAATAGTGGGGAACGGAGATTGGCTAAGTTATAACATATAAACAATATTTATCCCAACTTTTGACCTCCGACAAGAAGGATAGGTCGCCCTTCGTTTATTATAAAATTGTGAACAATTATATCCAACCATTCACCTGTACTATATCCAGAATGGTGAACACAAGAAGGATCGACAGACCCTTCTTGCAGTCTAGAACTATTTTGAACAGAATACTGGGCAGAAGAAAGGTCGGCCGACACTTCATTTATGAGTGAATGGTAAAACTATTCAACCGCTTAGGATGCGACAACAATTCCATACTTTCGAGTTCCGCACTGAATAGTTGGGATCGGTATATTGGCTAAGTTATAACATATCAACAATATTTATCCCGACTGGAGACAAGAAGAATCGGCCGCCCCTTCGTTTAGTAGAGAACTGTAGACACCTATATGTTACAATTCACCTGTATCTAGAATGTTGAACACAAGAAGGATCGACTGACCCTTCTTGTAGCGTAGAACTATTTTGAACAGAATACTCGGCACAAGAAAGGTCGATTGGCCCTTCTTGCACCCCGCATGAGGATTCATCGCCTTTTGCGAAGACACAAATATATTGCGGATACGTAATTTTCTTAAGATGTTCCATCAATTCCACTATCATAAACTATTTTGAACAGAATACTCGACACAAGAAAGGTCATCCAACCCTTCTTGCACCCCGCATGAGGCGCATGAGGATTCATCACCTTTTTGGAAGATGAAAATATATTGTGGATACGTAATTTTCTTAAGACGTTCCATCAATTCCGCTATCCCGCAACCCACAATGCAAATTACAGGATGGGACAACATTTCCCGACTCTCGACTTCCGCAGTAAAAGTGGGGAACGGAGATTGGCTAAGTTATAACATATAAACAATATTTATCTCAATGTCCGACCTTCGACAAGAAGGATCGGCCGCCCCTTCATTTATTATAAAATTGTGAACAATTATATCCAACCATTCACCTATACTGTATCCAGAATGGTGAACACAAGAAGGATTGACAGACCCTTCTTGCAGTCTAGAACTATTTTGAACAGAATACTAGGCAAAAGAAAGGTCGGCTGACACTTCATTTATGAGTGAATGGTAAAATTATTCAACCGCTTAGCCTATGACAACAATTCCAGACTTCCGACTTCCGCGATGAATAGTTGGGATCGGCCGACCCTTCTTGTAGCCTAGAACTATTTTGAATAGAATACTCGGCACAAGAAGGATTGACAGACCCTTCTTGCACCCCACATGAGGATTCATCGCCTTTTCCAAAGATGCAAATATATTGCGGATACGTAATTTTCTTAAGACGTTCCATCAATTCGCTATCCCGCAACCTGCAATGCAGATTATAGGATGGGACAACAATTCCCGACTCCCGACTTTCGCAGTAAATAGTGGGGAATGGAGACTGGCTAAGTTATAACATATAAACAATATTTATCCTGAATTCCAACCTCCGTCAAGAAGGATCGGCTGCCCCTTTGTTTAGTATAAAATTGTGAACACGTACATTATCCAGGAGTTCACCTACAACTATTATTAGCTGACCCTTCTTTCAGTCTAGAACTATTATGAAAAGAATACTTGGTACAAGAAGGGTCGGTTGCCCCTTCATTACATGTCCATTTTTAACAAAGGAAAGGTATCCATTTAGTTACGGTCAAAATGCCTTGTTCTCGTGGAAAAGAAGAGATAAGAAACAATCCAATCAATACTCTTTAATAAGTTTTATTTGTTATCTCTATATGATTTGTCGAGCTTGATCTTATGGTTTGTAATTATCGACCAGATCTAATGAAAAGTGGTCCCGATCCAGATCTAATTTCCTATGTGAAGCAAGGGTGTGTTTTGCCCTCGTATGATGTTTCTAATCATTCCAAAATTGATACCGCAACAGCCCTGAAGAAAGGAATTTTGTTGGTATGGAGGAAAAGAATGTTCACTGCGAAAAATTCCTCTGTATTGCGTTACATGAATATTAATACGTCTAGGTCGATAAAGGAAAACCATGAAAGGATTCTTATGTACAATAGAAGAGCATTTCTCCAATTTATTGTAAAAGATGTGGACAAATCTTCCTTCAAACAACTCAACCAAAGTCCTTCTAAAGCAATGATGCGGAAAGTGATTAAGAGCTTCAAAAGTTCAAAAGAAATTCAATTAGAGATGTACAAGAAGGGTTGGTCGACCCTTCATTTAAAAAGGGAATTGAAAAACAATTAATCTACGAAGGTTTGGACAACATTTCCCCACTACCAACTTCCGCAGTATGTGGCAGGGATCGGGACATTGCCTATGTTATAACATGTAAACAATATTTATCCTGACTTCCGACTATCGACAAGAAGGATCAGCCCCATTCTTTTAGTAGTTGATTGTGAACACCAGTATACACAACGGTGAACAAAAAAAGGATCGAACCACCCTTCTTGCAGTCTAGAGCTATTATGAAAATATTAGTGGGCAGAAGAAGGGTTGGCCCATGATGGTTTGACATGTTCTCTGAATTGGTCGAACGGAGGACCTAGTTGGGCGGCCGACCTAACCTCCTCCAACATCTCCCCCATGAACAATGCTTTTGTTCGTCTCGAAGAAATCCTAAAATAACTAGAGTTGGATGAACAACTCGTTGATGACTATGCCAGATGGCACTCAATACTCCCTTGGATGGAAATGGGTTGTCATGTCTAGAAACGTGTCTAGAGAAATATCATACATTAAATTACTGTCTACTAAACATGATATTCAACAATCAAAATAAATTAACCATTTAAAACCTTGAATATATTCAACCATCAAAATAAATTAACCATATAAAACCTTGAAAATGGTGCCATACACTTACATATTTACAGTAAACAAAAACACCTTATGATTGACCATTCATGGGAGTCAAAGCCTCATATATATATAACTGATTAGGCCATTCAATTTATTTTCTATCAAATGAAGATTTCACGTAATGCCATGATAAAAAGGAATTGAACAAAATGGCGTTTCTAATATTTTCATCACATTTCGGTTTAAATTTCATTTTACAAAAATAATTGGCAGAAAAAATTCAGCACAGCAAATTTGATACAAGATAGTTGCCAGTTATTAAACCAAGTATTCTCATGTTATATCTCATGATTGAGTTCAAAATTCTAACAAAAACTACAAAAAATTTAGCAATTATGACAAATCTCTAACATTACAAAATATCTGGAAGGAGTTTCTTACAGAGAAAATGTTTACAAGGAAAAACAGAGCTATAACAATATATATATGCTCCCTATCCAAAGTAACCAATTGCTCAGACTTATGAGACTCAGAATCGTACATCTCAACTGCTGTATCATTAGCTCCACTCAAATTCCTTCCCACGATGAGACTGCAACATGTAGCACAGTTATCGAAATCCAGAGAAATGAAATCGAGGCTACTATATTTATATTGTTCGGGAAGCTTAGGAAGTTCTATCCAAGTTTTGGTCACAGGATTGCATATGTAATTTTCATCTTTTCCACTGCAACAAAGTAAGCTCTTGCAACTGGACACAATAAAAACTAGGCTTGGAAGAAACTCCACAGACAGAATGTGAAATTTGTAGCTACTTTCTGTGCTAATCCACAACTTTCTAAGGAAATGAGAAGGTCACATTCCCCAACCAAGAACAACTTTCTAAGGAAATGAGAAGGTCGCATTCCCCAACCAAGAAGAAAGGCCAGATTCGTAGAAACTCCCTTGGATGGAAATGGGTTGTCATGCCTAGAAACATGTCTGGAGGCACAGCAAAGTAAGCTCTTGCAACTGGCCATAATAATAACTAGGCTTGGAAGAAACTCCACAAATAGAGTGTGAAATTTGTAGCTACTTTCTGTGCTAATCCACAGCTTTCTGAGGAAACGAGAAGGTTGCATTTGTGAAAATCCCCACATAAGATCCAAAGAGATGATGTAAACCTCATAATGAAAGAATTTAGGAATAATAGAAGGTGAAAGAAGCATTAGAACATAGATCCAAAGAAACTCTGATTGAGGCAGAATAATTTCACATGTTAAATTAAACTGAATAGTAAACTGGTAAATATACAATGCTGAGTATGAGGATTCGAATTCACTAGGTGGAATTCGAATTAGCCTTCATGCATAGATCCATAATCAGTGGAGAGTCATCAATGCATAACTAGGAGTCCACCTTCTCATCAGTGAAGTCATCAATGCACAAGTAATGGTCAACCAGGAGTCAATCTGAGTCTAACTAAGTGTGGTTGGTGTAACTGGCACATGGAAGCACTAATGTAGTGAAGGAGGCTCAATGGAGGGTGCATATGGAGCTAAAGGGAGTTAGAACAGGCTGTCTAGTCACACTAGAGGTCCATCGGAGTGGTAAGGTCAGTTAGGAGTCAGTTAATCCTTAAATCAAGGAAAGAACTGAATATAACTGAACTAAACTGGATTGGTAGGTGAAGAAAGGTGCCCTTCTCATGCAGTAGGTGAAAGGAGGGCGCACTAAGCTCTAGGAGAGCCGAAATTGATCTGAAAGAAGCTCTGGGGGCTAGTTTGCTGAGGGCTAGGTGCTGGTACTGATGACTAGGATGCATGCAAACCCTAATTTTGCATGCATGACTGAAAATGAAAATGACAGAAATGCTAGGAGGACTAGGATGGAGTATAGGAATATCCTAACACCCCCCCTTAATCCATCCTGGGCCCTGGTAACTAGGGCCCAAGGTCACCCATACAATCAAATGAAATGATAGAAAAATAAAGAACTATCCATAAATTGAGGAAATGGGTAAAACCTCATGGGAAAAATATCCCCCCTCAAAAAGAACAGTAAATAACTCAAAGAACCATCATACTATGTAGAAAAGAAAGAAGCTTTCATCAGTGAAAACTTTTGCAAAAGACTTGGCAAGTTGATCCCCTGTAGGAAGGTCTCCCACTGTGTGGAGAATGTGTTGGAGGAAGTAAGTCTTTTAGGAACTCTTTCTGTATCTGGAGCGAATGGAACATGATGAATCTTCCCAAAATATGGAAGAGAGAACCCCATCATCATGATGCATCTCTCATGGAGAGGTGGATGGCATAATGCAAGGTTGGCATAATGCTGAAGTCTAGTAGTTCTGTGAACAGATAAATCATCAACTGTGTTCTCAGTAGTAGCAAGGAATGTGTGAGCCCATGTTGACCTCGAATCTGGACTGAGAATAGGTGTTGGTTCTAGATCTAAATCTTCTTGAACCATGATCTCAACATCAAAATCTTGATCTTCTTCTTCATTAGAAGAGGAGTCACTGCGATCTTCATCGGAATTTGAAGGAATAGTTGGAGAGAAAGGCATGAAGTGTGAGAACTCATATGCCTTTGAGGCATGATTAGCAATCCCATTCGCTATAACCTTTCCAGTGGATATTTATGTAATCTCTACTGTGTTTGGACCAAAAATTACTTGTTTTGGTGATCCTGTATGAGTCATTTGATATACTAACAACAAATTAGCTGTAAGAGAAGGAAAAAATAAGACATTTTTGAACTTACCATGCTCCATATGAACTGTACCCAATCCTTTGGCAGAAATATGAGAGTTGCCTCCCATGTGAATGGTAGGCCCATCTTGGAGATCCAAAGAGGAGAAGGATTCTTCAGAGGCAATCATGTGGTTGGAGGATCCAGAATCTATGAGGAGGGCTTTTGTCTTGGAAAAACCATCCATCAATGCATGGCAATCATCAGATCCACTTCTAGAATCAAACATCTTTGCTTCTTTTGGAACAACAATTTTGTTTTGTTTAAGAAGCTTGGTTAGAAGATCAATCTTCTTGTGCATGCAAGATTTCTCAGGATTATTTCCTCTCTTGCCGTAGGAACAATTGCATTGTACAACCAAATTCTGAAATTTTGAGATGAATGCTTGAATGCTCTCGAAATTGCTAGGTTGAAGAGAAGCCAATTCATTTTCTAGAGTGAAGTCTCTCATCCCATCTTGTTTGCCAAAGAGACTACCCAATTTTGTCCATAACTCATTGGGAGACTTCAATCCTTCAACATGAAATAGTAGATCTTCTGACATATGGAGGCATATGAATCCAAAAGCTTCATCCATTTTATTTAGATGCTTGATTCTCTCAACAGCATGATGTGGTATAACATCTTTTTCAAATACTATTCGATTTAGCTATTTGTTATACAAGTGAAATATAATCCTATCCTTCCATTCGAAGTAATTGAAGGGAGTGAGGATCATAGGAGAAGAATAAGAAGAAGCATTCAAATTGCTCATCTTGACTGCTGGAACAAGTGCAAATAGAAACTGTTGAATCTCCTGCTGCAACTGCTGGAACTTCGAAATACCTGCACAAAACTCTCAAGAATGGAGGTAGAATATACTCTCAAATGGCTCTGATACCATGTGAAAATGCCCACATAAGATCCAAAGAGATGATGTAAACCTCACAATGAAATAATTTAGGAATAATAGAATATGAGAGAAGCATTAGAACATAGATCCAAAGAAACTCTGATTGAAGCAAAATAATTACACATGTTACATTAAACTAAATAGTAAACTGGTAAATATACAATGCTGAGTATGAGGACTCGAATTCACTAGGTGGAATTCGAATTAGCCTTCATGCACAGATCCATAATCAGTGGAGAGTCATCAATGCATAACTAGGATTCCACCTTCTCATCAGTGAAGTCATCAATGCACAAGTAATGGTCAACCGGGAGTCAAACTGAGTCTAACTGAGGGTGGTTGGTGTAACTGGCACATGGAAGCACTAATCTAGTGAAGGAGGCTCAGTGGAGGGCGCATATGGAGCTAATTGGAGTCAGAACAGGCTGTCTAGTCACACTGGAGGTCCATCGGAGTGGTAAGGTCAATTAGGAGTCAGTTAATCCTTAAATCAAGGAAAGAACTGAAGATAACTGAACTAAACTGCACTGGTAGGTGAAGAAAGGCACCCTTCTCATGCAGTAGTTGAAAGGAGGGTGTACTAAGCTGTAGGAGAGCTGAAATTGATCTGAAATTGAGCCGATTTCGAAATGCTCATATATCATGAGGAGAACTGGGGAGAGATCACAAGACTCAAACATTTCTCATAAAAAAAGGATAGAGAACAGAGGCAGTAAAGAAAAATGCCATGGCTTTGATTCCCGAAGATTTCAGTTTGCTTTGTTATGGGGCATGGTTAGCTTATATATAGTGAATGGCCAGTGAGTTGATGGATTGACCGGGATGGGACGGATGGGTAATGTAATTATCACAGTATGGAGGTATGGTGGTCATAAATATCATCTGCAACGACAACAGATTTTGCTGGAGTAATCGTAGATATTACTCGTGTGAAGAAAATAATCTCATCATGCTTTAGTCAACATTATGTCTTGTCACGAACAAAATATACACCATGATAGAGATGTCGTTCACGTTCCATGTTTCACAATCTGAGCGTTCCACGTTTCACAATCTAAGCGTTTCACGTTTCACAATCTGAGCGTTCCACGTGTCCCCTTGGAAACCTAGATATCGACATTTAACAAAAAAAATTATAGACGTTTAACTTTCGTCAGATTCTCCTTAGAATCTACTTAATCAGATTTTATTTTTCACAGGTTGAATATTTTTACAATTACCTCATAAATGAAGGGGAGACCCACCCTCAGTATTTAATTCATATTAGTTCTAGAATGCAAGGGTCGGTAGAGGTCTCATGAGGTAGGGGGGGGGGAATCAGCCAAAGAAAAATGGAGACACTCTGATTGATGCAGAGATTGTAATTTTTTGCAACTTTGAAGTAATACAGTTAGTCCTTCTCTTCATTATTGTTTTGTTAATTGATCAAATTTCTTTGATGAATTTATGAACACTGTTTAATTTTTGTAATCAATAATCCATACATTCATCTACTAACAGTTTGGATTTGTCTTTACTCATGATCTGTGTGTCTTTTATCTTTTAAGTGAATTTATTTAATTAAAACATTTATCTATTTCTGCAAATGATTAACATAAATTAATAAATTCATGTTAATTTTTCAATTAGCATTCTAGCTACACGGTAATCTTGCATGTGCCTAAATTATCCTTAAAACTACTATGAGTGAATTTTCATTTCCTAATTGTGTTGTGGTTAAACCTAGTAACATCGGTATACTCAATGTGTCAAATTAAATAAAAAATAGTAACCTCCCTATAATCAATGTGCCAAATCAAATGTGCCACGTGTCACCATATGATTGTTCCACGTGCCACCCTAGGATACTAGATAAGAAAATTTTAACAACAAAATTTATAGACGTTTTCACTTAAAGACTTTACTGGCAAGTAGAAATATTCTCGGAGAAAGAGCGGCCGCTCTTTCTCCAAGGTGTTCTATTGTTACAATTCCCTCCTAAATGAAGGGTCAACTGACCTTTCTTATTCCCAATATTCTTTCCATAATAGTTCGACACTGCAAGATTGGTCGGTAGATGATCCTTCTTGTGTTGTCCATTATGGCTATGGATTAATTGCTCGATAAAGGTTTTGACAATTAACTACCAAAAGAAGGGGTGGCCGATCCTGTTGATGTATATGTAACTTCGGAATGTATTTCATCTATGTATTTCATATATATTTATTGTACCCTTATTAGAGATGTGTTATTCCTCTATAAGGAAGTGTCGTCATGCGGATTGACAAGTGTCGTAAGTGTGTGTACTTGCCGATGGGTTATTAGACCACCATGTGTGGGGTCAGCCCTGAAATATATATTATATTATGGATGTACCTAGCTAGACAAGTCAGCCCCATAAGGTCACTGGGAAAACAGGTTAGTATAAATAGAGAGCAGGAGATCTCTATTTAGATCATTCGGAAAGTCATCTCTCTCTCACTTAGAAAGTGGCGCACTAGTAAGGAGGAGGATCATCTGCTTCTAGGAGACTATCTCAAGTGTATTTTGGTTGTACTTTGGTTGAGCCATTGCTCTCTCTATCTATGAGGAAGTTGTGGGGTTTTTCACCTTAGGGTTTTCCCCACGGAAACTCTGTGTCTCTTGTCTCTCATGCTTTTGATTCTTGTGATGCTTGTCATGCTTATTGTGACTGTTATGCATTGATATACTGTATATGTTATTCTCTCAGTGAAGATCCTAGAGTATTGTGAATTAATGCTCAAAATTTAACATGGTATCAGAGCTAACGTGAGAAGAAGACATTTTGCAGTGACGAAAAATTGAGTTTCTTGTTTATTGGGTTTCTCTCCACAGATTTTGGAAAAGCAGTATAGTAGATTGACTCTACTCATCAAGGAGAATCTATCTATCCAATCAGAATTCAATTCTAAGCATTTTCAGATTTGGCCCTAAAAATTAGGGTTTCCACAAAATAGGCATTTCTGAAATCTGAAGACATAGCTAGAAGCCCCTTGCAAAAATCAAAGTTTAGAGCTTTGGATCGAGATTTTTGGCTGGGTAGATCTCCGGGAAACTCAAACCCTAATTCAGGCCTCTCCCTAGTGAACCCGAGAGGACAAAAAGACAAATCTAAAGGGTAAAGCTTTTCTGATCTCAAATTCTGAATACACCAGGCTGATCAGCTCATCAAGGCACATA
The DNA here is from genome assembly GCA_027924585.1 of Larix kaempferi. Classification (NCBI taxonomy): domain Eukaryota; kingdom Viridiplantae; phylum Streptophyta; class Pinopsida; order Pinales; family Pinaceae; genus Larix; species Larix kaempferi. The sequence goes on from BSBM01000455.1 coordinate 3,289,779, forward strand.
TTTCTATCCTTTCAGAAAATTGAAATTCACATTTTGAATTTTTAGGGTTTTTCTGACAAACCCTAATCCGGGACCAAATCCAATTTTTAGCATTTCAAGTGGTCAGACCTAAATCTTTTCTATTTCCATTTGAAGTACTCTTTAAGATGTCTCACCACACCAAGCTTGAGGATAAGCTTGAAGGAGCTAATAACTTCCAAAATTGGAAGTATAGGATTGGGTTAATCCTGGAAGAGAATGAGTTGGACTCATATGTAAAAGAGGATATCCCTATCCCAGAGGATGAAGAGGCTAAGGTATTGCATAAGAAGAACTTGGTCAAGGAAAAGAGAATCATTGCTGATTCTATCAAAGACCATCTCATACCCCATGTGTCTTCTCTAAAGACACCCAAGGAGATGTCTGACTCTTTGACCAAGCTATTTTAAGGGAAGAACATAAATCGGAAGATGACCCTGCGGAACCAATTGAAAGGAGTAAAGTTTTAGAATGGAGAAACCATTCAATCTTATTTTTCAAGGGTCTCCTAGATCAAGGAACAACTAGAAGTAGTGAATGAAATGGTGGAGAATGGTGAAGTGGTGATGACCACTCTAAATGGCCTACCTAGGTCATGGGATTCCTTTATTCAAGGAATTTGTGCAAGGAAGAAGTTGATCTCCTTCAACAGATTGCAGGAAGAATGATCTCAAGAAGAAGCTAGGCTTGTGGCCCGAGAAGAAAAGATGGGAAATGAAGATCAACCTCTCACAGCACATGCCAGGAAAGGCAAGTCCAAGAAGGAATCATCTCATAACAGGAGATTCTCACACCACCATTATCATAAAGATAAGAAAGATCTCAGATGCTTCAATTGCAATGAGAAGGGACAGTTTGATTCAGATTGTCCCAAGAAGAAGAAAGACAACAACAACAACTTCAATAAGAAGAAGAAGAATAACAAAAGAAGATATCATGCTCATGCTGCCGAAGACGATGAACCCCCAAAGAAGAAGGCTAGGGTAGAAAGTGATAGTGACGATGACTCATCAAGTGAAGAAGAATATGTTCTAATTTCTACTCTCACAGGTACTATCTCCCATGGTTGTAATGATTGGTTGATTGACAGTGGGGCTTCCAAACACATGACTGGGTTTAAGGAATCTTTTGTGAATCTATCTAAACATGAATCACCCCATAAGGTGAAACTTGGGGATGATTATCAATACCCAATCAAAGGAAGTGGTGAAGCCTCCTACAACCTAGATTCTGGAAAATCTTTGAAGATGAAAGAAGTCCTTTATGTACCTGGGCTCAGGAAGAAGTTACTCTCCATCTCTGCATTGGATGAAAAAGATATGAGGGTTGCATTTGTGGATGGCCAAGTCCAAATGTGGCCAAAAGGAAAGAACATAGATGATGCAGTAGTGATTTGAGAGCAAGAGGGAGGTTTGTATAAATTGAAGGGACAACCTGAACATGCCATGGTACATGAGTCCATGGAGCCAAGTGAACTTTGGCATAGAAGACTTGCTCATATGCACTATAGGGCACTTCCAATTGCAAGCAAGGCTGTAGAGGGTCTTCCTGAAATCAAGACCAAACATGAAGGTGTTTGCAAAGGATGTGCAAAAGGTAAGAACATTAAGAAGGCTTTTCCAAGCAGTGAAAGCAAGGCAAAAGACATCCTGGAAATCATCCACTCAGATTTATGTGGTCCTATGTCATCCAGCTCTCTGAGTGGGTATGTTTACTATGTCTCATTTATTGATGACTTCTCCAGGAAGACTTGGGTATACTTCTTGAAGAACAAAGATGAGGTGTTTGATAAATTCAAGGAATTCAAAACCTTGATGGAGAATCAAACTGACAAGAAGATCAAAACATTCAGATCCAACAATGGTGGAGAATTCACCTTAGGTGACTTCAAGAAGCTTTGTAGTGATTCAGGGATTAAGAGGGAGTTGACTGCTCCTTATAATCCTCAACATAATGGAGTTGCAGAAAGGAAGAATAGAACAATCATGGAAGCAGCAAGGGCAATGCTACATGACCAGGATCTACCTATGCATCTATGGGCAGAAGCAGCTAGAACACCCCACAAGATATTGGACAACAAGACACCAGAAGAGGTCTTTTCTGGTAAGAAACCTAAAGTCAACCATCTCAAAATATTTGGTTGTCCAGTATACACTCATGTCCCAAAGGAAAAGAGGACTAAATTAGATCCTTCATGAAAGAAGGGTATCTTTGTGGGTTACAGTGAAAGCTCGAAGGCTTACAGAATATACTTTCCACGGTTCAAGAAGATTGATGTCAGCAGGGATGTAACATTTGATGAAAACTCAGCATTCATCAAATCAAGGAAGGCACCTATCGAAGTATATGAAGAACCTAAGGAAACTAGATTTCAAGACACTACCATGACTGAAGCAGTTCCAGAAGTTGTTCGTGAGTTTGAAGATCCGCAAGAACCTGTAGATCCACCCCGTGAGGATAACTCTCACAAGAGGAAACCTGCATGGGCTAGAGAGCTAATTCAAGATGCAGAAAGATTTGGGATTCCAGAAGAAGAACACAGAGCAAAGAAGAGAACCAGATCACATACCAGCTATGTTGCTTTACTCTATGACATTATGAACAAAGAACCTTCCAGTTATGAAAAAGCAGCGGAAAAGAAAGAATGGAAGGATACCATGGTTGAGGAATACCAATCAATAATGAAGAATGATGTTTGGGATGTTGTCTCAAGACCTAAAGAGAAGTCTGTTGTGACTTCCAAATGGATCTACAAAATCAAGCATGCTGTAGATGGCAGTGTAGAAAAATACAAAGCAATATTCGTAGCTCGTGGCTTCTCTCAGAAAGAGGGAATAGATTATGAGGAAACTTTTGCACCTGTAGCCAGGTATACTTCCATTAGAACAATACTTTCCCTGGCTGCAACAATGAAATGGAAAATACACTAGATGGATGTCAAGACTGCTTTCTTGAATGGTGTAGTTGAAGAGGAAGTATATGTGGAGCAGTCACTCAGTTTCGAAATACATGACAGGGAGTCATATGTGTGCAGATTGAAGAAAGCCTTGTATGGCTTGAAACAAGCTCCCAGAACTTGTTATGGTAGGAAGGACAGTTTCTTATCTAGTTTGGGCTTTACCAAGAGTAAAGCGGATTCCAACCTTTACTACAAGGTTGAGGAAGGGAATCCTGTGATTCTACTCCTATATGTGGATGACTTATTTGTAACAGGAGATGACAGATTGTTTGCAGATGCTAAGAGAAATCTTGCTGCCGAGTTCGATATGAAAGATATGGGAATGATGCATTATTTCCTAGGTATGGAGGTGTGGCAGAGTACAGGTGGGATCTTCCTTGGTCAAGGGAAATAGACAATAGATATCCTGAAGAGATTCGGGATGATGGATTGCAAGGCCATGGCCACACATATGGCATCGAATCTGAAGCTTCTATGTGATGCTTCATCTGAGCCAGTTCATGTCTCTATGTATCGTCAGATGATTGGGTTCTTGATGTACCTGACGAAAATGAGACCAGATATTTGCTTTGCGGTGAACACATTGAGCCAGTTCCTGATGGATCCAAGAAGTGTTCACCTGGTTGCTGTAAAGCATGTTCTGAGGTACCTGAAGGGTACAGTGGATTATGGGCTCAAGTATGAGGCAAATCAAAAGTTTAACCTGTAGGGTTATGTTTATTCAGATTGGGCTGGCAGTGCTGCAGATAGGAAGAGCACATCTGGGTGCTGCTTCAGTATGGGATCAAGTGTGATCTCTTGGTTTAGCAGGAAGCAGTCCTGCGTAGCACTGAGTACAGCTGAGGCAGAGTATGTTGCATCCTGTTCAGCTAGTTGTGAGGCAGTATGGCTACGGAAGCTACTGTCTGAATTATTTGATCTCCCGTTGGATTCTACTGGTATCTTCTGTGATAACTAGAGTTGTGTGAAGCTGTCCGATAACCCAGTGTTTCATGACAGGTCGAAACACATAGAGATCAAATATCACCATATCAGGGATATGGTGCAGAGAGGAGCTGTGAAGCTCCTGTATGTTGCGATGGACGAGCAGATTGCAGATGTGCTGACGAAGCCACTAGCCAGGGTGAAGTTCGAGTACTTCAGAGAGAGGCTTGGTGTTCTTCGTATTGATGACACTTTGAGGAAGAAGTGATGGACACATTTGTAGAAGCCATTCCAAGCATGTTGGAAGCAGGATCCTTCACATGGTTGTGGATGTAAGCGCTGGATGATGAGCATTAGGATGATGTTCTGTTTTCTGCTTTGTATGATCAGTTGGATAATTTTTATTTGTATGTATGTATGCATCATGTTGGATGCTGGATATGATCAGTTGGATCATTTATGTGTATATGTATGTACACATCATGTTGGATGCTGGATATGATCAGTTGGATCATTTATATGTATGTACGCATCATGTTGGATGCTGGATATGATCAGTTGGATCATGTGTATGTAATTTGTATATGCATCATGTTGGATGCTTGGACCATGTATCTGTATATGTATCACATGGATACATTGTATGATCAGGTAGATCATGTATGTTGATATGTATCATGTATTTGTATTTGTATTTGTATCAAGTGGATACACTGTATGATCAGGTGGATCATGTATGATGATATGTATCAGGTAGATACTTGGTATGCATCGGATAGATGCATTGTATGATCAGGATGATCATGGATGACGAGCTTTAGGATGTTGCTCCAGATGACATGCAACAGGATGTTGCAGTGATGATGATCAGGATGATCATGTGTACATCAGGATGATGTATGGTGAGTATTAGGTTGATACTTTGTGGCCGTGGAATAGGTTGTGCAAATAAGCATGTAATTTTTGCCTGGGATATTTGCAGATAGTCTTTCGAGGTTTTGCCTACGACATGTAATTTGTACCCTGGGATATCTGGAAAATGCTCTTTCAAGGTTTTGCTTGAGAGGACATATAATTTGTGCCCTGGGAGATCTGTAGATAGTCTTTCGAGGTTTTTCCTATGGCATGTAATTTGTGCCCTGGGATATCTGGCAGATGCTCTTTCGAGGTTTTGTCCTATGGCATGTAATTTGTGCCTTGGGAGATCCGATAGGTTAAGCCGTGTGCTCGTAATCAGTCCTGGGATGCTCTTTCGAGGTTTTGCCATGACCACATGTAATTTGTGCCCTGGGAGATCCGATAGGTTGAGCCTTGTGCTCGTAATCAGTCCTGGGATGCTCTTTCGAGGTTTTGTGGTGACCACATGTAATTTGTGCCCTGGGAGATCCGATAGGTTGAGCTTTGTGCTCGTAATCAGTCCTGGGATTCTCTTTCGAGGTTTTGTGGTGGGGTCACATGTAATAAGTCCTGGAGATCAGGACAAGATGAAAAAGGCCTCAGATGCTCTTTAGGGTTCTTGCTAGTCAAGAGACTCTTTTAAGGTTTTGTGATGCACGTAATAAGTCCTGAGATTTCCATAGTATGGCCAGTGATGACAAAGACCTGCAGGTGGTGGGCCTACATCTAGTATGAAAAAGGACTAGCTCTGTAGAAATTCCTATGACGAGTAGAGTCAGATATTGGTTGAGATAGCAGCAGCAGTGACGATGATGATGATGATGCATCGATGACGATGATCCCAAGAAGAAGACTTGTCTAGCATATCTGTGTCGAGAAATACCTTCCTAGTCAAGAGGGAGTGTTGATGTATATGTAAGTTCGGAATGTATTTTATTTATGTATTTCATATATATTTATTGTACCCTTATTAGAGATGTGTTATTCCTCTATAAGGAAGTGTCGACATGTGGATTGACAAGTGTCACAAGTGTGTGTACTTGCCGATGGGTTATTAGACCACCATGTGTGGGGTCGGCCCTGAAATATATATTATATTATGGATGTACCTAGCTAGACAAGTCGACCCCATAAGGTCACTGGGCAAACAGGTTAGTATAAATAGAGATCAGGAGATCTCTATTTAGATCATTCGGAAGGACATCTCTCCCTCATTCAGAAAGTGGCGCACTAGTGAGGAGGACGATCATCTGCTTCTAGGAGACTATCTCAAGTGTATTTTGGTTGTACTTTGGTTGAGCCATTGCTCTCTCTATCTCTGAGGAAGTTGTGGGGTTTTTCACCTTAGGGTTTTCCCCACGGAAACTCTGTGTCTCTTATCTCTCATGCTTTTGATTCTTGTGATGCTTTTCATGCTTATTGTTATTGTTATGTATTGATATACTGTATATGTTATTCTCTCAGTGAAGATCCTAGAGTATTGTGAATTAATGCTCAAAATTTAACAGATCCCTCTTTTATAAAGACAGAAGTCGGGAGAAACGATTTTTATATGTTAACAACAACATTTATAGACGTTTTTCTATAAAGACTTTGCTGGCAAGTGGAAATATTGTCAGAGAAAGAGCGTCCACTCCTTCTCCAAGGTGTTCTACTGTTACAATTCCCTCCTAAATGAAGGGTCAGCCGACCCTTCTTATTCCCAATATTCTTTTCATAATAGTTCGACGTTGCAAGAAGGGTTGGTTGGTCCTTCTAGTATTATCGATTATGGCTATATTATAATTGATAGATAAATGTATTGACAATTAACTCAGAAAGCAAGGGTCGACAGATCCTTCTTGTCGTAAAACACAAGTAGGGACAAACCATTTTTATATGATATAACTTCCAAGGTGTTCTATTTTTACAATTACCTCGTAATTGAAGGGTCGATCGACCCTTCTTATTCCCCATAATATATTTATAATAGTTCCCTCCAAGAAAAGTCGGTCGACCCTTCTTATTCACCATATTATATTTATAATAGTTCCCTCCAAGAAGGGTCGGTCGACCCTTCTTATTAGCAACATTTTTTTCAAAATATTTCGACATTGAAAGAAGGGTCGGTCGCTCCTTCTTGTGTTCTCCATTATGGATATGGCTGAATTGTTCGATAAAGGTTTCCACAGTTTAATACGAAAACAATAGGCGGACGATCCTTCTTGTCAGAAAATGGAGGTTGGGACAAACTATTTTTATATGTTATAACTTCAAAGGTGTTCTATTTTATAATTCCCTCAAAATTGAAGGGCCGACCAACCCTTCTTATGTTGGCCATTAAGGGGCGGCTGATCCTTCATATCGGAAAAAGGAAATCGGGACGAACAATTTTTTTTATGTTATAACTTAGTCGATTGACATGTTATTCAAACAATGACTGAGATTTTAGACATTGATTTTTTCACAGAGGAAGGAAGGAAATTTACAGACTTACATAATTTACTGCAAATAACAATTAACAGAGAAAGCAAGGAAATTTATAGACTGTCAGTACTAGAAATAACAATTAACAGAGAAAGGAAGGAAATTTACAAAAAGTGTTGGTTATAAACAGAAATAATTTGACATTGAAGCACCGCCGAATTCCATGCAAAAATCATTCTCTATGAAGACTTTAATACTAAGGAATCTAGTTGTTAGTTTCAATTATTGTAATTCCCCTCAAAGGGATTCCATTGATTACATAGTCCTATAACAACAATTATCCATCAACTAATTGCAAATCCAAGCATTTCTCATAAGACAACAAAAAGACAGAGAACAAAGGCAGTAAAGAAAATTGCCATTACTATCCAGAATATTTCAGTTTGCTGCAATAGGAACCCAAGATAAGTAATGGTAGCAGACTCAAGAAGTCTTCTATTTCTCGTAGGTTCACTAACTTACGAGACTAACTGAATTGACATGTGGTGATCCACACGACGGTTCGACATGTTCTCTGAATTGGCCGAACAGAGGACCTAGTTGGGCGGCCGACCTAACCTCCTCCAACATCTCCCCCATGAACAATGCCTTTGTTATCCTCAAAGAAATAAAAAAATAACTGGAGTTGGATGAAGAGCGCGTTGATGACTGTGAGTTGGTCATGTCTAGAAATGTGTCTGGAGGCAAAGAGATGATGAACTATGAGCTGACCCCCGATACAAGCCACACATTCATGCCTTCCCAGACACAGCATAATGTTAATTAAAATTTAAAAGTGATCGACAAGACGGTTCGACATGATCTCTGAAGTAGTCGAACGGAGGACCTAGTCGGAATATTCTTGCAAAGACTGGTAAGCTTTCCAAGAGTCGTCAAGAAACTTTGATATAGATTGCTATGTAATTTAAGATGCTGATTCAACTACTCGCATAGTTTCTCACCTTCCCGAGGACCGAAGCCTTCTGGTACTAAACCAACCTTCGACGACTGCTGCAAGCCTAATGTTGACAACCGCAATAGTGCATGCTGTCTTAGAGAAAGCACAGTCCTGCATTCTACTTCTGCTGCTTCTTCTCGCTATGTCCCCTCCTCATTGCATAGCAATCAGTTATTGAAAGAAGAGTGACAGAAAGAAGATGGACGAAAACGTGATTGGTGCCAAGGAACATAATGAGAAATCCATGTATTGGGACTTCGAGAGTGCTCGAAATGCCCATATATCATGGTGTATTGGGACTTCGAGAGTGCTCGAAGCCTTCTACTTGGCGCAGTTAGAAGAAGCTGACAGCATGGTCTGGTACTAAAACAACATTTGAATACTGCTGATGAGATTTCCCTCCCATCATATCCCTTCATGTCTACTTTTAATATCCAAATATTAGAAAGCAGATATCCTAGACATGGCGGTATTGCATCTCTCTCGAATAACTGCATAGCAAACAAATAACTCTTTACCACGCTTTCGTTAAAAGAAACCATTTCCAACAAATGCAAAAATAATTGTTTTATTGCAGCCAGGGTAGCGCGTGAGCACACATATCATCATGCACAATAAAAACAGAGAAACTATTCCTAAATTTCCAAGTGCACCATAACATGGGATGGCCAGACAGTTGGTCTGGGCAGCCCACTTAGACGGGTTAGCCCTAGACAATGTTAATCTCCCTAGACAGTTGGTTTGGGCAGCCCGCTCAGACAGTTGGTCTAGGCAGCCCGCTTAGATGGGTTAGCTCCTAACACCGTAGTTAGTGGAAGAAAAGGAATTCAACCAATGAAATATACTTTGCAAATGATAAGCAAATACTTAAATTAGACGTGTGTATAATAATGACTACAAAAATTCTTTCTTACCGAGAAAAACCTTTTGCGGATATGTAGTCCTTCAAGGTTATGAACTTGCTCCAATAAGTTGAGAAGAGGAAGAGGCTTAAAAAAATGGTGCATTATCTCCACAAATCTCTCTGCAAGAAAATGGTGCATTATGGATGAATTCCAATTCGAACGAACTACCAGTCCACTTAAATTACTGCCACATTCCATTTTGACATTCCATTTTGAGGTCCGCAATCCAATTAAATTACTCCCACATTCAATTTTGAGGTCGTTAAACAGTACCCTGTTTACTCTTACACAATTTTCATGAATTGAAACAAGGGTAAGAAGAAGCTGACAGCATGATTTGGAGGCACAGAGATTCGAATATACTTCCTGGACACGACGGTATTGCATATCTCTCGAGTACCTGCATAGAAAACAAATAATTGTTTATCACGCTGTCGGAAAAAGAAACCATTGCCAACAAATGCAATGTAATCGTTTATTGTAGCCAGGGTAGCACGTGAGCACACATATCATCATGCACAATAAAACCATATAAACTATTCATGAATTGAAACAAGAGTAAGAAGAAGCTGACAGCATGGTCTGGCACTAAAAAAACATTCCACGACTGCTGCAAGTGTTGACGACCGCAACAGTGCATGTTGTATTAGAGAAGAAATCCTCCAAGACTGCTAATATCCCTATGTCCCCTCCTTGTTGCATATCCAAGAACATAATGACAAATCCATGTATTGGGACTTAGACAGTGCTAATCTCCCTAATATGTCCCCATATCAGTTTGTTGTGATATGGGGCATGGTTATCCTATATATAGTGAGTGTCCACTGTGTTGATGGATTGAATGGGATGGGAGTCTGGGACGGATGGGGAATGGTAATTATCACAGTATGGTAGAATCATGGTGGTCATAGATATCATCTGTAGCGAGTACATATTTGGCTCGAGTAATCGTACACGTATCACTCCAATCCGACTACAGATATTGCTAGAGTAACCGTAATCATACACATATCACTCCAATCCAACACCCAACATGCATGTTGCCAGTGCATTGAATGGCCTACAATAGGCTAATTAATATTCGTCCTAAAATCACTCGTGTGAATAATCTCATCATGCTTCAGTCCACATTATGTTTATGTCTTGTCACCAACAACGTCTTGGATGGGGAATGGTAATTATCATAGTATGGCAGTCATAAATTCCTTACACCATCTTCATCTCAACCATAAATTCCTTACACTTTTCCTCAACAATTCAACCATAAATTCCTTACACCATCTTCATCTCCAATTGTAACTTCTCATTTCTCCACAAACTGCAAACTATACTTCTCATAGTAACCTTGGTATACTCAATGTGTCAAATTAAATAAAAAATAGTAACCTCCCCATATTCAATGTGCCAAATCAAATATGCCATGTGTCACAATATGATCGTTCCACGTGTCACCCTAGGATACTAGCTGTCAACATTTTAACAACAAAATTTATAGACATTTTTCTTTAAAGACTTTGCTGGCAAGTGGAAATATTCTCAGAGAAAGAGTGGCCTCTCTTTCTCCGCTCTTTCTCCAAGGTGTTCTATTGCTACAATTCCCTCCTAAATGAAGGGTCGGCCGCCCCTTCTTATTCCCAATATTCTTTTTCATAGTAGTTCGCCATTGCAAGAAGGGTCAGCTGGTCCTTCTAGTGTTCTCCCTTATGGATATGGATTAATTGCTCGATAAAGGTTTTGACAATTAACTATGAAAAGAAGGGGCGACCGATCCTTCTTGTCTTAAAACGGAAGTCGGGAAAAACAATTTTTATATGATATACCATCCAAGGTGTTTTATTTTTACAATTCCCTCCTAATTGAAGGGTCAGACGCACGTTCTTATTTCCAATATTATTTTCATAATATTTTGACCCTGCAAGAAGGATCGGTTGACCCTTCTTATTGCCAATATTCTTTTCATAATATTTCGACACTGCAAGAAGGGTCGGTCGATCCTTCTTGTGTTCTCCATTATGGCTATAGTTGAATTGCTAAATAAAGGTTTTGACAATTAACTACTAAAAGAAGGGGTAGCCGATCCTTCTTGTCATAAAACAAAAGTAGGAACAAACCATTTTTATAAGATATAACTTCCAAGGTGTTCTATTTTTACAATTCCCTCGGTCGATCCTTCTTGTTTTCTCCAATATGGATATAAATGAATTGCTTGATAATTTTTTTCACAATTAACTACGAAAAGAAGGGGTGGCTGATCCTTCTTCCCAATATTGCCACTTTCACAACTTGATTTTGTAGTTTTGAAAGGTTTGCAGATGCATAAATATTCTTCAATAGTTATTGTCTTCTACATCCTCAACCCTTCTTTTCCTTCCTGCATGTTTACGTTTTAACCATCGATTTGTCTTGATCCTGTGGATGAGATTACACTGGGTGATTAGCTTTCCCGTTTAGTTTGTCGGTGTTAGCACTAGCTTTGTGGACTGGGCAAAATAGAATGGAGGTTCAATTTTTAAAAAAGAATGAAGAAAGCCTCAGTGGTTTGAGCAAAATAGAATCAGCTTGGTGAGATTTTTTAGATCGATGCGTGAGATCTAACCCACAAGCATCTTAAGGAGTAGATCAACGGCCAATGGAGCAGATCAATGGTCAGGAGTTACTTCTCCGATATGACATGCGCAAAGGAAACACATTTTTGGATCCGCGAACTTTTGGTAGAGGTCCGCGGGTTTGGACGGCGCAGATCTGACTAGGCCGAGATCTATGGCCGAGGTTTTGTTCACAGATCTAACTTGCACGAAACATCAACGCAAGCCAAATCTGCGAAGTTGGTAAAAGTCACACCGTTTGACAGCCAAGATTCATGCAAGATCCAGATCAACGCTGGACGACTTCTGGTGGTTTTAACTGGTAGAAAAGGCGACATGTGATGGGATTCGAGGCCACCAAGGATCATAGAAAATAGACGCCTAGGGAGGCTTCCACGCCGCACAAGATGAAGCGATGATAGCAAAGGATAAATAATATAAAAAACTCGCCTACATGGAGAGCTGGATTCTATCTGTCCTATTTTGCATCGGAAGGCGACAAGAGCAAGCTGTGCAGAAGAAGACTGACACTCTGATTGATGTAGAGATTGTCCTCCTCTTCTGTTAATTGATCAAATAAAAAAGAGTAACCTCCCTATTAATACTCAATGTGCTTAAATATGCCATGTGTCACAATATGATCATTCCAAATGTCACTCTAGGATATTAGATATCAACATTTTAACAACAAAATTTATAGACGTTTTTCTTTAAAGACTTTGCTGGCAAGTGGAAATATTCTCAGAGAAAGAGTGGTCGCTCTTTGTCCAACTTAGGTGTTCTATTGTTACAATTCTCTCGTAAATGAAGGTCTTGCCGACCCTTCTTATTCCCAATATTCTTTTCATAATAGTTCGCCATTGCAAGAAGGGTCAGTCATTCCTTCTTGTATTATCCATTAAGGCCATATCTAAATTGATGGATAAATGTTTGACAATTAACTACGAACATAAGGGGCAACAGATCCTTCTTGTCGTAAAACGGAATTAGGGACAAACCATTTTTTCTGATATAACTTCCAAGGTGTTCTATTTTTACAATTCATTCGTAATTGAAGGGTCGGCCGACCCTTCTTATTCCCCATATTATTTTTATAATAGTTCGATGCTGCAAGAAGTGTCAGTCGACCCTTCTTATTACCAATATTCTTTTCATAATATTTCAACATTGCAAGAAGGGTCGGTTGATCCTTCTTGTGTTCTCCATTATGGATATAGCTGAGTTGTTGGATAAACATTTTCACAGTTAACTACGAAAAGAAGGTGCGGTCGATCCTTCGGAAAACAGAAGTCAGGACAAACTATTTTTATATGTTATAACTTTCAAATTGTTCTATTTTTATAATTCCCTCAAAATTGAAGGGTCGACCGACCGTTCTTTTTTTTGTAAGTAAGCAGAGCCGGAAATTCTATAAATATGGTATAAAAAGGTACAAAAATGGTACAGAGTTACAAATAGAGTGATCTAAAATCTCACTCAGGCCCTTCCCGAGTTAGGAAAACCGGGCGCCCACAGATCAACTTAACAACTTAACCAGATAGCATGACATAGATCATCTTAACAACTGCACCAGATAGCATGACACAGATCATCTTAACAACTGCACCAAATAGCATGACACAGATCATCTTAAAAATTAAGAACACAAAACCTCTCGGACAAGAAACCACCTTCCAAGGGCCAAAAAATAGCCTAGCAGCAAAGCAAGGGAACAAGCTGTCGGCTTAATCGAGAACAACAGTTTGAACAGGAAGAAAACCAACAACTAGTACTGCCATCAAAATATAACCGCAGACACAGGGCAAAGAGAGAAAAAGCCAGCTTGATCAACGCATGGTTCTCAGCGCCCGGCTTTGGGCCTCCTACGGGTCATGGATGTTGAGCGCTTCCACTAAGGTCTCCAGATTGCATGTACTCTCCGTTTCGTTCTGCTGAGTCACTTTAATTCCCTCGATAATATATTTAATGTCTTTGAAATTTTCTCTCGTGCCTGGATTTCGCAGGCCAGAAGAATTATGCCCGCCCAAAATGCATTGGCTGCAATCTAACGGCCCTGCTGCTCCTCGACCTCTTGCTACAGCAAGATTTCCAAATGAGCGATATGGGACTCAATAGACACAGGAGTTTCCTCTAGATAAAGATTTGCTCAGTTGAAATCCAGATGTTGGTCATCCACTGGGACGTTCGCCTAGTTGGATGAGCCTTCACCCCTTTGCCTGCAACTCTCCCTAGAGGTTCGTTTAGAGCCACAACGACTGCAAAGATGCATGCGAGTTGCCATGATGCTTAAGAAGATGGTTCCTCATGGAAGAGAAAAACCTCCAATTATCTACAACTATTTAATCCGGAAATGGAACAGACACAGCATGCCTTTTCTCAGGGTAGGGCAAGCTACTTTCTCAATTCGGACCTGCCTGCACCGATACGTCGCTTTGGATTTATAATCCATAAGCTTGCCAATAGATATGGTCATCCTACCAGGCCTTGATTTACCATTAATGAAAATGATAACCGTTCCATCCCTTCCCGAGGCCAAGCATGTCACATGCTTGGTAAGCCTTCGAGTCCAGGCCTAGAATTTCAAATTTTCACTGCCCGTCAAGTCAAAATTTAATGACGGTTACTAATTTTCATTGCCTATCATTTTACGTTTGATTAAACTTTATCAAGTGTTAATTTTTTTTTGTTATATTCAAATATTACTTATATATGGGCAATTTGTTTTATTATTTTAGTCTAAAATCAACCTAAGATCCACAAAATTCATGCTTTACAGACTTGTATTATCTTGCACAGAGTACAAGTTCAAAAATACAGTTGCCTCATGCATTAGTTATTCTGCTTCAATGATCAATTAATTGAACTCCACCATTAACAATGCTCCACTAATGAATACCAGCTGGTATTCACCCTTCCCGCCTACTACTCTGACACTCTACCATGTAATTACTCAGTACGTTGGTTGCATCATTTAATTGTTATATATAATCTAATTAAATGCGTGTAAAGGTGGCAATGTGGAATCCTAAAATATAATGCAAAAAAGGCATCGTCTTGGAAAAGGCTGAAAGCATGCACCATCTTTTTGAAGAAGATAAGATCAACCAGATTGCAAGTCTTCTAGTCAAGATTTGCAGCAGAAGATCCAACTTGGAAAAGAATATGGAGAGGATTTAGGGCTGTGATTCTTTTTGTCCCTTAGGCTGATCAGCCTCGTGGACGTTATTAAAATATTTCATTCATTCATTCTTCTAGCCACGCGATCACATGCAGCTTCTAGCATGCCTGCTTTGAAGGCTAAACGTGCTTCAACACCTTTGTTAGCCAACTCATCTCCAGTTATGTGAAATCTACAGTCGGTACAAATGATATCTATGACCACTATCCCGCCATACTGTGATAATTATCCTTCTCCATCCATAACATCCAAGTCAATTCACCAATACTAAATCATGATACCCGGTATCGCAACAAAATGAAATCTTCGGGAAGTCATGGCACTCTTCTTTACCGCCCCTATTCCATTTCCTTTGTTGTTTTATCAGAAATACTTGAGTCATTTGGTCGCTCTCTTCGTGATATATGATCATTTCTACAGCAGTTCCTTGACAAATCCTCACGACAACATGATATATGGGCATTTCGAGCACTGTCGAAGCCCCAAGACCAGGATTTGTCACTAATGTGACTCATAGCTTCTAGTTGAAGCTTCTAGTGGAAGGAAAAAATAAAGTATAGCTTCTAGTTGAAGCCAAAATAAAGTCTGTAAATTCTCTGTAGTAGAAAAGTCTGTGTTTGTGAGCTCAAGCTTGTAGTACTGAAATGTATTAAGGGCCCAAGCTTTGTAAAAGGTGAAAGATCCACCTTTTAAAGGCAATGTTTTGGATGACAGCACTGGTAGTGAAAAAGAAGATTCTGAGATTCAATCCATGTATATACGACTCCACCAATTCCCTTGAAGGAAGGACAAGTGGCCGATTTTTTGGTTTTTTAGGAAAATGTTGTCGATCATCATGAATCTTTCAAATTCTGTCACAGATAGCTAGTGGATTACCGGTATCTTCCACCGTTTGTTACGGGTTACTTCCCGGAAACTATGTGATGAAAATATTTTGGGAATTTTGTGAAAATATTGTAGGTATCAGTCGCTCCCGAGGATGCCTTTTAGTTTCGATTTGTAATCCCTATTTTATGGGAAGTCTATCTTTTGTAACTATTTTTGTAATTATTATTTAAAGGGTAGGGGGGAGAAAATTAGCAAAAGAAGACCGGAGAAACTCTGATTGAAGTAGAGATTGCAATTTTTTGCAACTTTGAAGTAATACAGTTAGTCCTTCTCTTCGTTCCTCTTTTGTTAATTGATCAAATTTATTTGATGAATGTTTATTTTCACTTCAGATTATTTATGAACAATGTTTAATTTTGCAATCAATAATCCATACATTGATCTAATGTAGTTTGGATTTGTCATTACTCATGATCTATGTGTCTTTTATGTTTTAAGTGAATTTATTTAATTAAAACATTTATCTATTTCTACAAAATTATGATCAACATATTAAATTAATAAATTCATGTTAATTTTTCAATTAGCATTCCAGCTACAGGGTAATCTTGTATATTGTGCCGAATGATGCTTGAAACTGCTATCAGTGAATTTTCATTTCCTGATCATGTTGTGGTTAAACCCGCATTAGTAACCTCGCTATACTCAATGTGCCAAATCAAATAAAACTTAGTAACCTCACTATACTCAATGTGGCAAATCAAATATGCCACGTGTCACAATATGATCATTCCACGTGTCACCCTAGGATACCAGATATCAACATTATAACAAAACAATTTATAGATGTTTTTCTTTAAAGACTTTGTTGGCAAGTAAAAAAAATTTCAGAGAAAGAGTTCTCCAAGGTGTTCTATTTTTACAATTCCCTCCGAAATGAAGGGTCGGCTAACCCTTCTTATTCCCAATTTTCTTTTCAGACCAATTCGACACTGTAATAAGGGTCAACCGACCCTTCTTAATCCCAATATTCTTTTCAAACTAGTTCGACACTGCAATAAGGTTCGGTCGATCCTTCTTGTCGAAAAATGGAAGTCAGGACAAATAGTGTTCTATTTGTACAATTCCCTCGTAATTGAAGGGTCGGTCGACCCTTCTTATTCCCCATAATATTTTGATAATACTTCGACACTTTAAGAAGGGTCGGTCGATCCTTCTTGTGTTCCCCATTATGGATATAGTTGAATTGTTGGATAAATTTTTTCACAGTTAACTACGAAAAGAAGGGGCGGCCGATCCTTCTTCAATAATTGTGGTCTTTTACATCCGCAACCCGCAACCCACAATTGCGGATTGCGGTAAGAGTCATAAAATAGCTTTGCGCTAGGCATTTCCGTAACCCGCAACCCACAATTATGAATTGCGGGAACCGACTCAAAATAGTTTCGCACTTTGAGTTTCTGCAACACGCAACCTGCAATTGCGGATTCTGGAAAGAATGTATATATTTATGAAATAAAACTCCGCAACCCCTCTTTTCCTTCAATATGTTCTAGGTTTTAACCATCGATTTGTCTTGATCCTGCGGATGAGATTACATAGGGTGATTTAAATGAAGTTTAGTTGTGTTGTAGGAACAACATATTCCATGTTCTAATTACTTTATCATTATGGGGGTTTCATCCTTATGCTTATTATGATTTTATCTCATTGCATTGTTTGGACTTGATTAGAATTTTCCCTTTGAAAATTTCTAGTTTTTTTTACTGTTTTAATGAAGTTGCGGGAAGCTTTGAGTTTTTCCACCAAGTCGTTTTCATCCCGCAAGCTTGTCATTTCTTTTTGGGAGTGTTGTCATCCCGCAACCCACAAATTGCTTATTGCGGGAAGACTTTGTAAATAGCTTTAGAACTTTTTGTTCTCGCAACCTGCAACCCGCATTTGTGGATTGCGGATTGCGGGATCCTTTTGATTGTTTGTTTTCTAAGTTGTGATCCCACAACCCGCAACCCGCAATTGCGGATTGCAGTTTGTGGGAACAATATACATAGTTCCAAAATAAAACTCCCCCAACTTGACCCCGCATCCCGTAATATTTAATCTTAGGTGTTGATTCATTTTCATCCTACGGTATAGACTTGTTGCCCGTTGAAAAGCAATAAATATGTGAATTTCCCTATTTTTCCTTATTATTTTTAATTTTGAAGATTGCCTTGTTGCTTGAATTTTACTGCGAAGTTTTTTCCAAGTGTCTGTTGCTCGTAACTTTCAGCTGAAACATGTTGGTTTTAGTCATTCTTCTTATTCAGTTATTTATTGTTTCGAGATTTTGAATTGTTTTTTATTTTTGTTCATTCATTTATCAGAAAACCTCTAGTTTCAAACATGTCGCACAATACACGTTGTAAAACTCCTCAGAAGGATTTACTAAACAAAGACCCAAATTTTGGTATTTTCTTGGACACTAGTGATAAAATATCTGAAACCTATCAGATAGACTGGTCCAAAATCTACTCAATTTTTGATAATGATGACCTATCAGACATTCAGAATGACCAGCTGGCATATGAGAAAATTAGGGATTCCCAGCTTCATGCTATTGCTGCCAAACCCACTATCTTGCCTTATACTGATGCGGTTAAATGGATTGTGGACCATGCTAACCCTAAAGACCGGTCATGTAAATGACAATGCAGGGTCACAATTGGCTACCTTTCGCCCTGAGGTTTTCATCAGAGCTTATGCAACCCCTTGACGTTGAGTTCATAGAATTCTCTAACACCAAGTACAATTTTAACGAAATGTTGAAGTCATGGATGAATAAACCTAACAGTTTCATCCCTAGGGCTGATAACTTGTACCTGGTTTCTTGGTTTAGAGAACTTTATTCCCTATTGGCTGCCATGCTATGCAGACTGTATGGTCTCCCAAACTGTTATGTATTTAAAGTCGAGTGGGCTCTTGTAGCCCATCATGTTCTAACGTCTGCTGAGTCATTCCCTTGGGTGTCTATCTTGTCTTTTGAACTCAAAAGAAATGGAGCTTATCAGAAGGCACCGGCTGTGAGGAAGCCACATTTCTTCTTTTCAGCTTTTGTTGTTGATATATTTTGTGCAGAATTTGAATATCCCAACATGGAATTGGACTCCATCAGCTCCTCCTATCCATATTTATCATTCATCATTATGGGAGAACAATTATGTGCCTTTGATATATGACATTTGTGATCAATTCCTTGGAAGTATTTACTTCAAAATATTCAGAGAGCAGGCTCCTACTTTCTCAGTTGATGCCAAAACCTTCATTGCCACAATTGGTGACTAGTATGTGTGTGAATCCTTCTCATATGTTAGAGTTTGGGGAAGCAGTATTGTACATCTACTACCCAGGATAGTTCCTGAAAGATTGGTCATTGAAGAGGTCTCCTATCAAACTGTTACCAATGGTGTGTATTTAAAGCTATCTGGTCCTAAGAGGAAGGCATGGCCTAAGTTACCCTTGAACCTTGGGCCATTTCCCATCCCAACTTCAACTTGGGCTATAGTGTTGGGTGACAAAATTGCTGCTTTAAAATTGGGTTGCGCTGCCAAAAGAAGACATGATCCTAAAGGTATTTTGGATGCCCATTTCAAGCAAAATCATGTGTTAGGACCTGATTTTTCTGCAACATAAATATCAGAAATGAAAGATGGATTATAAATCTTACCTGGTAGAAGCCCGAGGTCCCGTTCCTCCTTCAAATTGGAAGGCTAAGGTATGAAAAATTGGTGTGGAAAAGGGTGAATATGATACACCATAGGAAAATTTGCAGGGGAATGTGTTGAAAGGCTTTTTGAAAAATCAAATAAACCTAAGTCCTAAGTCCGACAACCAAATATTACATAGGATAGCCAAGGGAAAGCAGGATACCGTTGATTGGGCGTGAGCATGAGATCGATGGCTCACACTAATGGTCGCGTAGCCAAGAGGCGCGGGAGTTATTCGCATGGGTGGTCGCGATAGGTTGTGCTGCTGGACAGATGGAAACCAGGAAGCGTGTCGCTGCCAGGAAGAGGTAAAGCGGTAAGAAAAACCACCGTAGAAGAACACAATACCACAGTGGTAGGATCATAGTCGATATACGGTGCAACATGTAGTTATCCAAATCAATAGCGGTGCAATGAAGAAGATGCACGGATCATAGAAAAAGTGGACCCAGTCTACGGAAAAGGTCAGAGAATGAAACGTGTCATCTATCCCCACCATGGATACAAAGCAAGCACAGATTAGTGGTTCCCGATGATAGTCTCGTCGGGAAGTAGCGCAATGGATATGGGGAACAGTGGTCGCGATAGATGAAACCATTCGACAGGTGTCGATACAAGGGATGGTCGTGAGGTAGGAAAGCATTATTTAAAACTGCGTTGGGATGTTAGCGATACCACTTCGCAGACGCATGGTGCTAGGGCGACAGTGCAGATTGGGACCTACGGGATGATCCAACGGCGGGCATAGAAAAGGTGTCAAATCAAATGGTTAAATAAAGGATGGATCCGATGGCGGGGAGTGGCATGTGAGAAACCAACGGTCGAGATCGTTGGGAAATTGAAAGATAAGACTGATGGTTAAATGAACAGGGTTTTATATATAATCATCGGCATGTGTTGTTGACATTTGTTTGTTGGAGCTGTTGAAGTCAAAAGCTTCTCGGCGTGTGGGAGACGGCGAGGGCGACAGGGCTTTCGACAACATAATTCTAGAGGGTTGCTAGCAACAGGTAGGCCCTTTTTTGATTGATTCCATCAGTAATATATAAGTGTTTTTACAGTAGAATAATGGAAGAATGTTCAGTTGTAAGCATGAATAGGGTCAAGAGTACCTTGGAGGATAGGGACTGTAACATTTTTGACACAGTTATCCATCTACCCATGGTCGAAATTAAGAGAAGGATGAAGCGTCTACAAGACAGGGGTACTGATGTACATAGGGTTTTCTAGTCTTCGTTCATTTTGTTTTGTTTAGACCAAATCATGTCATTTCCTGAGTTCGTCTCCTGGTGTGCATCTAATTACCAAGGGTCCCAAAGAGTTATCATGAATAGTCAGCAAAGTAGAATCGTCTGTTCCATAGAGCCGTCAGTCGTGTGTCATTCATTTGGAATCCCTGAGCCGCTAATGCCAAAGTCTGAGAGGTTCTCTGCAAAAGCAATTGTGACCCTCTACCATCAAACCCCTCCTGAGAGTCGACAAGCATTTTTTACCACTTGCCTCAAAACGGACCAGGAGATAGGAGAAACCCCATACCCGTTAGATGTTAACCCGTTCAATGCAAATACCCAGTTAGTCCTCTCATTACTCGCGCAGTTTTCAGGTCTCGATACTAACAGGTTTGTGACAGAGCTGCAGTTGAGTCTGTTGTACAGAATAAGTGTTGGGTCATCCCTAGTCAGTTATGAGTCAGTTCCAAGCCTTAGGTTTGAAGATTTAATGGCAGAGTCCATGAATTCCCAGTTTGTTGTGTTTCCAAACAGTAGATGTTTCCGGTTTTAGGCCCATTTAATGAAACTAATCATGGTCAGTAACCAGAATGAACTGCATTTCTGTCTAGAGGTTTATGCCGACATTATGGAGGAAAACATGTTCAATTACATGAATTCTATGTTATCTATATTGTACAAATTATTGTTTGGGGAAGAACTGCCAAGGGTCTTTCCTGAAATGAAGAATTTGTTGCAATTAAAAAGGGAGGTCGCCACAGGGGACTGGTTTTTATCAAAAGATTACAGTGTCATCATACTGTACAGGTTTGTGCACGAACCCTACATACTTCCTACCTTCCTGACATTGAGGATTTTCTCTTTAGAATTTATTAGGCAGAAGATGACCGTAGAAGATGAACATTTTTCAAAGTTCAAAAGGCCAGCGATTTAAAGTATCCTTGGGTTGTCAGTTTGTTTACTGTAAAAAGTAAGCAAGCTATTGCGGAGGTGCAAAGTTTATTAGAAGGATTGGAATTCAAAAAGGATATCGCCATGAGCTACAACCCTTGTCACATTATTTCTGATAGAAGAAAATTGAATGACCTTTGTGGGTTCGAGCATAAGGAGGTGGAAGGGTCGTTAGGTAGAAAGAACCTGTTGCAGCCTGAGGTAGCAGCAGCGCATATGTTGCAGGGAGAAGAGCTCATGTTACTAGAAGCGGCGATTGAGGTGGAGAAGGTACATTAGGCAGCGGTAGGGGAGAAAAGAAGTTTGCAGGAAATTCTGGATGAATATGAGGAAGAGGAAAGAAAGAGACTCAGGACTGAAGATCAAGGAGCAGTCGGCACACAAACCGATTTGGATGTTTTGATGGATAGCAAGGGAAATAAAGAAGGGGAAATTCAGATTCACGGGGTACAAGTGTTAGAATAGAATTTCCAGGAAGCAAGGGAAGGCGGGGAAACAAACAAGTTCTCGTCGAGAGAGGAGATGTTTGAAAGGTACCCTTAGAACAAGCAGGCTTCTACCCAGTTCATATATGATTTGCTACCCAAATCTTGGAACCTGTCGAAGTCAAATGTTGCTCTGGTGACTAGCCGAGATATTAAGGAAGGCACTCTAAATGTGGCAGTGGCTACACCAAGCAGTTTAACTAAGGTGAAATATGATTTAAAAAACATATCATCCCCTGACAAGGTCCAGTTGCATAAGAAGCTCGGGGATGTTATCTACGAGGACTATATGTAGGCGGTTCTAAGAGTCGGGAAGTTAGAGGAAATTGTTGGCAAAATGGATGTCCAATTAAAACAGGAGAGGCTCAGGAGCAAATCCCACCAGCAATAGGTTAAGAAGTTGTAGCTCGATTTGATCGCTAGTGATGGTGGTGGCAAAGCTACCAAACAACTGCTGGTAGATAAAGAAATCTTAATCCAAACATTGCAAAAGAAGGCAAAGGTTTCAAGAATTCCATTAATTCAAGCTCCCGAGGTGGCTAAATTAGAGCAGGAAAAAGAGACCCTAACTAGGGAGCTCAGTGAAAGCCGAGCTGAATTGTTGAAGTTGGTTGAGAAAAGGACAGATTGGGAGAAAGAGAAGCAAAGTTTGGAACAGCAAGTTGAAGATCTGAAAGATAACTTGCCTATTTTGGGCATGCAGTCGTCCCAGATAAGTCGAGAGGAAGATGACAATGGTGTTGACATCCTTTTGTGGGCTATGTCTTAGGCTAGCCTGAAGGAAGGAGAAATTAAAGAACTAAAGGAAATAACTCTAAAATTAGAGGAACATAACACATAGATGGAGGAAAAAATAAAGGGATTGCAGAAGCAGAATAAGGGGCTGATGGAAACGAACCAAAGGTTTTTCTCCCAAGTAACTGGGCAGATCCCGATGTAGACATGCAGGATCCTGATCTGGGATGACATCATAACAATAGCCACTGATCGCAGGCCTTGTTCGATCTCCATAGGTGCCAGAGAGAGAGCAATAAAGAAGGCTTTAAAAAGTTGTGCATCAACGTGAGAGAATTTGAGCCTGAGGCCCAAAGAGATAGCTCAAGATGCCATATATTTTTTGAGACCCTTATCAGAAGAACAATTAGCTGCATTGGATATCAAGAACAGAGTGGCTACAATCACCTAGGAAAGGAAGATGCTAGGAAAGTATGCTCATGTAGAAAGTATTGACGCCCGTTGTGCGGCATTGGCTGATCAGGTTGCTAATATAAAGAGCAGATTCGAGAAGGTCTTCCAGAAGGGGCTACCCTCCTTTTGGGATGAATAAAATGAGCTCATCTTGCACAATGATTACAACAGCATGTTGTGCGCCATAAAAATGGATCACGAAAAATTCCAGAGGTTAAGTCAAGTTGTTACAAGAAAAATACTATTGGAGAAGCTTGCCGAAGATTTTGAGATCATGGACCTGCTAAAGAGTCTAAGTGAAGGGGCACCTATGCTGTCTAGCAGAGATAACGTGGAGCTGAGGGTACTAGTGAAAGAAATGGTGTTGCATGAGAGCGTCACATCCGATCAATGGGGTTGTGTGGAGAAGTATGGGAAAATGAAATATTCCCTTAATGTTCCACAGTAGTTTTTATTTTTACTTTCAAAAGGTGTTGTTATTTTCAAAGACTCTCATGACATTTCCATTTTAAAAAGTAATTTCTAATATTTTTGAGGTGGCTATTGGGAATGGCTAGCTGGTGCAACCGCTTTACTATATTTTGTTTCTAATCTTCAAGTTAATTATCACTCAGTAAGAAGATCGGTAAATGTGAAAGAAAGCGGTTAAGCCAGCTCGCCCATTTTTGGTAGTGGCGAGTATGTCTTGATGAGGTGGCATTTTTTTGTAACTATTTTCATGTACGAATAGGTCGAGCCTCAGGCTCTAGGCAGCCATATATATGCTATGTACTTGAAGTAAGAAGGGTTGAAAACTTTTTGGAGAAAAATATATTGCTCTGTGTAATCTTTTGAGTTGTTTTTTGAATAAAGTTGACAGAGCTAAGTAGGTGTTTTGACAGGGATTCCTGTGTTATTGGTCTTACAGTTTGTTCCTTCTCTTTTCCCATATGAGTTGTGTTTCTCTCTTTGTCAATCCATTTGTAATTGCTTATTCATGTTTGGTTCAGTGTAGTATTTGAATGGAATTCATAGAGATAATTCTCCATTCAGGTCATACCAAGCATTTCACCCTTATTTTTCGCTAAAGTCAATATAGAATTCATGTTTTCCATGCTTTATATTGATGGATTGTTCATCTCTCTTCTAAATCACCAACTAAAAGCTCTTTGACTGTGAGCTGGTGGCTAACTTTCCCCTATATGAAGGTATCTGCAAAGTATTTTTCAAGGATGTTCATGTTTAAACTGCAAGCTATACTTCTCATTTGGACCCCTGCTGATATAATATCCACGTTGCTGGTTCAGAAAACACAGGAACTTAAAACAGTCCCCAAAATTTAAATGCTACCATTAATAACCTTAATATTCATTTAAACAATCTCTAAACTAATTTTAAAAATCAAATATGAGACGTGCCACAACATTTATAGAAGTTTTGCTTCAACAACATTTATAAGCATTCCACGTGTTACAACATTTATAGAAGTTTTGCTTCAAAGACTTGGCTGGCAAGTAAAAATATTCTCAGAGAAAGAGCAGCCACTCTTCTCTAAGGTGTTCTATTTTTACAATTCCCTCGTAGATGAAAGGTCGGATGACCCTTCTTAATCCTAATATTCTTTTCATAACATTTCGACACTGCAAGAAGGGTCGGTTGATCCTTCTTGTATTATCCATTATAGCTATAGCTTTATTGATGGATAAAGATTTTGACAATTAACTACAAAAAGAAGGGGCGGCCAGTCTTGTTGTAAAACGAAAGTCTGGACAAACCATTTTTATATGATATAACTTCCAAGGTGTTCTATTTTTACAATTTCCTCATAATTGACACTGCAAGAAAGGTCGGTCAACCCTTCTTATTACCAATATTCTTTTCTTAATATTTCGACACTGCAAGATCCTTTTCCGATCCTTCTTGTTGGAAAAAGATTCTTGTCGGAAAAGGAACTCGGGGCAGAGTATTTTTATATGTTATAAGTTCCAAGGTGTTCTATTTTAATAATTCTCTCGAAATTGAAGGGTCGACTGACCCTTCCTATTCCCAATGTTATTTTCATCATAGTTCAACATTTCAAGAAGGGTCGGTCGATCCTTCTTGTGTTCTCCATTAATATTGGGCATTGGTCATAAATGAATCCAATATCAATTTTAGCAGAAAATTGGTGAATACTTAGATGCGGTAAACCAAAGGATAAACATATGAATTCTGATTTTATATTACTTTCATCAAAGCATGAAGAATAACAAAATGGAAAAGATTTAGTGGAAATAACAATTAACAGAGAAAGAAAGGAATTTTACACACATAATTTACAGCAAATAACAATTAACAAAGAAAGGAAGGAAATTTACAGACAGTGATTGCTAGAAATAACAATTAACAGAGAAAGGAAGGAAATTTACAGACTGACATTAATGAATAGTTTTTTCATCGGTGGTACAATTATATTCAACACATTCCATGTATAATTCCAAAAACAAGCAAATCATGCATGCCTTCCCAGACACACTATAATGATAATTAAAATTTAACATTGATCGACACGACGGTTTGACATGTTCTCTGAAGTGGTCGAACAGAGGACCTAGTCGGGCGGTCGACCTAAGATCCGACTAATCCAACTGATCCATACTGATAAGTTGTTTAGATTTGATATAATTAAAATTGTACTCCATCTTAATCCAAATTTTGTTGCCGCATGCTATATGTTATTTTGTTACAAAAGTGATAATTGCATCTCTCAGACCCAAAGGTTTTAATCATGGCAATTTATTACAGTTTATCATTATGGGATCTTTATTGCTCTTCTTAAACACAAAGACCAATATGGGAAATTTGTTAGTCATCATATTCCATAGAAAAAGTCTCGTTATTCAATTTCCAGAGATTTCCTCCTAACATTTACATACTGTGAAAAGATGCAGAAAGAACTTAATAAATTCATACATACTATTTCTGCAAATGACTAACATAAATTAATAAATTCATGTTATGTTAATTTTTCAATTAGCATTCCAGCTACAGGGTAATCTTACATGTGCCAAATCCTTAAAACTAGTATCAGTTAATTTTCATTTCCTGATAATTTGTGTTGTAGTTAAACCCACATTAGTAAACTCACTATACTCAATGTGCCAAATCAAATAAAAATTAGTAACCTCACTATACTCAATATGATCATTCCACGTGTCACCTAGGATACTAGATATCAACATTTTAACAACAAAATTTATAGACATGTTGCTTTAAAGACTTTGCTGGAAACTGGAAATATTCTCAGAGAAAGAGAGGTTGCTCTTTCTCCAAGGTGTTCTATTGTTACAAGTCCCTCCTAAATGAAGAATCGTCTAACCCTTCTTATTCCAAATATTCTTTTCATAATAGTTCGACACCGCAATAAGGGTCAGCCGATCCTTCTTGTGTTCTCCATTAAAGCTATATCTGAATTGATGGATAAAGGTTTTGACAATTAACTACGAAAAGAAT
Source organism: Larix kaempferi (assembly GCA_027924585.1). Classification (NCBI taxonomy): domain Eukaryota; kingdom Viridiplantae; phylum Streptophyta; class Pinopsida; order Pinales; family Pinaceae; genus Larix; species Larix kaempferi. The sequence goes on from BSBM01000455.1 coordinate 3,316,546, forward strand.
GGGCGACCGATCCTTGTCTTTAAACGGAAGTCGGGAAGGGTCGACCGGTCGGCCGACCCTTATTTACAATATTACTTTCATAATAGTTCGACCCTGGAAGAAGGATCGATCGACCCTTCTTATTCCCAATATTCTTTTCATAATATTTCGACATTGCACAAAGGGTCGGTCGATCCTTCTTGTGTTCTCCATTATGGATATAGTTGAATTGTTAGATAAAGGTGTTCACAATTAACTACGAAAAGAAGGGACGATCGATCCTTCTTGTAGGCAAACAGAGGTCGGGACAAATTTGTTATGTTATAACTTAGCCGATTAACTTGTTATTCAAACAATGACTGTATATTTTAGACTTTCAACTTTTCGCCTTAAAATTTTGAACATTTATAAATGAAAATTGCAATTTTCAAATAATTTTTTTTTTTTAATTTGAAATTCACTCTTTTCAAATCAGAAATTGCATTTTTTTATTTTAAATTCACACTTTTCAAATCAAAATTTGCATTTCCTGATTTAAAATTCACACATTTCAAATAAAAATTTGCATTTTTTAATTTAAAATTCACACTTTTCAAATCAAAATTTGCATTTTCGGATTTGAAATTCATACTTTTTGAATTGAATTCACACATTTTGAATTGAAATTCATAGTTTTATAACAAAAAACTCCAATTTTAAGGTTCATAAGTAGTCAAAAAACACACTATTCGAATAGGAAAACACACTTTTCAAATCAAATATTGCCACGATCAGAACCCATTTTTGCACTTTAGAAAAGGTTGATATTGACACTTTCAAAGTCTAAATTCACACTTTCTTAGTCCAAAATTTGTCTTTTCTTGAATGTTTGCGTTATTTTTAACTTTGTTCGAATTTTCGTGCAGTAACTACTAACACGGCCGTATTTTGCTACTATGATATAAACAAAAGAAACACACCAACTACATGGGAGAAACAACCCCTGATCACTAGAGAGCTTAACAACATTAGAGTAAAATATAAGGCAAGTCCCAGAAACGACCTTGAGCATTTACTTCCTGCGCATTCGTGGTAGCATCATAAATACGGAGGCCCATGTATTGCAGTAAGAAATCCATCTTCCGGTGCAACTCCCTGGTTTCATCTTGAAGCGAGTTCTGCACTGGATCCACTTTTTGCATACAGTATGTAAGAGCATACCCCACCAAGTTTTTCATTACCGAGTAAAGGGAAATAGTTCGCTCGTACAGGGTTAAACAGCCAGCAGTGTTCCCTGGGTCCATGGCATCCTGGAATTCCAACTCTCGGATTTCCTCCTGTAGAGTATCTTTACATTAGAGGAAATTTGGGTAAAAAATGGGCCTCCTAAGGAAAATAATAAGAAAATAATAAAATAATAGTAGAGAGAGAGTAAAAAACTACTTTTTTGGATCGTATTTTCAACTTATCTCCTTGTAGGTTTACTCAAATTTCAAGCGGGAGGACTCATTGGATGCATAATTAAAGTATGCATCCAATGAGTACCCTTGTTGAATACTTTTAACAACAATCACACCATGAAAAATTGAAAATACATTAAAAAACATGTTTTTAGTCAGAGAAAACACGTTTTTTAATGTATTTTCGATTTTTCATGGTGTGGATGTTGTTAAAAGTATGCAACATGGGTACTCGTTGTATGCATAATTTAATTATGCATCCAACGAGTCCTCCCACTTGAAATTTGAGTAAACCTACAACGAGATAAGTTGAAAATACGATCCAAAAAAGTAGTTTTTATTTTTTCCCTCCAATTTTTTTAGGTGCTCCCTTGTTGAATTTTAAAGCATTTTGATTGGCTAATACATGATGACATGGAATTTGTATTATTTTTAGAAGGATTATTTTAAATTGAAATTTCCTCTAATGCCAAGATGTTCTTCCAGCGCAGTCGTGGTAGCATTAGGAATATGGAGGTCCATGTCTTGCAGCAAGAAGTCCATCTTCCGGTTCATCTCCCTGGTTTCATCTTGAAGCTTTTTCTGCACCGCATCCTCTTTTTGAATACGGTCCATAAGAGAATACCCCACTAAGTTTTTCACTAACCAGTAACGGGAAATAGTTCGCTCGTACTGGATTAAATGACCAGTAGTGGTCTAGGGGTCCCCGACCCAATTTCCCATCTTCCTGCTTTCCTCCTGCAAGGTATCTTTACCAAGATCTTTCCAGAGCTCCCGCTCCACACCTTGGATTTCCTTTTGCACTTCAGACGATAGGTCCATTTGGAAAATCCTACATTGCATCCAAACTATCCTATGAGCCGAAGAGACTCTGTGACTATCCAAAAGGATATGTTCCCTATTGAGCCTCTTCCTCTCTACCTCTTCCTCCTGGCGATGGTCATCCATAATGCTCGTCGATGTGAAGTTTACTTGTACAATTACGTTCCAGTTCCTCGTCAATGTCATGAAAAGGGATGGAATTTCAAATTTTATGTACCTTTCAATTAAAAATTTGATGACGATAACATGTTTTTAGTAATAATAGTCATTTTACGTTTTATGTAAGAATAGTCAAACAATTCGTGTGCAAATGATCATTCTAGGAAAATATGTTGAATCTTTAATATCACGATAATGACACAGCAGTCAATAATTCGGGGCTTGGGATGGAACCATGGTGAGATCGCCAAGCTCCTTGACATCATAATAAATATGTAGCAGCAAGGCATGGCATTAATAGGAAGCCTAGGTCGCCCGATCATCCCATCTCCCCAACAAATAAGAAAATACAATAACTTGAGTAATAACTAGCAATTTGAGCATGCATTGGCAAAGATCTCTTCTTTCTAAAAGCAATGAAATTACTTAAATTAATGTATGGAGCATTCTCATGAAAACAAGCCTTTCTTTCAAAAATCAACGAAGGCACAATAATCAATAAACAATTATATGAAAAATAGAGTTCATCCTATCCCTATTGAATGCAACATGCAAAGTCATAGAATATTGCAGTAGTTAAACACAAAGGTCGATCCCACAGGTGGTCACCATATATATATATATATAAGATAGCAGTGATAAAAATGGGTATATCAGTCTCGTGAGCCTCTGTCTGTGGTGTCGTCATGGTAATTTCAGTTCAAGCAATGATCCCATACATTTCTGGGCAAATAAATAAAATATATGAAGGATTTCCAGTGCATCTATGGTAACAAAGCAATGATCCAAGCAATAATTTACTACTTTTCAAAAATCAACGAAGGCACAATAGAGTTCATCCTATCCCCCTTGAATGCAACATGCAAAGTCATAGAATATTAAAGTAGTTAAACACAAAGGTTGATCCCACAGGTGGTCACCATATATATATATATATATAATATAATAGTAATAAAAATGGGTATATTAACCTCGAGAGCCTCTGTCCGTGGAGTTGTCATGGTAATTTCAGTTCAAGTAATGATCCCTTATTTTTCTGGGTAAATAAATAAAATATATGGAGGATTTCCAGTCCAACACGCTAAAAGAAAGTGCATCTATGGTAACAAGCAATGATCCAAGCAATAATTTACTACTTTTCAAAATCATCAATATAGAACCCTTAAGCCATACGAAACTTGAAAAAATTTGACATACCTCAAGCAAGCTGGTACTATTTTCTTATTTACATCAAAGTTGCTACAGAATGTCACACTACACTCAGATCACAAATGCATCTAAGAAGCACATTGCACTCAGGTCACAAGCGGATCAAACAAGCATAAAACTGATGAAAATTTTCAATTCATTAAACCATGTAAATATTCCCAATCTTAATTACTAAACTTCTTAATTGCAACAAGTACCAAACTAGTAATTTTACTACTTTACTAACTGTACTATTTGTTTACGATGGATATGTGAATTAATTTTGGTGGACGTCTATTTGATGGGTTTAAATTTCAAGCAGACCTGTCAAATACATTCTATACGCCGTCAATTTCCAGGCCTCTCACGAACTGCTCGATAATTGTATAATCACTCGACAAAATCTATAGAGATGATATCTTACGCCACCAAAATCTACAGAGATGATATCTTACTCATGCAAAATATACAAAGATGATATCTTTCTCGAGAAAAATCTACTGTGATAATTACCGTTCCCCATCCATCCCATCCATCTTCATTACTAATTTTGGAAAAATAAATATTTATAAGTTTTAAATTCGTAATAAAAAATTAGTAAACTCAATATACTCAATGTGCCAAATCAAATAAAAATTAATAACCTCGCTATACTCAATGTGCCAAATCAAATAAAAATTAGTAACCTCTCTATACTCAATGTGCCAAATCAAATATGCCACGTGTCACAATATGATCATTCCACGTGTCAACCTAGGATACTAGATATCAACATTTTAACAACAAAATTTATAGACACGGCCGCTCTTTCTCCAAGGTGTTCTATTGTTACAAGTCCCTCCTAAATGAAGGGTTGGCCGACCCTTCTTTTTCCAAATATTATTTTCATAATAGTTCAACACTGCAAGAAGGGTCGGCTGATCCTTCTCGTCTTCTCCATTATGGCTATAGCTGAATTGATGGATAAAGGTTTTGAGAATTCACTACGAAAAGAAGGGGCGACCGATCCTTCTTGTATAATTTTCTCATATTATTTTCATAATAGTTCTACACTGCAAGAAGGGTCGGTCGACCCTTATTATTACCAATATCCCTTTCATAATATTTTGACAATGCAAGAAGGGTCATTCGATCCTTCTTGTGTTCTCCATTATGGATATAGCTGAATTATTGGATAAAGGTTTTCAGAATTAACTACGAAAAGCAGGGGCGGCCGATCCTTCTTGTTGGAAAACAGAAGTCAAGACAAACTATTTGTATATGTTATAAGTTCCAAGGTGTTCTATTTTAACAATTCCCTCGAAATTGAAGGGTTGACCGACCCTTCTTATCCCTAATATTATTTTAATAATAGTTCGACACAAACTTTCGTCAGAGATTAAATATTTTATTAATCAAATTCTCCTTAGAGTCTACTTAATCAAATTTTATTTTTCACAGGTTGAATATTTTTACAATTAATACCTCTAGAATGCAAGAAGGGTCGGTAGATGTCTCATGGGGTAGGGGGGGAGAAAATCAACAAAAGAAGACTGGAGACACTCTGATTGATGCAGAGATTGTAATTTTTTGCAACTTTGAAGTAATACAGTTAGTCCTTCTCTTCATTCCTCTTTTGTTAATTGGTCAAATTTATTTGATGAATGGTGATTTTCACTTCAGATTATTTATGAACACTGTTTATTTAATTAAAACATTTATATATTTCTCCAAACGATTAACATAAATTAATAAATTCATGTTAATGATTAACATAAGCTACAAGGTAATCTTGCATGTGCTTAATTATCCTTAAGACTACTATCAGTGAATTTTTCAATTAGCATAAACTACTATGTGCCAAATCAAATAAAAATTAGTAACATCGCTATAATCAATGTGCCAAATCAAATATGCCACGTGTCACAATATGATCATTCCACGTGTCACCCTAGGATATTATATATCAACATTTTAACAAAAAAATTTATAGACGTTTTGCTTTAAAGACTTTGCTAGCAAGTGGACAAATTCTCAGAGAAAGAGCGGCCGCTCTTTCTCCAAGGTGTTCAATTGCTACAATTCCCTCCTAAATGACGGGTCAGCCAACCCTTCTTATTCCAAATATTATTTTCAGAATAGTTCGAAACTGCAAGAAGGGTCGGTCAATCCTTCTTGCATTATCCATTATGGCTATAATTGAATTGATGGATAAAGGTTTTGAAAATTAACTACGAAAAGAAGGGGCGGCCAATCCTTCTTGTCATAAAACGGAAGTCGGGACAAACCATTTTTATATGATATAACTTCCAAGGTGTTCTATTTTTACAATTCCCTCATAATTGAAGGGTCGGTCGACCTTTCTTATTCCCCATATTATTTTCATAATAGTTTGACACTGCGAGAAGGGTCGCTCGACCCTTCTTATTACCAATATTCTTTTCATAATATTTCGACACTGCAAGAAGGGTCGATCGATCCTTCTTGTGTTCTCCATTATGGATATAGCTAAATTGTTGGGTAAAGGTTTCCACAATTAACTATGAAAAGAAGGGGCGACCGATCCTTCTTGTCTGAAAAGAGAAATCGGGACAAACCATTTTTATATGTTATAACTTAGCGGATTGCATTGTTATTCACACAATGACTGAATATTTTAGACATTGAACTTTTCACCTTAAAATTTTGAAAATTTACAAATAAAAATTGCAATTTTTAAATAAAAAATTGCAGTTTTTTTATTTGAAATTCACACTTTTCAAATCAAATTTTGCATTTTTTTATTTTAAATTCACACTTTTCAAATCGAAATTTGCATTTTCTGATTTGAAATTCACACATTTCAAATCAAAATTTGCATTTTTGGATTTGAAATTCACACTTTTCAAATCAAAATTTGCATTTTCGGATTTGAAATTCACACATTTTGAATTGAAATTCATGGTTTCATAACAAAAAAATTGCAATTTTAAGATTCTGTTGATGCCTTGGTTGTGCAGGTTAGATGCAAAAGATGCTAGAGTTCCAAGACACTCAACAAAGGAAGAAAACCCAACTTGAAAGGATTCAAAGTACCTTGCGCAAGGGCAATTCTATCCCCAACCTATTTGGTGTGGTGATCCCCCATGGATATTAGGCCTCCGCTGGCACTCTAAGAGTAAATAAGTTGATTTATAAAATCAGTTTTCCAGTCAAGGAAAACCAAGGTGTGGATATAGTAAAACAAAGCTAACCTAACCTATTTTAGAAAAGGGAAACTAGTCTAAGTCAGTCCCGTTCTAAAATGAAAGCTTGATGTTTATGCAGATCAACCCTGAGGTGTAAAGAACAAATAGCTTATCACCCTTAACAGAAATGCCTTCAGATGAGATATTTGCTAACTTAAATTATGATTACTCAATGAAAATCAAACAATGATAATTCAAGCTTAAAGACCATCAAGATACAACCTGTTATCTCTTTATTGATTGAAAAACCAACAATAACTGAATGTGTATATGATCAATTGCAGAAATCGATAAAGAAACTATTTAATTAAAGAAATTCAATCAAATATTTCCATACATACATCAGTTATACAGAAAAAAAAGAAAAAAAAAATAAAAAAAAAATCAATACAACAGATTTATGCATTCATTAAGTATCTAACAAGAGATCATGTATATATATCGGATGATAATCTGGAATATAAAATCAGAAATTCTCAAAGAAATTTGAGTAACAACCAGAAGATGGATCCAAAGTAAAATTACTGTATTAAGATGTCTTGTATCAAAATTACAATTACTCTGGCCACAGAGTATCCCCAGTCTTATCTTCTGCTAAATTACAATTCCAAAAATTCCAACCCCTCACCCAGAGAGGTATTCTTCCTTAACTAAAAATATTACAACGGAGTACAATGAAAAATTCCCAAAAGATAGGGATCCCAAAATCACGAATGAGTCTATTGGGCCAGAAAATACTGCCACTTATCATATATCTCTAACAATACATCTATGTTTGGATAGTTGATAGATTTTAGGCCTATCTGGGCATTACATATGTTGTTCTCCATATCATGCTTGGCGAGCTTATGCCAAGTACGAAGGTAGAAATGGATTTTTCTGTCAAAGGAGAGTGGTTTCCTGATCAACTCATCCACGTGATAAATTTTGACTACTTCAATAGCCCGGATCTTCTGTGTAGTTTCTTCACATTCACGCTCCACTTCTTCCAGCTTACATTTAGGTGGAAGGGCCTTCAAAATAGGATCCATGTATGGGATATGCAAAGATTACATGATATTATCAGCTGCATACGAACGTCGAGTGCAAAGGTCTTTGGATTTTCTGATGATCTCTTCAGCAGGGTCATTGAATTCGATCCAGGTGTTCAGGGAGGCTTTGTTCTTCTTCATCTGAAGACTGATAAGAATTGGGAGGTCCGCTGGGATGTTTTTAATATACCTTTTCCATTCTCTAACCTCGTCCTGAGCTTTGGAAGCCTGAATTCTCTTGATTTTCTATGCCTCAAGGTCAAAAGACAGTTTGTCAAAGATAATAAATGTTTCCCTAATTTCATCTTGTGCAATGTACAACTTTTCAAGCAATTGATAATGTCCCTGATTAAACTCCAAGGCCAGATCCTTGAACTCCTGTGGTGCAAAATTAGAAAAACTAGCTGAAGCATTTGTAGTTACAACTCCAACTTGGATCTCCAAGGTTGCTATCTTTTCCGCATGGATGGATTTCTAAGTTTTTTCTGTGTTAAGATGATTCTGAAGGGAGATGTTCTCCTGTTCTGATGCATGTAAGCGTTCCATCCATTCCTACTTGATATTAGCCATATGGAGGCTATGTTCATCCTTAATCCTGGCCAACTCATCTTCAAATTCCTTAATTATTTCCTTTTTAAAATCAACCTCTCTGTTCAGTAACTGAACTGAATCTATATTGGCACCAGCGAAAGCTCCCAAAACTGTTGCTGCTTCAATGGCTCTAGCCTGAGGATCAAAAGTTTGTTGAGCCCATCAGACTTGAATCGGAGCAGGTGATTCCAACGCCTTCTCATCATTACTTCTCTTCCTTGTTTTCTTGAATACTGTCCTCTCTTCCTTGTTTTCTTGAATATTGTCCTCTCTTCCTTGTTATAGAAATACTTTCCAATAGGAACTACATCTTCATCTACATATTCATCAACCACCTCAATAGTGATGGGAATAACATCAACAGTACAGGTTATTGAAGGTGTCATAATACCACTAGGGTGAGGGATAGACATAGTAACTTGGGGAACGACCACTGAGACAGAAACATCTTGGACAAGTAACTGGACCTGTGTAGGTGAGGAGACCGAGATGGAAACTTCAGGCATAAGAGTCTGTTCTTCAGCATTGGGGCTGATGATAGGGAAGGAACTATAGGTTGTTACTCGATGCTAGGTGAAACAAAGATAGCTAATGGTATAGATTGAGGAATTACAGAAGGCTTATCTTGAATTGTGATAGAGGATGGAATGGGAAAAGGAATGGAGGTGAATTGATTGATGGAAGATATTAGCAGAATAGCATTAGGTGACTGTGTAGGAATGGTATTGGTTTGAGCTTCTAGCACCATGGACTTAGGGATAGGGAAAAACTCTTGACTACCTGAAAGTGTGGTGGAAGAAGAAGTCATACTACTGAATAGTTGAGACAATGAAAAGGGAGGTAAGTGCTTTGAAAATGAAGCAGAAAATTGTTGAACTAGCGTTAAATGAGATGTTGAAATCGGAGAATCCTGAACAGAGGTGTCTTCATATGACTGTTCCTGAACAGAGCATTCCATTTCAATAACATTTAACAAGTTTGTGACCAACTTGGATTGTTCTGTAATCTACTCAGTTACTGGAACTGGGGGTTCAGGTTCTTCAGCAATATCATAGTCAATAATCTGAACATTGGGGAGTGTATTGGCATGGATCCTTTTCCTTTTCGCTGAGCTGGCATGGGTAACCACCAAATCATCATTTTCTTGTGCAGCTGCATTGATGATTTCAAAAGGGTTTGAAGGCTCCATCACTTGGGAATCCATAGTAACCTTATGGGGATCTGCAGGATGAACCTTCAATACTGATGATTTCAAAAGGGTTTGAAGGCTCCATCACTTGGAAATCCATAGTAACGTTCTGGGGATCTGCAGGATGAACCTTCAATACTGATGTCAATTGTGCCAGATCTTTCTGAAACTGCTAAGAAGTATATAACAGGGATTTGACCTGTTCTGCTATTTTCTTGGGGGGAGAATCCTCAATGGGGGTTTTTCCTTTTCCTTGTTCTGAATGGACCACCACTTGAAGAGAATTAGCTTCATGAGATTCTCTTTCTTCTCTTTCTCTTCTTACTTTATCCAGCAATTCCAGCTCCAATTTACTATGGCTTAGCACCTTGAGCTTTAGTTCCTTCTGATATTGCAGAATGTTACGCTGCTCTTCTGGGTCTTCTGCTCTAGCAAGAACTTCAGAAAATAAATTGACTCCATGATAGATAGAGTCATCTGGGATGTTTTCATGCACATAGTCAATTTTAATATGGGTTTGCTTGAAGTGTGCATCCAATAACTTTTGGGGGTCATGCTTTCTTTTAGGGAAAATCCCAATTTGAAATCAACCATTTGCTCACCAAGGATCGTTGCCCAATTTGAGGTTGGGATGACCAATGACCCAAGGTTCAAAGGGAATTTAGGCCATCCCTTCTTTCTAGGACTTGTAAGCTTCTTATACATACCATCAGTCATAGTTTGAAATGAAATTTCTTGCAAATCCAATATGTCAGGGACAATTCTGGGTAACAGATGTACAGTATTACTACCCAGACCCTGATGTATGAGAAATAGTCACACACATACCAGTCACCGATAGTATTGATGAGTGCCTTGGCATCATCCGAAAATGCTGGTGCTTCTTGCTTAAAAATCTTGAAATAGACAGTGCCCAAAAATTGATCACATTTATCATACAGTAGAGGGATAAAGTTTTCTTCCCATAAGATTGAATGATAGATGTGCACAGGTGGGTTTACTGGAGTCCAATTCCAGTTCAAGTTGGGGTATTGAAATTCTGAGCATAAAACATCAATTACATAGGCAAACAAAAAGAAATGTGCTTTTCTGAAGGTAGGATACTTCTGGTAATCTTCGATAGCATTTTTTAGTTCTGAGGACAAGATGGAAGCCCATGGGAAGGACTCGCTGGTAGTCAAGACATGATGTGTTATAGGCTCCCATTCAACTTTAAACAATGAACAGTTGGGGAGTCTAAACAGTCGACACAACATAGCTACTAGCAAAGAATAAGGTTCCTTGAACCAGGCGATTGGATACAGGTTGGTAGGCTTAAGCACGAAAGCATTAGGTTTTATCATCTAGGACTTCATCATTTCGGCAAAATTGTAACGGGACTTGGAGGATTGGATGAAATCAGGAGATAGGGTCTACTCATGTGGCTTGAGAGTAGAAGCTCGGGTAAAAACCTCGGGGCGGAAAAGAGTCAATTGATTCCCTAGACTATCGTTGAAAGACCGGTCTTTGACACTAGCGTTCTCAACTATCCACTTCACTGCATCCGTATAAGGTAAGATAGCGGGTCGTGCAACAATAGCATGAATCTGGGAAGCCCTAATCTTCTCATAGGCGGGCCTATCAATTTCTACCTGCGAAAGGCCATCGTTGTCGAATATAACATAAATCCGAGACCAATCAATTTGATAAGTCTCAGTGACCTTCCCGCTGGTATCTGAGAAGATACTGAAGTTGGGGTCTTTGGTTAGGGTATCTTTGAGAACGGCCCTGGACTGGGTACTTCTTGACATAGTGGCAAACTTCGTAATTTCTGACGAAATAAAAGAAAACAAAAATAAAAAACAACAATCAAAAATAGCCAAGAGATGAACCGAAAAAATGAAATGACATCAATCCTACTTGTGATAACTAAAAACCGGCAATCAGCTGAAGCAAGAAATCCACGGTAAAATCAGCACAGCGGGGTAATTTTCGGCGAGTAAAAATGATAACGAAAAACAGAAAAACCCCTATATTTATCAATTTACTCAAGTTAAATCACAACCGTAGGATCGAGAATAACGAACAGCTGAGATTAACCGATATGAGATGCGGGATTGGATTCAGAAACACAATAAAAAGTTTTATTTACCATTCCCAAAATCCGAAAACTCACACTGGTGGGTTTTGGGTTTCGTAATATAACCAAATCAAAACCAAGTTCCCGAAAGCCGCAACCCAATAATTGCGGGTTGCAGGTTTCGGGATGCAATCAACGCAAAGTAAAAAGGTAATTTCTGAATTCCGAAATGCAACTTTGTCGTGTTTCGGGTTTATTAAAACTTACAAACAAAAAACCTGGATTCCCGCAACGCGACACTGTCGGGTTTCGGGTTTACATAAAACAAACTTTGAAAAAATGAAATCCTGCACCCGCAACTTTCGGGTTGCAGGTTTCGGGATGACAAAAATCAAAAAATTAGAACACCAATTTCCCGCACCCGAAACTTTCAGGTTTCAGGTTGTCCAAGTGTCGGGTTTCGGGTTGGTAGAGAAAAAAGGTTAAAACACTCAAAATTTAAAGATTTCTGCAAACCAAACATTTAGAGATAATCCAGAGCAGGCAGAAAAAAGGAGCAAGAAGGTATGGGCATTAGACTTAAAGAGATCTAAACCGAAAACTCATATTCACAAAGGGAAACTTACCCATATACCTTCAAATTTATTAAAAATGGGGCTCCCATGCTTTAGCTAAGCATGGGATCTGTTGTGGCCACAACATGTTCATAAGTAGTAAAAAAACACACTATTCGAATGAAAAAACACACTTTTCAAATCCAATATTGCCACTTTCAAAACCCGTTTTTTCACTTTCAGAGTCTAAATTCACACTTTCTTAGTCCAAAATTTGCCTAATTTGTCCAAATTTAATTAAATAAGCATTATCTCTGCGGCGTCTGGGTTTCGACTCCTTTGCAGCATGTAGGTTCTCTGGGCACTCATATTCCTTGTGTCCGACTCCTCGACACTTATAAAAAACCACAGTTGGTATGTCAGCTCCTTTTCTGTCCATTGGACCACTTCGACCATATGCACTTCGACCACGAGTTTCTCGACCATTGCATTGGTTTTCTTGCATTTTCTCCTTAGCCGATGTCCCTTCCACACATTGGTTGTTTTCAATGGCATCTCTCCTGGTTCCTCTACTTTGGTCTTTAGCGAAAATCATCTTCGCACCTCGACCAGTCATCCTGCCTCTGGTCGATGCGGCTTTCATCGATAGTTTCTCTTCTTCCTTTAGAGCTAACTGGTAGGCTTCACTGACCGTTCTGAACCTTGACAGGATCAAATCGTCCTGTATGGCATACTTCAAGCCATTCACATATCTCGCGACAGCTTCTTTGCCTTCGTCGGTTTGTCATGACCTTATCGACAATCTGTAGAACTCTTCCGTGTACTCCTTCACGATCATCTCTTTTTGTCAAAATTTCTGCAACTTTTGGAACAAGGAAATCACATAGTCACCTGGAAAGAACTTTCCCTTCAGCTTGGCGACCATCCTGTCCCAAGACTTGATTTTCTCCTTGCCTTTCTTGACTCTGTCAGCCTGTACATTGTCCCACTACATTGAGGCATGACCCTTCAACCTCAGACATGCAGTCTTAACCTGTTTAGGATCCTGGATCCGCTCTATGTCGAAGTATTTCTCCATTTCTCTGAACCAATCAATCAAGTCTTCTAGATCTAGACTTCCAGAGTAGGTATGTACATCCATCTTTGTTCGACCTCTCATATCTGTCAGAAGCTTGATGAGTTTATCTTTTGGTTCTTCTCCTGCTGCTTCTCGTGCTTCCACTTCCTCGGCGTCCTCGTTGATGTGGTCTAAATTATCCACGCCTTTTGGATTTCCTTGATCGTTGCGACTTCACTAGTCAAACTTTGCATTGTTCGCATGCACTTGTCGAACTTTTCACGATCAACTGTGACTACAGCGCCATGTGCTCTTCGTCCAACTCCTCAGACATTAACACCTCTGTGAGCCATTTTCAACCGTAGCTGAAACTACCACTCATTGAATCACAACTGGACTTTCACAAGTTGTGCACAACTCTACCCAACCGCATCTAGAGTTGTCTACGCACTCAACACTGGATTCCTTCCAACTCAACCGGATTTTGCTTCTGGGCTCTGATATTATCGACTCTTTCTGACTCTGATACCAATTGGCGCAAGTGAGGTCTCAATTGGGACTTCTTGCTTAACAATACACATGACACACACGACGCTCACACAGACTTGGTGTAAACAGGATGCCAGAAGCTGGCTTCTATTACTTCAATCGAATTAATGGTTACAATGCGAAATGCAAAGAAATGTAAACAGCTAAACTAGTCAGCCTTAGCCTGATACGATATACAGAAGTAAATGTGTGCTCTCTCTGTGTGCGATCCTCTCCTCCTCAGTCTTCTGCAGAATGCTAGAATTACAATGATTCGAATTCAGTTTCATTCTTTTTAATTCTTACTAATAAGTATAGAGTGGAATGTATCATACTGTAGCTATGATCATGAAAGATATCTTAACACTCTTTCAAATTTTTTAATATCCATTGCGTTATAGCTATATATTTAATTGTAAAGTGTATCTCAAACTATTTAATATCCACAAACTTGTAGGGTATCCTGATTAATTTTCTTCTGTAATTATGAATGTTGGCAAGTAATGAACATGCAACCTAACAAATTAGTTTGATTGTAAAGTGTATCTTAGACCATCCAATTTTATATTTAATATAATTTAAAAATAATAAGTGAATTGACAAACTTATTTTTTGGTTTCTAACTCAAAAATAGAAAACTATCATTTTTTTTATAAGAACATAATTTTATTACGATTTATAAATTAAGAATTAGTTCAATCTATGTTTTTTTGTTTTTATATACATTTGATTAGTCCTAGTTAGGGACTATTTGATTTAGCTCTCACAAACTAAGTACATTAATTTATTTGGACAAATTTACTAAAATTACCATCCACTATTATGTAGAAATCTACTTCTTCCAACCTATTTTTTCCTTTAAAAGAAAATTATTACATTTAGACAAATTTACGAAAATTGCCATCCACTATTATGTAGAAATCCACTTCTTCTAAACTAATTTTTCCTTTAAAAGAAAATTATTACATTGACCAAGAGAATCTTATATTGGCTTCCTAGCTAGTAACCCTTACAACTTTTTTTACAACTCTTTTTATTTTATTTTCAAGATTACATCGTCCATTCAATAAATTGTACAATACCATGTTTTTAAAAGCATGCCTACATCAATGTATCCAAAGTGTAGGGTTTTTATGCATGACTCAGTTACAAATTAAACAAATTTAAGTTTCTAATTAAATTTTTTTAATTAAACCATATTACTATTTTTTTTTTAACAATCAAATTTAAAATGAACTAAAAATAACATTACAAATGTTATTATTATTAGACATTATAATAAGTAACGCCATAGTAATGGTTGTAAAATTCTCTTTTAATTATGGGTATCACTTGGAGGCAAATCTCTAATATAATTTCTCAGAATTCATTAATTATATTTATTCATTAAAATAATAATTTATTAAAGAGCTCCCAATAGTGGATAATTATATTATTAATTAATTCAGCTATGGGATATTTAAGGTTGCTTTATCTTAGTTTTGTGTCTAAGAAAGGATTAGTTGATGGAGAGTAGGGCCATCCCACCTTATTGTATGCTCTCCAATCATAACCATCCCATGTTTTATACAAAGAGAGACTCCACACCTTCTTTAAGATTCCACAACTTTGTTGGGATTCCATGTTTTTATTAAGGATTCATTAGTTATGGGCTAAACCTATGTATTGGCATGTTGGCAAGGCTTCACCTTGTACCTTGCAAAATATACACCCACGCATATCATATATCAAATTATCATATAATTGAATCAACTTCAAATGACATTTTAAGAAAATTATGGATCCTTAAAATTCCCCTAGTAATGTGGAGGAGATGACATTCATATTTGTTGAGGACAACCTCAGGCTATAAACAAATCGAACCTACTTCATCTAGTTATGGAAAGCTAGTTTGAATACAATGGTTAGAGCCAACCCAACTTTCTTTAACCAAGAGACATGAAAGATTGGATGAATTTTAGAGTGGCTAGGTGGCTCCAATTTGTAAGCCACTGAGCTAAGACATTTGAGGACCTTACAAGGCACATAAAAATTCGAAGAAATATTCTAGTGATGCTTGTCCTTAAGTGAGGTTTGCTTATAACATTGTGGGAAAAAGAATACATGACCCTTCTTCAAAACGACATCCAGAATGATGTTGATCATCCCGTTACTTCATCTTGTTCTAAGTCATGACCAGGTTATCCTTAAGAGTGTGGAGAATGTTGGCTTGAATTGTGAGTATTTTGTTGACCTCATGTACCTAAGCGACTCCTAGTAAGTAGGATAGCACTGAGGTTATGTTTTCACCATAGACACCCTCAAAGGGAATCATTCAAGTGAGAACATGATAAGTTCTATTATACCACCATTCTACTAGAGATAACCACTAATCCCATACATTTCCAGGTGCTTATTTATATATTCATTCTGACCTTCAATTTGGGGGTGAAAGATGATGCTATGATTTAGGTGAGTGCCCTAGAGCCGAAACAACTCTTAAAAAATTACTAGTGAAGGTGGGGTCATAGTATGTGACAATAAAGTATAGAATACCATGGAGTTTGAATATATTATCTAGGAATACTTGAGCTATAAGGCCTTGAAAGGGTGTTCTAGAGCACAAAAATGAGCATATTTGGAAAGACAATCAACCACAACCATGATTATAGTTTTATTGCTAGATTTTAGAAACCTCACAATGAATTCCATAGAAATGTCATTCCATGCTACCAGTGGAATGAGAATTGGTTGAAATTCACTTGGATTTTTCACAATCTCTCCCGTATGTCATTGGAAAATGTCAAATTCTGCCATATTTAAGGTGTGGATGTCCTTCATGACTTCCCATAAAATTGATCATTTGATCCATTTGTATGCTTTATGAAATCTTGAATGATCGTGGGACATGGATGTAGTTCATATAACACCCATGATTTCAATGTTGACTTCTTGTTCAAATATAGATACCCTTTATAGTGAATTAGCTCTTGATGTTTCCAAGTGTAGCCTAGCTATGCCTGGGGTTCCATTTGAATTTGTTGGATCATGTTAACGATCATGGGATTACTTCACCATTCATTTGTAAAATTAGTCACATCATATCTAATGAACAAGTAAATCAATCACAACAGATGGACATAGAAAATATCGTGTAAACTGTGCAAAACATGCATCAGTGCTCAACATCCCAATAAGGGTGAATAACTACAATACCATCATCTGACAATGAGTAATCAATTCGAATTGACTAAGGAGGTCATTCGAATTACTGAATGGTGTAGCTTGGCTCCAACTAGGAGTCCTCATCATCAATCAGTGTTGGTCATCAATGCATAAGAACCAATCATCCAGGTGTCAATCTGAGTCTAACTGAGTGTAACAAGTGTAACTGAAGTGTGTAGCACTGATATAGGGAAGAAGGCTCAGTGGAGGGTGCATGGGAGGCTTAATTGAAGTCAGAACAAGTCATCTAGTCAATCTGGAGGTCCAACGGAGTGAAATAGTCAGTCGGGAGTGAAACTAGCCTCAAATCAAGGAGAATCGGTGCTAACTGAGTGTAAACTGAGTGGGTAGGTGAAAAAGTGCACCCTTCTTTGGAAATAGGTAAGAAGTGGGCACTTTCATGACTTTAAGGGCTAAAAATCTAATGGAAGAATCTCTCGGGTGCTAGAATGAAGTGGATAAGGTGTTGGAGGCATCAACTTGGTGACTGGGATGCATGCAAAATGCATGCAAACCCTAGAATTTGCATGCAAACCCTAATTGCATGCAAGACCATGAAAATGATGATGTGGATATCCAATCACCCCCCCTCAAGCTAGACTATGATGTACAAAAGGCCCTGGTTACTAAGAACAAAGGTCACCCGAATACAATAATCCAAAAAATGTTGAAAATAAGCTAAGTGAGGAAAGAGGGAAAACCCAGTGGGAAGAAAGACCCCCCCTCAAGATAAAACATAATAATGGATCAATCTATCTCCACCATGATGGAAATCACCCCCAACAGTGAACAGAGGTAAGAGAACTTCTTCTCAGTGAAGCTCTTGGTGAAGATGTCTGCAATTTGCTCATCGGTAGGGCAACATTGCAGAATGATGGTGCGATCATGCACCAACTCTTGAATGTAGTGCATATGAATCTCAATGTGTTTGGTCCTTTGCCGCTGAAATTGATCTGTGGAGATCTTGATATCACTTTTATTGTCACAAAAGAGGACATTCGAAGTAGTGCCACCAAAACCAAACTCGGAAAGAATACCCTGCAACCAAACTCCCTGAATGCAGGCATTGACTGCCCCTCGATACTCTGCCTCTGCTAAAGAAAGTGCAATGGTTTCCTGCTTTTTGCTTGACTAGAAAATAGGCCCATGTCCAATCATGAAAACATATCTGGAACTGGACTTTCAATCTATGCTATCACCTGCCCAATCTGAATCAGTAAAACCAATGAAGTCTAGCTCAGAATCTGCAGCATAATGTATGCCAAAATGTTTTGTACCTTGCACATACTGCAAGATCTGCTTGGATGCCCACCAATGAAGCTCATGTGGTTGCTGCATATACCTTGACACAGCACTCATGACATATGAAATGTTAGGCCTTGAGTGTGTCAAGTAAAGTAGTGAACCAATCAACTGTCGATACATAGTGCAATCTGCAAGCGGTGTAGAATTTCCCTCCTCAAGAGTGATTCCTGAGAGGAATGGGAATGGGGCTGCCTTACATTCAGCCATATTAAACTTCAATAACAGGTCAGAAGCATAATTTTGCTGAGATATAGTGATCCCATCAAAATTTTGAGCTATCTCCAAGCCCAAAAAGTGACTCAGCAAGCCCAAATCGCTCATGTCAAAAGCTAGATTTAAGGCAGTTTTAGCTTGTTTATTGAAGTAAGAGTGCTACCAGTAATGAGAAGATCATCAACATAAAAAAGTACAATAACCAACAAAGTACCTTTAACTTTCTGTAGGTACACATTCGGATCAGATTTGCATCTTTTGAAATTCTGAGATAGAAGGAAGGAGTCCATCTTTGCATACCAAACTCTTGGGGCCTGTTTTAAACCATACAAAGATTTCTTCAATCTGCAAACTAATGATGGATCTGATGTGTAACCTTCTGGCTGCTTCATATTTACCTCTTCAGCAAGATCTCCATGTAGAAAAGCACTCTTCACATCCATGTGGTGCAGTTCCCAGTGCTTGGATGCAGAAATTGCCAAAACTAGGTGGATGGAATCCATCTTTGCAACTGGTGCAAAGGTCTCAGTGTAGTCCACTCCTTGGACTTGGCAGAAACCTTTTGCCACCAAACTAGCTTTGTATTTTCTGATAGAGCCATCTATAGCAACTTTCATGCAGTAGACCCATTTATATTGGACTAACTTTCTTCCAGGTGGAAGAGAAACTAGCTCCCATGTATTGTTCTTTTGAAGAGAACTGTACTCCTCATCCATGGCACTTTTCCATCTCGGATCTCGGTGGGCATGATAGTATGTTTTGGGATATGAACCAATCATCAAATAAAAAATCTTATAAATTAATGGATCATAAATAGAAATAGCCATACCTGCTCTTTGAAAGTATGCTCTTGTTCGTCTTGGATCAGCAGGATTTCCAAGGTTTGAACCAGCATATTGAAGAGTGTTTTGGGCCCACTTCGGTAACTGAGGAGGATCATAATGGTCGGATTCTGAACCTGATATGTCATGATCATCATGTGATGCTAAAATATCAGAAATATTAGAACCAATACTTTCATTATTGCTTCTCAAATCTTCTTCTGGTGAAGGCGGTGAAACGACAGTTTCTTCCTCGACTAGTTGCAATTCTTGAAGCGGTTCTTCAAATTGCACATTGCGCTCTATGAATATCTTTTTGGATCTGATATCCATGAGTTTATATACCTTTGATTCTTCCCCATATCCTATCAGTATGCACTAAATACTTTGTGGATCCAAGGCTCGTCTCTTCTTGGAAGGAATTCTAGCCCATGCAGTAGAGCCAAAAACCCTCAAATTTGACACATCCGGCTTGTGACCAAAAAATGCTTCGAAAGGAGTCATACCTTTTACGGAGGAATGTTGAACTCAGTTTTGAATATATGCAGCAACATTAATTGCTTCAGCCCAAATATTTGCAGCCAAACCTTTTGACTCAATCATGCATGTAGCCATCTCTTTCAGTGACCGATTTTTCCTTTCCGCTACACCGTTCTACTGGGGTGTGTAGGGAACTATATGTTGGATCTGAATTCCGCTTTCGGCACAAAGTTGCAGCAAATCAGCCTTGATATATTCTCCACTATTATCAGATCTAAGATCTTTGATCTTGCTCTCAGTGTCAGTCTCAACAGACGCCTTAAAATCCTTGAATTTTCCAAGCACTTCTGACTTGTTTTTGAGAAAAAATACCCAAGTAAAGCGGGAAAGATCATCAATAAATGTCAAAACATACCTTAAACCATTTAATGACATATTGGGCAGTGGACCACTGATATCAAAATGTATGAGGCCCAAAATGGTGGAAGCTCTGCTAGCTTTGCCACAGTCGAACCTGTGCTCGGGGTGCTTCCCAATAATGCAACCGGTGCAAATTCCCTTCAAGGAACGGAGTTGTGGAAGACCATCTAACATGGATTTCTGTTGTAGCAGCAACAAATACTTGTAATTAAGGTGTCCAAACCTTTCATGCCAAATCCTACTAACCTCGTTTCCATGAGTGAGGAGAGCAGTGGGCTTTTCAAGCGGCACAAAGTGAGAAAACTCATAGTATTTTGCAGTGTGTTTTGCCTTTCCGACTGCAATAAGTCTTCCACTTTTGATATCAAAAATTTCAACTGTATTAGGGTTGAATGTAACTTGCTTTGGTTCACCAGTGTGTGTCATTTGATACACAGAAAGTAGATTTGAAGACAAGGAAGGCACATAGAGAACATTCTGGAAGCTTCCATGTTCTACATTGATGGTACCTTTTCCCTTTGACGAAATTTTTGAGTCATCTCCCAAATGGATGGGGATGGAGCTGTTTGGATCTAATGAAGAAAAAGAATCAATATTTGCAGCCATATGATTCGAGGCACTGGAATCTATCAAAAGAGTAGTGGGCTTTGAAATAGTTGCCATGAGTGCTTGACCTCTCTCATGATCATCATTCCTATCCTTCTTCCTTGCACCGCTGGGAAGACATATGTTGTTCTTTTCCAAAAGGAGAGCCATTTGATCTATTGTTTTCTTCATGCATGAACTTTCGGGATGAAAGCCACAATTGCAATAAGAACACTTAGATTTTTCTTTTCCCTCTTTACCCTTTTGCTTATTTCTTGAACCGGATGGTGCATCCGTCGATTTGCCTTTCTCTTTTTGCTTGGATGGTTCGAATTTAGGCTTCTCTTTCTCTTGCTTTCCTTTTCCATTCGAATTTTTAGGGCCTCCAACAAAGAGAGTTGAATCTTTGGAGTTTATGGACCCCATCTGAATAAGCTTATCATGCACTATGGTGACAGACTCAATGAAAGCATTCAAGGTAGGCATCTTCCAATTCGGGGTAGTTAGCCGACCGGAATTGAAAGTAGAGACAAATACCGAATAATCTTTACCAAGTTTGGTGAGAATGGAGAGGATCAATTGCTTATCCTCTTTGATAACTCCATTGTTATTCAACTGCATGGCCAAGTGCTTGAATCTTCTGAAAATCTCATTGATGGTCTCGAAATTCTCAAGACTAAGATCAATCAATTCATTCTCTAATTGAAAATCCCTAAGCTCATCCTGCTTACCAAAAAGTGTGTCAAGTTGCTCCCATATTGCTTTTGGAGTCTTCAATCTGCTGAGATGGAAGTGAAGATATTTGGAAATAGAGAGGCAAAGGAGACCATAAGCTTCATCAAGCTTATTGTAGTGCTTGGTTCTTTCCGACAATGTGCTTAGCTCCAATTCGAGGCCAACGGTGACTCTATAGAATCCTTTTGAATGCAATATAATCTCCATATCATATTTCCAATCAAAATAGTTGAAGGGAGTGAGGATAGGCTTTGAAGAAGAGTATTCCATTGCTAGGAGCGAGTGCACTTTGATGTAGAAAAGCTTGCAAAAAGCAAGGTAGTGAATGCAATTGGCGAAGATGATTAACCTGCAAATCACAATCAAAACAAGAACAGTAAGGTCGAACAATCCACCCTTATAGAGTTGCATCACACCTGGGATTGGAGATCAAACAAGTTGAATGTGTCCAATGTATCAAATCTAGGAATTATGTGGAAAACTCAAGCTTCTGGAGTGGATTGGAAGTGTATTTTTCTGCTTTTCATGCACATGAGTGAATGCACATGAGATCTTTCATGCCAAAACTTCTGTAATTTTGAGTAAATTCACTCAAATCTCCTTGTAGAACACCTGTAAAAAGAGATCTTGTCCCTGCAATGGCTCTGATACCATGTAAAATTAGTCACAGCAGATCTAATGAACAAGTAAATCAATCACAACAGATGAACATAGAAAATATGGTGTAAAATTGTGCAAAACATGCATCAGTGCTCAATATCCCAATAAGGGTGAATAATTACAGTACAATCATCTGACAATGTGTAAGCAATTCGAATTGACTAAGAAGGTCATTCGAATTACTGAATGGTGTAGCTTGGATCCAACTAGGATTCCTCATCATCAATCAGTGGTGGTCATCAATGCACAAGAACCAGTCATCCAGGTGTCAATCTGAGTCTAACTGAGTGTAACAAGTGTAACTGAAGTGTGTAGCACTGATATAGGGAAGGAGGCTCAGTGGAGGGCACATGGGAGGCTTAACTGAAGTCAGAACAAGTCATCTAGTCAATCTGGAGGTCCAACAGAGTGAAACAGTCAGTCGGGAGTGAAACTAGCCTCAAATCAAGGAGAATCAGTGCTAACTGAGTGGGTAGGTGAAGAAGTGCGCCCTTCTCTGGAAGTAGGTGAGAAGTGGGCGCCTTCATGACTAGGAGGGCTAAAACTTTGATAGAAGAAGCTCCCGGGTGATAGAATGAAGTGGATAAGGTGTTGGAGGCATCAACCTGGTGACTAGGATGCATGCAAACCCTAATTGCATGCAAGACCATGAAAATGATGATCTGTATATCCGAACATCATTGCGACTATTTCTCAACCAATCTACTACAATGAAGGAGAGTGTCTTCTTTATACTTCTAAGAGAGTATTTTCTACCACAATCTCCTTTCCCTTCTTGTAAATTATCTCATAGATGTATCCTAATATTTTGGTGGCCCATTATTGTTTCTTGATGGAAGAATTTCTTTACTCCAGGAAGTATTTAAATCTATTGTTGAGATATTGTAACTTCAAAGAATATTATATTTGTACTTTATTATTCCGAAGATGTTTCATTCCTCCGTGAAGATCTTATTGTATATCCGGAGATGTTTATTCCTCCGTCGGAATGTGGTAACTCGGGTTATTAGACTTCCCTAGTGGGGGTCGGCCCTGTATGTGTTATGTGGGTCAAAGGGTTATTAGACCACCCTAGAGGGGTCGGCCCAGTCAGTTGTAGTGGGGTATTTAACCCATTGGTTAAATACGAGCCTACGTGTACTTGTGTAAAAGATATGTCAAAGTAGTGTATAAATAGAGGAGGTGTGTTCCTCATTTGATACACACACTCACTTGAGAGAGAGGCGCACTTGTGGAGGAGAGGTCTGCTATGATAGAGGAGGAGATCATATCTTTGGTTTGCATCTTTGTATATTGCTAGTCATCTATATTGAGGAAGCTTTACTGGGTTTTCTACCCCATGAGGGTTTCCCAGGATAAATCTGTGTCTCTTGTGTTTATGCTATGCTTGTTGTTTCTTCAGTGATCCTGTATATGCTATTATTGTGAAATGGAATGTAATTCTTCTATTTTCTGTCTTAGCATATTAAATCTTAACATGGTATCAGAGCTAACCTGAAGGAAGGCAAGGTATGGCACTTATGACATTTGCTTCACTTACGACAATTTGAAGGTTAGGGTTTTTCATAGCAAAAACCAATCATCATGGAACTTTCGCTATAAATCCATTTTGGCGAAGGTTCAGGATTTGAAACCTTTACAGGTCGTATATAACATCTCCAGGTATATTTTGTCCAAAGGGAACCCTCAGATTCGTTGTACTTTGTAAGTTATGATCAGTACAAGTTAGGGTTTCTGCCTCTTCCAGATCTCAGTCAAAATCAGGTGACCTGGGAAAAAAGGTCATAACTTGGGCTAGGAAGCTCCAAATGAAATTTCGTAAAAAGTGACAGGTATTACACAGACTGTACTATCTCAGGAAATGTTTTCAGAGGCCGAAGTTGAACCAGTGACACGTGGCACGCCGTACAAGTTCACTCTCCTGTTTTATCCCATAAACAGGTCACGTTGCAACACTTGGCATAACTCTCTCTCAAAGAGTCCAATTGAGGTCAGACCTATCAGGATGGAAATATAACAGGGAGAGCTATCTCAAGAAAAATTTTCAGAGGCTGAAGTTCAAACAGTGACACGTGGCATGCCGTACAAGTTCGCTCTCCTGTATTATCCCAAAACAGGTCACGTTGCGACATTTGGCATAACTCTCTCTCAGAAAATCCAATTGAGGTCAGACCTGTCAGGATGGAAAGATGATAGGTCAGGCTACTGCAAAAAACGTTTTCAGACCTTGTGGAGTGAAAATTTTGGAGTTATAGCAGAAACAATCAGGTACATATTTCTGTCAAAACATAATTATTTTTGGAGCACCTTTATTCATGGCTTCCGGAATTTAGGGTTTCGGAGAAAGTCAGAATTTTTGAAGTCTGTAACCACAGCTGGAAACTCCTCAAAAAAATAAGAGTTTAGAGCCTTGGATCCAACCTTTTGATTGAACAGAAGGGTGGGCTTCATCAAACCCTATTTCGGGTTCCTGTCCAGAAGATCCAGAAGTTTCGAAGGCAATTTTGAGGAGTCAAATTTTGGAGATTTCAAAATTGAAGTATGCTAGTTTGATCAGCTCAGCAAGACACATCCTTCCATCCATTCAGAAGTGTGAAAGTCAAAGATTGAATTTTTAGGGCTTCTCTAGCAAACCCTAATCAAGCTCCAGATCAAGTTTCAGGGCAAGTTGAGGCTAAGGCCTTACATAAGAAGACTACAAGAAGTCTCGACAGGTATGACTTAAAGAGGTTCAGGTATGTCTTGAAATCTGATTCTTGATTAAGTTCATAATATGTTTGTCTTCATATTATTTATTCGTACAATCTTGATTAATGTTAGAATTGTGTTATCACCCTAGTAACAATATGAATGCATGTGAATGATCGAAGACATTCATTAATTAGGGCTATATGATTGTACTAATGCATTATGGTGTTGTGTGAGGTTGATGTTGTCTGCTAACAAGATACAGGTACATCACAAAAGACAAATCAAGTTCCATGACCATGACAACATGAAGACAAAGACTCATCCATAATCTTTGTTCTACTTACAAGGTATGTATGACTTTGTTATATTATGCTTAACCTATGAGACATGCAGGTTCTAGCTCAGGATCTCTAAATCAATGAAGAGATTGTTTAGGTATGTTGTACATAACTAAGCAGATATACTAATCCAGGTATGTTTTCCTATGTCAAGTTATAATCTTACCTTGTGTTAGGATCCCTTATATAAGTATACTTGGTATGATTGGTTATGCTTATTCATAAAGTTAGTAATCAAGGGTTTATGCATATTATGTCTCTTATCTTGGTTGATGATTTAACTAACTAGATCAAACAAGAATATGCATGAGTAAAAGAAGACTTCCCTGATACCTTGAATATTATCTATAATCATGACTATACATTTTCAAGATTATTTAGAACTATAATGTTTTGATAATATTGAGAATATACTAATGAATGTATGTTTGTGTATGAGATCATGAGAATTACACTAGTGCATACTTGAGCATGCACAGTGGTACAGAATGAATAGAAGTTCAGAAGACATACAGAAGATCAAGTGGGAGGCAACCACACAAACATAAAAGATAAGTATTTGAGTTGTTATTAGAAATAGTAAATGATATTGCTTGTATGCATATTTGTATTCCTAGAATATATCATGCTACTAATATGCATATGATTGGTAAGTTGGACAAACATTCCATTGTTGCTTGTCTAGAATGAAACCTCTTTGCTGACAGGCTGAGAGCTGTGCACACTCTCGATAGTGTGTTCTGGTAGAGATGGAAGGCATCTAGATAGCCACTGTATGCATACAGGATATGGGAAAGTGTTGTGCCAAAGTATTGGTCAAAATAGTTGCATAACTATGTAAATGATATCTGTATGCATAATAGGTTATCATGTCAATATGATTTGATGATTATGAAGTATTACTAATCATGTACTTAATTTTGATTTGTAGGAAAGAGAATCATGATGAGATGTTTTGCTCCAAGTGGCTAGATAAGACCATTCTCTTAATGGTGTAATTAAAGAAGAAGTGTGAATCAGGTTCTGTATGGGTACCCAGGATTGGTAGTCAATTGATGAGCTTAATGATCATCATGGGTGATGTGGATCTCAACCTTTGCTACAAGGTTGAATATGGCTTCTATACACATATGACATGGATGCAAGAAGGAACTCACCACAGAGTTCGAATGATTTTGAGGCTCATATCAGTAGACCCATCTGACGAGAGATGGCATAGATAGATATGCAGAAGATCACTCAATGCAGAGTGTGAATAATGGACAATTGACAGCTTCATGACAAAGCTTGGGCTTTACCAGAAGTAAAGTTGATCCTAACCTTTACCTTAAGGTTGTGGATGATGAACCTATCATACCATTATTGTATGATGATGATCTCTTTCTGACAAGGAATGAGAAATAGATCATGAAAATGGCTGTAGAAATGAAAATGAAAGATCTCAGATTAATGCACTACTTCTTAGGTCTAGAAGTATGGCAAGATCCAAAAGGAATCTTTTAAATCAAGGTAAGTATGCTGTGAAGTTTCTAAAAAGATTTGATATGTTGGAGTATAAAGCCATGGCCACTCCCATGGACTCCAACTTGAAGTTATTAGTTAATGACTCATCGGATTTAGTGGACCTAACCCTATATAGACAAATCATTGGGTCCTTGATGTATTGAACAAATACTAGGCCAGATATATGCTTTGCTGCAAATACCCTAAGTCAGTATTTAGTAGAACCTAGAAAGGTTCACTTAATAGCTACAAAGCATGTAGTGAGGTACCTAAAAGGTACTTTAGATTTTGGTCTATATTATCTTGAAGGTCATGAACTCCGTTTACATGGTTACTCAAATTCTGATTGGGCAGGAAGTGCCTCAGACATAAAGAGTACATCAGGTGGATGTTATAGTCTTGAATCTGCCATGATCTCATGGTTCAGCAAGAAACAATCTAGTGTGGCTCTCAGTACTGTTGAAGCAGAATATATAGCTGTCTACTCTGCCAGCTGTGAAGTAGTGTGGCTTTAGAAGCTTTTATATGGAGTGTTTGACTTAGAAATGGATTCCACTGTAATTATGTGTGACATTCAAAACTGCATCAAGATAGAAAATCTTGTATTCCACGATAAGTCAAAAAACATAGAGATCCGATACTTCTATATAAGAGATATGGTGCAGAGAGGAGCTATCAAGCTCGAGTATATAAGCACTAAGTATCAGATTGCTGATATCTTGACTAAACCTCTGTCTCGAGTAAAGTTTGAATACTTCCGAGACAAGCTTGGTATAGTCCAGAAGGACCCTCTTCGAAAGGGGGAGTAGTATAGTATCTGATAACAAGTCTATCCCATCAATTTGCTGCACTTAGTTACTTAGAATTATTTAGATTTAGGAATCTTATATTTTTACTTTTGATGTTAGATGTATTAGTGAGAATACATGTATACATGCTTTTAATGCTAGATGTATTAGTGAGAATACATGATAGATGTATACATGCTTTTGATGCTAGATGTATTAGTGAGAATACATGATAGATGTATACATGCTTTTGATGCTAGATGTATTAGTGAGAATACATGATAGATGTATACATGCTTTTGATGCTAGATGTATTAGTGAGAATACATGATAGATGTATACATGCTTTTGATGTTAGATGTATTAGTGAGAATACATGATAGATGTATACATGCTTTTAATGCTAGATGTATTAGTGAGATGTATACATGTTTTGTTATACATGTTTTGATGATGAGGATACATGTTTTGATGATGAGGATACATGTTTTGTTATACTTGTTTTGATGATGAGGATACATGATTGACACATGTTTTGATGAAGTTCTTGGTGAACATGTGAGGGGATTGGATCATCCCTCGACTTCAGTCCGAACGAAGAGCCGTAGACGTATGTCTTCGAGAATGAAGTTCTTGGTGAGCATGTGAGGGGATTGGATCATCCCTGGACTTCAGTCCGAAAGAAGAGCCGTAGACGTATGTCTTCGAGAATGAAGATCTTGGTGAACATGTGAGGGGATTGGATCATCCCTGGACTTCAGTCCGAAAGAAGAGCCATAGATGTATGTCTTCGAGAATGAAGTTCTTGGTGAACATGTGAGGGGATTGGATCATCCCTGGACTTCAGTCCGAAAGAAGAGCCGTAGACGTATGTCTTTGAGAATAAGGTCCTAAATGTACGGTTGAGGATTAAGTCATCCTTGGACGTGGTCCTAAATGTACGGTGGAGGATTAAGTCATCCTTGGACGTGGTCCTAAATGTACGGTTGAGGATTAAGTCATCCTTGGACGTGGTCCTAAATGTACGGTGGAGGATTAAGTCATCCTTGGACGTGGTCCTAAATGTATGGTTGAGGATTAAGTCATCCTTGGACGTGGTCCTAAATGTACGGTGGAGGATTAAGTCATCCTTGGACGTGGTCCTAAATGTACGGACGTGGTCCTAAATGTACGGTTGATGATTAAGTCATCCTTGGACGTGGTCCTAAATGTATGGTGGAGGATTAAGTCATCCTTGGACGTAGTCCTAAATGTACGGTGGAGGATTAAGTCATCCTTAGATGTAGTCCTAAATGTACGGTTGAGGATTAAGTCATCCTTGGACGTGGTCCAAAATGTACGGTAAGGATTGGATCATCCTTGGACTTTGGTCCTGTGAATTGAGCCGTAGACATGAGGTCTCCGAAAATTGATAGGACTGGATCATCCCTGGACTTCGGTTCAAAAGGTACATGATAGGACTGGATCGTCCCTAGACTTCAGTTCAAAAGGTACCTGATAGGACTGGATCGTCCCTGGACTTTGGTCCAAAAGGTACATGATAGGTAGGACTGGATCATCCCTGGACTTCGGTTCAAAAGGCACATGATAGGACTGGATCATCCCTAGACTTCAGTTCAAAAGGCACATGATAGGACTGGATCGTCCCTGGACTTCGGTTCAAAAGGTACATGACAGGATTGCATCATCCATGGACATAGGTCCTAATGAGAACAGGATGATCGTGTGATGATGATGACGATGCTGATGATCATATGATGACGATACTATTGATCATATGATGACGATGCTGATGACGATGCTGATGATCGTATGATGACGATGCTGATAATCGTGTGATGATGATGCTGATGATCGTGTGATGTCGATGCTGATGATCGTGAGGATCCAGATGTTGATGGTGTTGTAGCTGTTCGAGTGCTGCAGAAGATAAAGACTCAGTACTAAAGATGTTGATGCTCCAGTAACTGC
This sequence comes from Larix kaempferi, assembly GCA_027924585.1. NCBI lineage: Eukaryota > Viridiplantae > Streptophyta > Pinopsida > Pinales > Pinaceae > Larix > Larix kaempferi. The sequence goes on from BSBM01000455.1 coordinate 3,346,062, forward strand.
TTGAGTTACTGATGATGTTGAGAAAGCTTCCAATGATTTATAGATGTATCATGTATGATGACTCCTTGCTCGTGAAGATGCTGTTATAATATCCTTCTCGTTAAGGGGGAGTGTTGAGATATTGTAACTTCAAAGAATATTATATTTGTACTTTATTATTCCGAAGATGTTTCATTCCTCCGTGAAGATCTTATTGTATATCCGGAGATGTTTATTCCTCCGTCGGAATGTGGTAACTCGGGTTATTAGACTTCCCTAGTGGGGGTCGGCCCTGTATGTGTTATGTGGGTCAAAGGGTTATTAGACCACCCTAGAGGGGTCGGCCCAGTCAGTTGTAGTGGGGTATTTAACCCATTGGTTAAATACGATCCTACGTGTACTTGTGTAAAAGATATGTCAAAGTAGTGTATAAATAGAGGAGGTGTGTTCCTCATTTGATACACACACTCACTTGAGAGAAAGGCGCACTTGTGGAGGAGAGGTATGCTATGATAGAGGAGGAGATCATATCTTTGGTTTGCATCTTTGTATATTGCTGGTCATCTATATTGAGGAAGCTTTACTCGGTTTTCTACCCCATGAGGATTTCCCAGGATAAATCTGTGTCTCTTGTGTTTATGCTATGCTTGTTGTTTCTTCAGTGATCCTGTATATGCTATTATTGTGAAATGGAATGTAATGCTGCTATTTTTTGTCTTAGAATATTAAATCTTAACATCTATGATGGTCAATTTTAATATGGAAATGCTGCCCAAGTAGGCATGGATGTTAGATGTCCATATCATGCAATATGGCCATCATCTCTTTTTCATAAGTTGATTTTCCCAAGTTCCTTTCAACAAAGTTGTTTGATATTAAAAGCCAATGGTGTGCACTCTTGCATTAGTATTGCTCCAATGCCTTTACTAGAGGCATCACTTTCCAAGGAAAAAGTCCTACCGAAGTCAAACAAAGTGAGCATTGGGGTGAGACACATATCCTCCTTTAAGTCTCGGAAATTCCTTTATGTCACTTTGTTCCAATTGAAAGCATTCTTTTAGCACATCCATGAGTGGAGTTGAAATCTTATTATATTTTTGTATCAATTTTATGTAATAACCAATGAGACCAAGAACACCTCTAAGGTTTTTGGGAAAGGAAAATCCTTCATTGCTTCAATTTTCTTCAAGGACACACACACACACCATCTTGACTACCGATATGGCCCAAATATTCCACTTTCATTACAAATAAAACACCTTATAGCAAATGTTTTTAGTGTTACAAGATTGGATATATTTTTCAGAAAAACCTTTGCTACAACATTTGCAATTTGTAGCAAATGTTTTAATGGGTTTTCCCTATAACAAAAAAATTGGGCAGGAAGAGGTTTTAGTGGAGTTTTGTTTTTCGGGGCCCACATTGTTAACATGCAAGAATACATGTTTGATAAACATGCATGAGTGCATACAATGAAGGAACACACCCATGCTCTTATATTCAATTATGCACCAGATCCATCTTTTTTGTTACATGGCACACTGGTGCTCATATAAATATTACACATAGGTATGTACATAGATTGAATGTACAAGGGCTCTTATATTCAATTATTCACCAGATCTGTCTTTTTTGTTATATGTCACATCGGTGCTCATATAAATATTACGCAACGAGATGATCTTTTTTTGTTTCTGGAACACTAGTGCTTGTATGATATTTACACATTGGTTCGTTCTTTGTTACTAAGCATCGATGCATATAATAAATTTAAAGCATCGGTGTGTATTGTTATCATACAAAATGTAATATTATGAAACATAAATAAAGTCGTACATTAGGTTTAAAGTAATGGAGTTTTTTGCAATTGTTAGCACCGATGCAATTATGTAATTAATAGGCACATGTGTGTATGACTCATAAAAATGCATTGGTGTATATTTTTATGGAAAGCACAGTTTAGTGAGTTCAAATGAATATAATGCACCAGTATGTGCATATTTTAATTAACAAAATTTTCATTTCATATTTTAATTAATTTTTTTCATTTCAATTAATCATATAAAAATCTAGTATTTCATATTTTAATTATTGTGTTTTGATATAATGATTGCATTAATGTATGTTATCCAACGGATTACATCTTTGTTATTTGTAACAATGCAAATCTTCCATAGATTAACAATGTAACATTTTCCAACATTGAACAATAAAATAAAATAAGAAACTCATTTTATTATATATGAATAAGAGACCCTTTTTCATAGAAAATGGGACAATGTAATGGTCCACAATAATCCAAATGCAACCAATATGTAATTGTTACACTTATTGGTAACCTATTGGCATCCAATTGCGACAATATGTCCAAAATACTACACAAAAGTTCAATATGTAATTATTACACTTATTGGTATCATCCCATACAATTGGGACAATATATCGAGTACATTAGACAAAATCCTTGATTTTCACAGACAAATATTCCAAACATACAACTTCGAGTAACATCCAATTATATTGATTCTTATTCATCACTTGAACTATTGTCATTGCTCGAGCTGTCTATATGCTTCAATTATTCATCACTTGTAGGTGATATTTTATTTGGGTTATTTAACCTAATGTTTTCTTGATCAACTTGTTTTCACGTTCCTCCTCTTCATATTGCATCTACAAACATATAAATGAAGGGTAATAAGTATATCTACATTTATATAATACAATATACATGATTGAGTTAATAAAAAAGTGTACCATAGAAAAGAGTGTTTCATAAACAATACACATTCTTTCAAAGCCATGCCACATGCCATCTCCCAAAATCTCTTAAGTTGGCCCCACTCCATCCTTTTATTCCTGCATGTTTAAATATGCCATGGCAAAGCATAGATATAATTAATATAAAGATTTCTTGTTATTCCATTAATTATAAAACTGTAACATACCCAATACTTGAGACATTTTATGTTCAAGGAAAAACATTATCTTAACTTTTATTGTAAAGTTTTATATTTGGCCAAGTGGCCAAGGATGACTGTAATTGCATAATATTATTATTTCATAAAATAAAATAGGATACACTCACCCAAAGAGACTGTTGAAAGAGTGTTTACTGACCCACTAGGTGGAATGGAATCTGGGGTAGAAGGCAATGGACAAGTGGCAGCATCATGAACTCAGTAACTAGCCATTGTTATGGGACAACTCTCTTGAATTGTGGTCAAGTTCCCTGGAATGTGGAACTGGAGCTTGAGGATCATTTATTGAAACTGACCACTAAAAGACCTAGGCATCTTTTATAAGCCATCGAATTTGAGTAGAGGCTCACACTTTTTTTGACAAGAAAATTTACATTGTGGTTCTGTTGTATGCACACAAGAGATTCGATGAGGGGAATTAGATATGTTTTGAGTTGGAGTGTAAGTCTGCCTTATTTCTGCTAAGTGCAAATTTTTACTGCTGAGTGCAAAGGTTTGAGGTGTATGCAAGTCTCCATTGATTGCTGAAGTATAACCTGAGTGCCTTTCTTCTACACAGATTATTCTACCTAGTGGTTCAATAAACAGGATCGGGGGTCCAAAGGGAGCAAGTGATTTAGCTGCTTCTTCTGGAGAAGGTTGGGAGGAACATGCCTCTTTGGGTGTTTGTCCACCCTAGCAAAAGTTATCAGGTTCTACTTGCTATTTCTTTTCATTTCTATATCTATTTATCTATTTTTGAAACTGTTTGAATGTTGTTATGCATGACTTGTATGTTTATAGAGCAGGAATATTAGGACAAGAGTTTGTCTATGCCCTAGCATAAATATTATGTCACATACCCAAGTTCTAGACATTTTATGTTATTGAGAAAACATTATTTTTTATTTTTATTGTAAAGTTTTGTGACTATTGACCAAGTGGGGTCATGGATGACTGTAATTAATTACTTTTAATATTTTATTATTAATAAATAAAAGTGGAGACAAATATCCAAAGGAAACTGTTGAATGAGTGTTCACTGACCCGATAGGGGAAACTGACTATGGTGGAGAGAAAATTGATGCTTGGCAGCATCCTCAACTCACTTCTAACTGTTGCAGGGGGCAACTTCCCTACTTTTGTGGTCATGTTCCCCAAGAAAGTGGAACTGAGAAGGTGGCTCATTTACTGAAATAAACTGACCAAAAGACCTATGCATGCTATTTATCTACCAATTGAATTCAGCAGGAGGCTATTCATTCTTACCTTGTGATAATTTCTGAGCATAAGAGATTTGATGAGGGGAAAGTTAGAAGTGTTTGAGTGAAATAAGACTGCATTTTGAACTAGTGCATCCACATTGCTAAGTTCAATATTGCTAAAGGAAGGAAGTGCTACTGCTGATTTGCAAGGGAATTTATTCCATTAATCCACACAGCATCTTCATCCTAGTGGTTCAGTGAACAGGCTCGGGGATCCTAAGGCAAGTAGCTTGGCTATCTTCAGGAGTTGGTTTGGTGGAACGAGCTCCTTTGGCTGTTTGTTTCTTCTACGGTTTCCAGGTTCAATTTGTGTTATCTTATTTTACTTCAGTCAAACTTGTTATTACAGTTCTGATGTTATTATGATGTCAAATTCCTATATTTTCTTAAATAGGATGATCTGTTAACAATTATTTATTCTGCAATTTATTTTGCTGAAGGTCCTTATAGCTGACTAAGTTAAAAATTGTAAATGAATGATTGAGATAAAATTATTCCCTGCATTTTTCCACAAATGGTTTAAATGTCGTACTCTAGTACAGGGAAGATCATATTAGAGTAGATTCGAATGATGCTATTCTATGAATAAAATCATAATGATATATCCCCTAAATAATTTTTATATAATTCAGAGTATTGTACTATTGTTTTACTTTTCCATATATACATATATCATAGAAGCTACTTAGGGTTACAATAGAATTCATTAAACCAAGTCTTATTTATATTCGACTATCACTCTATTATGTTTCTGTTGAATATTCAAACCATAGTAATATAGTTATTTTTGAATCCAATAATCTATATAAGAACTATTATACTTATTGTATAATTAAATGACGAATTCATGTATTATTATACAACATATTAAACCAATATAGGCTAAACATTAACTATATAAACATCTTCAACGCTTAAGTAAACTTTCAAAAATTAAAACCAAGTCTTTTATTTCGACATAGAAATAGCCCTCATACATTTAAGAAATGTATTACACACTAGCAGTATTATCATTGTTTACAAATACATTATTTTACATAGGTATTGTCATGTCATCAGAATTCTTATCACTACTTAATTTAAACCGGGCATGAAACTAGACAATTTAATCACCTACTACTAAGATGCCCCAAAGGAAATCCACAGGTTCAGCATTCTCATAACTTAACATAGGAAGTAAAAACATCCTTACAACATTCTTTAATATTACTGTATCTCAGGTAAATATTGCAGTTTTCGATCCTCAACCAAAACCCTAAACCACAAACAAGAAAAACGCAGTAACAATAGCAGGGTTTTGAACACCTAGACTTATGGCTATTTCCATTCGTTTATATTGTAAAAACAAAAAACATTATATCACTATTATCGGGCCATGCCCTAATCATTGGATTAACAAAACACTAAGCCATGCCTTGCGAATTTGTTCGAAAACGATAGAATCCATTAACTTATAGTATTACAAAAACAACAGAGTAAAAAGTAAATCGTTGTGAATCCAATGAGAGCCATGAGGCTCGGGAGCAAAACCCTCCCAATCAAATTTTAGCTTCGGCACCATTTTCATGTGCAACACTACCAACAATAGTATCGACTGAGTTATATTTTGCAAAACCAAAACTCCTAAGGGTTTACAAACTAGCAATATTGCCTTAAAACTTTCACTACTTTCCATCAAAGTTTCAGCGTGAAGAGCCAAGGAGGTACCACCGAAGCTTACCATTTTTCAAGAACCCATCTCCCTTGAAGACCTGTATCATTATCACCTTCGTCAAGTATTACCTTCCAACAAAAAGTAACGAAGGGTCAAAGTTTGAAACCTAAAACTTAAAAACAAATTGACTTTTGTAACTACTGTAAAAATGAAATCATAGAACTAGAAACATTACCTGACTGTTAATTTTTACAAGCACAGGTTCTCGCGTCACCTAAACTGGGTGATTAATGCACCACTTGAATCTCCAGAAGTGCCCAACATTGTTCGTTGGTATTGCCGAAGAACAACCAAACCCTCAACACCTTCAATCACTCACGATTTTTATGAGTTAGGTCCACATTGCTTCATTCTAGAAAAAACAGATTATGCAAAACACTACCACCATCGACATACTGGTGAAAACCCTATCAATAACTGGTTACAGTACCACAACTTCAAAGTATTACAGTATAAGGTAAATCCTGCACTGAACATTATCGTTACAACACTCTTACAACTAGTTACAGGTGGAGGTCACACTATCGAACCGTGGAAATGGAAAGAAACATAAGGAACTTTCAAATGTTGAAGAATCGAAGAGCCTGTTGGCCTCCTTCCCCGCTCACTCTTGCCAAATGAATGCTACAAGCATAATCGTAACCTGGTATAGTGGGAAGGTTAGGGTTTATTCCCAAAACCCGAGAACACATGCAGATCAACGGTGAATATCCAGCCACCGAGACTTCCAACAAATACGAACACCAACTGCATTAATTTGCATTAATAACCACAGACATCAACGTTTATATCACTTGCCAAGTCATAGATCCATCTAACACCATACCTTGCAAAACTATGAACAGCTCGGCGATCTCCACACTTTGTTTCACGTGAAGTTGGCCATGAAGTCAGCCATCGAACAATCCACTACAAGAACAGTTATGGAGGCATTAATACTAGGCTTTGGTTGGACAACCTGTCAGCGCATACAATCACTACAATATTAATTACCATAAATTCTTTCTTCGCTGGTTCGTAAAACTTAGAGTTAAGGTATCAAACTATTTTTGGTAGTTAATATTACATGGTTTCATAAGTCAGGCTTATTGCCTTAGCATCGTGCGTATAGCCTATGATTTCTTAGTTAACCATAACCGAACTATTTAGTATTGCTTTAGGATGGTATCAACTTTAGACCATGCGTATATTATCACACGATTGATCATTGAAATATTTCCAACCTATGGGTTCATGCAAGGTAGAATAATTACATATGATTTTAACATAGTTTCTATGCACAAAAGATTTATATAGGTTTGTGTTTATAGATCCAAACTTTAGTATATTCATATTTTCACTTTTGCATGTTCCTATATAGGTATAGGATCATTTAAATATATATATATATATATGGTAATACGATTATTACCAATGCATGCTCTTGATATGGACAATGTATATAATAAAATGTTGTGATTTTTCCAATATTGGGTCATTAAATATGCTTGGGATCTATGTGAACTTGGTCAAGCTTCTAAGTAGAATAGCTTACTATTTTATTATTCAATAGCTAAACATTGATTTCCATAAGTTTAAACAATGTTTATAGAGTCAAACCAAACAAGTGATGTAGAGGCATATTACATAAAGATATTCATAAAATACCTGAATAGAATTTCGAAGTGGATAGTCTTCTACACTTTAATGGTGATAACTTAAAAAGATCATTACGATGTTGTTTAATAAATTGAAAAAGAGTTTAGAAGGTCTCTATCGGAATCTCTTTCTCTTACCTGTCTGCTGCAAGTAGAATTTCAGGAACGTTAGCTAGTAATAGCTAAGTAAGCGTCGAGGCTCTTCAAGGACCCCTTCATCACAAAAAAAACGATCTTTTAGCCTCTAGAAAACAAAATGCATAACATAGGACGAATGTGATGTTATAGATACAACAAGTAAGTTTAATTTTGATGTGACGATAAGGACTTACGACTTTTGAAGACATTCTTTAATCTAACAGTTGTTAATACATCTAGTGTGATTTATGAGTAAATTAAACTTTTAGTCACTAATGTTAGTTGTTATCAGTTGTTATCATTAAGTACATTGTTTAATGTTTAGTCGTGTTGAAGTTAACACTTTTAGCCAAGCAACGCAAGCATTTAATTCTATCTAAAAATTTTAAATTTTTGTGAAATTTTGGAGTTGTTAGATGTGGTATCAGAGCGCAAGTTCAAATACTAGGCCTAAAGTGGCTCATGCGCACAAATGAAATTCTATAACAGAATTACAAATTACCGATTTAATTTATTTTGTTTCCAGTTTCAGCATTTATAATTTGAGTCTGCAGGTATGGAAGGACCAACAGAGTCGGCTGAGGACAGGTTCCTTAATAGCGAACAGAATAATAATGAACAAGGACACATAAGTACATAAAGTCTTTTTGTCGAATTGAATGATAATTCATCTGAATTATTAAGGACTGTGAGAGATTTAAAATTTGAGATAAAAATAGTTAAGGAAGAGATTGAATGAATCCTGAAAGCTCAAGAGGAGCTAAATCACAGCCTGCTAAATAATCTTCATAAAAATGACCAAGATAACGAAACAACAAATAATGTTGAGTCTGAAACAATGTCCTATCAATGTAAGGGTAAAAAGATAAAATTAACTGATTATGACAGCAGTTCATCTTCTAAATTTGATGAAAGGGCACACAGGAAAAAGCATAAGTACTCTAGTGATAGTAGTGACAATGGCTGCTACACTAAGAAAAAGAAGTATAGACCCTATGAGGAAATTTCTGGCGAGTTTAAAAAGATCAAACCTCCAACTTTCAATGGAGAAACAGAAAAGAGTGAGATAGTTGAAGCATGGCTGTCCGGGATGAATAAGTACTTCCAGATTTATAATTACTCAAGTCACCTAAAAACTAAAATGGCAATTTATAATTTAACTGGAAAGGCAGACATATGGTGGCAAGATCTGAAAAGAGTTAAAGGTTTAAAAGAGAAAAGTGTAAATTGGAGTAATTTTAAAAAGTACTTTAAAAGAAAAATTTTGTCAGAACAGTATTATGAAGAACGAGCCAAGGAATTTTATGAGTTAAAGCTAGGTTCCATGGATATGAAAGAGTTGTGCAACAAGTTTCTGAATTTATTAAGGTATGTGCCTTATTTCGTTGAAGAAAAGCCTAAGGTACAGAGGTTTCTGAGTTGCTTTCCCTCTCACATAAAGGATAGAATTGAATATGATAGTCCTCGAACTCTTGAATAGGCCATGAGAAAGGCGAACATCTGTTTTGAACAAAATAAGAGTAGAGAAGGAATACCAAACTGGAAAGCAAAAAGGCCTAACAACTTTGAGCAGAGGAAGAAGCAGTCTTCTTTTAATCGTAATTTCAGTAATAATAATTCACGTAATTATTCTAATAGAAAGTTTTCATAAAATAATGCAGCAAGTAATACACAGTCAAAATTTACAGCTGCAAGGAAGAGTGAACCACCTAAAAAATTTGTTAAAAATAATGAATAGAAAGAACATGTTAAGCATTGGGAATGTCAGGGACCTCACTATGCATCAAAATGTCCACTCCGAAAGAAGGCTGTCAACAACATCCATACTATACAGTAGGAGGATATTGTTGGTGACTTAGCAAGAGAGATGCCCAGGATTAATGCAGCGCTAGAAAATCAACAAGCAGACCATCAAACTTCTATGGTCGGAATCGAAGGTATGATACAAAACAAATCTATTTCAATTTTAATAGATACAGGTGCAAGTTTGAGTTACATATCACCCGATTTAGTGAAATGTTGCAAGTTAAAGGTAGAAAAGTTTGATAATTCGTGGTTAGTACAGTTAGCAACAGGTACCAAAAGAAAAGTTACAGAGTTTGTAAACAGTTATGATTTACTTATGAGTCAACTGAAAACGAAAGTTAAATTGAATGTTTCTCCATTAGGGTCATATGATGTGTTAATTGGCATGGGCTAGATTGAACAACATAGATTAGTACTTATGAAAAGTCTTTTACTTGTTTGAATAATGAAGGTAATACTGAAACAGTAAAAGGAATTCGTAGAAAAACATCTGTGAGACAAATTTTTGTTTTACAAGTAAAGAAAGCTGTAAGAAAGGGTTGCAAATTGTTTGCTTTGAATGTTATTAATGGCGAATGTTCATCTAAAGAAGATAACATAAAAATGGAAGACATACCTACCCTTAAGGACTTTTCTGATGTATTTTCGGAAGAAATTCCAGGACTACCTCCAAAAAGGGAACTTGATTTCACCATTGAGTTAGTATCGGGAGTGGTACCAAACTCAAAGGCTCCTTACAGAATGAATATTCTGGAGTTAAATGAACTAAAATCTCAGCTAAAAGAATTAAAAGATAATAACTACATAAGGCTAAGTGTGTCTCCTTGGGGAGCATCGGTTATCTTTGTTAAAAAGAAGGACGGTACTTTGAGACTGTGCATAGATTACCATCAACTTAATAAAATGACTTTAAAAAATCGATATCCCTTGCCCCGCATTGACGATTTATTTGATCAGGTACGTGGAGTAGAGATATTCACTAAAATTGATTTAAGGTCTGGATATCATCAAGTTAAAATAAAGGATGAAGACATATTCAAAACTGCTTTCAGAACTCGTTATGGACACTACGAGTTCGTAGTTATGCCTTTTGGGCTAACTAACGCACTGACAGTCTTCATCTGTTTAATGAATAACGTTCTACATAAGTACCTAGATAGGTTTGTAATTATGTTCATTGATGATATTCTAATTTACTCAAAAACTAAAGAAGAGCATGATGAACACTTAAGAATAATTCTACCAGTTTTAAGAGAACATCAACTTTATGCTAAGTTCAGTAAATGTGACTTTATAAAGATAAAATACAGTACTTAGGTCACATAATATCTAAATACGTAATTTCTGTCGACCCAGATAAAATAAGAGAAATCAACGAGTTGCCTATCCCTAAAGACATAACTGACGTACGGTCATTTATGGGAATAACAGGTTACTACAGAATGTTTATTGAAGAATTCTCTAGAATTGTGAACCCCATAAATTTTTTGCAGAAGAAAGGGAAGAAATTTGTTTGGGATCAGAAATGCGAAGAAAGTTTTAAGAAGTAAAACAAATTATTAACAACAACACCTATATTAAAAATTGTTGATCCTAATAAGCACTTCGTTGTATGCACCGATGCATGTAACGATGGACTTGGAGGGGTCTTAACTCAAGAAGGTCATGTTATTGCTTATGAGTCAAGGAAGTTAAAAATCCACGAAAAGAACTACGCAACTTATGATATAGAGTTGGCAACCTTGATACATGCAATAAAAATGTGGCGCCATCACTTGATTGAAAGAAAGTTCACATTAATGACAGACAATAAGGGCTTAAAATACTTGTTGGATCAAACAAATCTTAACGCAAGGCAAGCTAGGTGGCTAGCTTTCCTTAGCGAGTACGATTTTGAGATTCAGCACATTAAAGGAAAAGAAAATAAGGTTGCTAATGCATTGAGCAGAAATGCAAAAGTAAGTTTTGTTTCAACAATCAGCACTTATAAAACTGATCTGGAAAATCAGATTAAGGAAAGAATCAGAATGGATGTAAAGTATCAGAATTTACTTACTACAATTGTTGAAGATAATGCTGAAAATTGTATAAAAGATTTCAGAATTGATGAAAGAGGGTTACTGCTATATAAAAATAGACTTTATGTTCATAATGTTGTTGAAATTAAGTTGTTGATTTTGAATGAATTGCATAAAAGTCCATACTTAGCACACCCAGGTTACCAAAAGATGATAACTATGCTACGAAAATATTATTTTTGGCCATGTATGAAAAGTGAAGTGGTTGAATATATTGCTAGGTGTATAGAGTGTCAGCAAGTAAAGGCTGACCATCAACATCCAGTTAGATTGTTGCAGCCACTACCTATTCCAGATTGGAAGTGGTACATAATTAATATTGATTTTATTACTGGGTTACCTAAAAATCAGAAACAGAATGATTCCATCATGGTAGTGGTGTACAAACTCAGCAAAGCAGCCCATTTCATACCTGTTAACACAACTCACAAGGTTGCTAACATTGCTGAAATTTTTATGAAGCAGATTTTTCTTTTGCATGGTATTCTGAAAGTTATCATTTCTGATAGAGACTCAAAGTTTACAGGAAATTTATGGAAATATTTATTTAAAGGTTTAGATACTACTTTGAATTTCAGTACATCATTTCACCCACAAACAGATGGGCAGACTGAAAGAGTTCATCAAATTCTTGAGGACATGCTAAGAATGTATGTTAAAGATCAGCCAGGTAAATGGGAGGATTATTTACATCTTGCTGAATTTTCTTATAATAACCATTATCAAGCTTCAACAAAGCTTAGTCCCTTTGAAATTTTATATGGCAGAAAATGCAATACTGCTATCTCTTGGAGTAATCCAGTTGACAGATTAATGTTAGGACTTGATTTGTTAAGAGAATTGGAACTAACCGTGAAACAGGTTCAAGGCAATTTGAAAATTTCATAAGATAGACAGAGAAGTCAGACAGATCTAAAAAGAACTCAGAAAGAGTTTCAGGTTGGTGAACATGTGTTCCTCAAGGTAAAACCTAAGAAGAGTTCCCTAAGACTGGGAAGCTGTGCTAAATTATCACCAATGTATTGTGGACCTTTTGAAATCTTGTCCAGGGTAGGACCAATAGCATATCAGTTGGCATTGCCACAAAATCTTAAAGTAAACAATGTATTTCACATCTCTCTTTTGAAAAAATATGTGCACGATACTACTCATGTGATTAATTGGAATGATGTACAGGTGAAACCAGAAGGAGATTTTCTGGTGGAACCGGACTATATCCCCGACAAGAGGGAAATGTTTCTTTGTAATCGTACCAATGGACATGTTAAGGTGTAGTGGAAGCACCTTAGTCCGGACGAAGCAACTTGGGAATTGGAAAGTAATATGCGGGTGGCATATCCAATGTTGTTCTAGGAGGAACAAGAGGATTCTGAATAAGGAAATATCGAGGACGATGTTGAACTTAAGAGGGGGTGTTTGTCACATATCCAAGTTCTAGACATTTTATGTTATTGAGAAAACATTCTGTTTTATTTTTATTGTAAATTTTTATGACTATTGACCAAGTGGGGTCATGGATGACTGTAATTGATTACTTTGAATATTTTATTATTAATAAATAAAAGTGGAGCAAATATCCAAAGGAGACTGTTGAATGAGTGTTCACTGACCCACTAGGGGGAATGGATTGTGGTGGAGAGCAAATTGACACTTGCAAGCATCCTCAACTCACTTCTAACTGTTGTAGGAGGCAAATTCCCTACTTTTGTGGTAATGTTCCCCAAGAAAGTGGAATTGAGGAGGTGGTTCATTTACTGAAATAAAATGACCAAAAGACCTAGGCATGCTATTTATCTATCCATCAAATTCAACAGGAGGTTGTTCATTCTTACCTTGTGATAATTTCTGAGCACAAGAGATTTGATAAGGGGAAAGTTAGAAGTGTTTGAGTGAAATAAGACTGCATTATGAACTAGTGCAGCCTTATTACTAAGTTCAATATTGATAAAGCCAGGAGGTGATACTGTTCAGTACTACTGCTGAGTTGCAAGGGAATTTATTCCATTAATCCACACAACATCTTCCTCCTAGTGGTTCAGTGAATAGGCTCGGGGGTCCTAAGGCAAGTAGCATGGTTGTCTTCAATATTTGGTTGGGTGGAACGGGCTCCTTTGACTATTTGTTTCTTCTACGGTTTCCAGGTTCAATTTGTGTTATCTTATTTTACTTCAGTCAAACTTGTTATTACAGTTCTAATGTTATTATTCTGTCAACTTCCTATATTTTCTTAAATAGGCTGACCTGTTAACAATTATTTATTTTGTTGAAGGTCCTTATAGCTGACTATGTTAAAAATTGTAAATGAATGATTGAGATAAAATTCTTCCCTGCATTTTTCCACACATGGTTTAAATGTCGTACTCTAGTACAGAGAAGATCATATTAGATTAGATTCGAATGATGCTATTCTATGAATAAAATCATAATGATATATCCCCTAAATAATTTTTATATAATTCAAAGTACTGTACTATTGTTTTACATTTCCATATATACATATATTGTAGAAGCTACTTAGGGTTACAATAGAATTCATTAAATGAATTCTTATTTATATTTGACTATCACTCTATTATGTTTCTGTTGAATTTTTAAACCATAGTAATATAGTTATTTTTGAATCCAATAATCTATATAAGAACTATTATACTTATTGTATGATTAAATGACAAATTCATGCATTATTATACAACATATTAAACCAATATAGGCTAAACATTGACTATATAAACATCTTCAATGCTTAAGTAAACTTTCAAAAATTAAAACCAAGTCTTTTATTTCGACTTAGAAATAGCCCTCATACATTTGAGAATTGTATTACACACTAGCAGTATTATCATTGTTTACAATTACATTATTATACACAGGTATTGTCATGTCATCAGAATTCTTACCACTACTTAATTTAAACCAGGCATGAAACTAGACGATTTATTCACCTACTATTATTATAGATATTGCACAGAATATTTATCAAACAAGTATTAAGTTTTTCATTTCATTACTTCACCGAAGATGCCCGAAAGGAAATCCACAAGTTCGAAATTCTCATAACTTAACACAGGAAGTAAAAACGTCCTTACAACATTCTTTAATATTAATGTATCTTAGGTAAATATTGGGGTTTTCGATCCTCAACCAAAACCCTAAACCACAAACAAGAAAAATGCAGTAACAATAGCATGGTTTTGAACACCTAGACTTACGCCTATTTCCATTTGTTTATATTGTAAAAACAAAAACATTATATCACTATTATCGGGCCATGCCCTAATAATTGCATTAACAGAACACTAAGCCATGCCTTGGGGATTTGTTCGAAAACGATAGAATCCATTAACTTATAGTATTACAAAAACAACAAAGTAAAAAGTAAATCGTTGTGAATCCAATGAGAGCCATGAGGCTCGGGAGTGAAAGCCCTCCCAATCAAAGTTTAGCTTCAACACCATTTTCATGTGCAACACTAACAATAGTAGTATCGACTGAGTTATATTTTGCAAAACCAAAACTACTAAGGGTTTACAAACTGGCAATACTACCTTAAATCTTTCACCACTTTTCATCAGAGTTTCAATGTGAAGAACTGAGGAGGTACCACCGAAGCTTACCGGTTTTCAAGAACCCGTCTCCCTCGAAGACCTATATCATTATCACCTTTTTCAAGCATTACCTACCAACAAAAAGTAACGAAGGGTCAAAGTTTGAAACCTAAAACTTAAAAACAAATTGACTTTTGTAACTACTGTAAAAACGAAAGCAAAGAACTGGAAACATTACCTCAATGTTAATTTTTGCAAGCACAGGTCCTCACGTCACCTACAGTGGGTGCTTAATGCACCACTCAAATCTCCATAAGTGCCCAACGTTGTTTGTTGGTATTGCTGGAGAACATCCAAACCCTCAACACCTTCAATCACTAAGGATTTTTACGAGTTAGGTCCACATTACTTCTTTCTAGAAAAACCAGATTATGCAAAACACTGCCACCATTGACATACTGGTGAAAACCCTATTGTAGGGCCCCTCTTCTTGGGCTCTCACGAATTGAACCTGAAACTTAAAAACTTGATACAACAGATTAGCTATCATAATTTATATGAAAAATAAAATAAATAAATGAAATAACTTATCAAATTAAAACAAAACATAACCTGTCAACTGATTCATCTTGTCCACTTATGTCCGCGTCTTTCACAGGATCCCTCCAGCAAATCTCATTTGAACCATAGGCAAAGCAACCGTTATCTTCGCCACCCAACCATAGGCTCATGCTTTCAGTCGCATGGACACCCCCGAGCTTTGGGTCGTAGAGTTCACACACAATAATCAAGAAACCCAGCTTCGGATTCCCCCACCACCAAGATTGTTGGCCAAACCCTCAATAGCAGCAAGTCATGAGGCAATTCAAAATTATGATGGTCTTCTAGGATCTGGGACCCTTACCCATTCCCAATGCCTTCCTTATAAATTAAAATCTCATGCGATACATGTCGCTTCATGCATAATTAATTATTTTATCAAATTTCTAATTAAAACAACTCACCCATCCATGTGTCAGCGTTTCTAGGAGATGCACCAACATTCCTAAGTTTGCTCATGTTTGTCCCCTAGATATTTCACTTAACTCCTAGATATGTGGTGTAGGTGGAGTTGACTAGGTGTCCATGCCTAGGATTCCATTTTTCTCCTAAATAAATATTTTTAATATTTTTAAATAACCAAAGTAATCATTTATGTGCAAATGTCTCAAGTAATCAAATGCATTTTCTAAGTAATGTTATAGGTGCAAACTTATATGTTTTTATGCAGTTAAGTTTAACAATTATTTTCACTAGGACCCTCGGTGTCACACCATTGGGCTTACCCGTTCCTTAATTTCATTTCCCTGACATGGTACCACTCTGTCGGGTCCAGTCATCCGTAGTTTCCATTCCTCGGCAAGGTACCACATCGTTGGGTCCTTGCGTCCACTCTTTCCGTTCTCGACAGGGTACCGCATCGTCAGGCCCTTCTGTCGTCATCGTTTCATTTTGACTTGCGGGAACTTCATGTAGGGATTTCAGGAGTCGTTACCTTCTATCCTTCGTCTACATGCTATTAGGGACTAATGGCACTAAGGAGTGATTCCGTTCTCACTATGCGCCCCCCAACTTGTACATGACTAGCTCCGTTGTGGCCCACCTCGTATGCCCTCACGCTTTCATCTTGAGCAAGCGAATCAATGATTATCTGCTCATGCGTGGTATTCCGTCGAAAGTCGACATCGTCATCGCTCTCCCCTGTGTGTGATTTACCCGTACTCTACGACCCTTCATATTCCTTTGTGTGCCCATCGGTGAACCGTTTCACCTGTCGCTACACACATTTCCCACAAACATATATTAGTAGTATTGTCCTCAATAATCATAATTCGATTCATCAATATGCTACTTCATTAAGCATATATGTTTTACTCATAACATTACTAATTCATCTACTCAGAATTGCATCTTGTCAATATCTACTTTCTTCATTCTCATCTCATAGTCAATCATACAGCTAGTCGTTAAGCCTCATTCACGTGTACAGTTTTCATATCAAAGTTAATCGTTAAACAACATGAAATCGTTTATTTCACAATAACTACCCAAATGCATATATATCATTATTTCATTGATTTACAATCAATCGTAATCATAAATATACTCTAAATAAAATCAAAGGGTTATTTAATTAATGTTTTGAACAGTCAGGTCACTCAACAGGTGCCCTCAAGGTCTACAAACGTCTAGGGCACTACACCTATCAATAACTGGTTACAGTACCACAACTTCAAAGTATTACATCATAAGGTAAATCCTGCAATGAACACTATCGTTACAACACTCTTACAACTAGTTGCAGGTGGAGGTCACACTATCGAACCCTGGAAATAGCAAGAAAAATAAGGAACTTTCAAACCCTGAAGAATCAGAGAGCATGTCGGCCTCCTTCCCCACTCACTCTTGCCAAATGAATGCTACAAGCATAATCGTAATGTAGTATAGTGGGAAGGTTAGGGTTTATTCCCAAAACCCGAGAACACATGCAGATCGGCGGTGAAGATCCAGCCACCAAGACTTCCAACAAATACGAACACCAACTGCATTAATTTGCATTAATAACCACATACATCAACGTTGATATCACTTGCCAAGTCATAGATCCAGCTGTTGGCTCGGTTTTGCAACCAAGCTTAGTGCTATGGGCACCTACTAACTAGTAGTAGCAGTTTCAATAGAAATAAAAACAATAAACTAAATAAACAATACTTTTCATGGATCTAAGCAAGAATCTAAGCAAATAATGTAAACATTTCAAAATCAAGAACAAGAAACATAATAAATAATTTTTTGTATTGAAAAGTGGGGGGGCAAGCAAGTGCTTGCGATATTACCTTCAATGGTGAAGGTTGATGTTGAGCAAATCCCAAGATGAGTAGCTCCAAACTCCAATAGGTCTCTTTCTCCAAGGTTGCTTCAATGGCTAAAAGTGCTCAGGGGAGATTTCAGCAGCATAAGGATGAGATAATGGAAGGATGTGAAATGAGGAGCCCCTACCACCTTTTTATAGGTTTTGGTGGTGAGGAATACCATTTGTGGTTTTGTGGAAACCAATGGTATTGACCAACATAGTTTAGGTATTTTTCCCTCCTTTTTCCTTTTTTGAATAAAAATAATATTTTAATTCCCTTTTTAATATTTTTGGGAATTTGGACCCTTTTTGAGGGTTTTTTATGATTTTCTTGGAAAAATAATCTTTTTTAATGGAAAAAGGGGTGTACTAAGGTCTTTTGGTGACCTTTTGTTGGTTTCAGAGGCTCAGATGGTGGAAAAGTGGACAAATGGGTCATGTGAGTAAGGGAATGAGCTAGTGAGCACTTTTTAGGTGTTAACAGATTGCCCCCTGATGTGTGAGGGCAGGAGCTCATCGTATGGCCGATAGACATCATAGTTCTTTTGTCCTTTTTCTGGGTTTTAGGGGAGAGAAGAGACCGGTTGGAGACTGGAGCCACGGCCCTTGGAAGCTGCAAAAACAAAAAATATTACATTGCCTCAATATGAATGAGGTATAATCTCTGATAAAGGACGAGGCGGGCATTCCCATGCTCGTATCAAGACATATACAAAACAATTAGTCCCAAGAAGGGGGATATAATACGTAAAGGAATCTACTGGTACATCATAATGGTCCAGAGGGGACATGATTGTGGGATATACTCATGATCATGACTGATCTCAATAACTGATACACTGGAATAACTGTGGAACTGCTGAAACTGAAGGTGTCCAACATCTGTAGGGACTCAAAGACTATGAGTCATCTCTGAGAATTAATGTAACTGTATACTCAAGGGAGTATGAAACAGGTGTAAATTTGAATACTGTCGCCATGCGCAACCCGGATATCCATAGAAAAAGTGTAACTGGTGTTATCCATAGGAAGACTCTCAAATGTGGAGGAGTCAGGAGGTGTCCGGGGTCTTCGACTAATAACTGAATGGACCAATACCCTGTGCGAGTCTCAACGATGCGATCAAGGTGTTGAAGTCGAGCATGTGAGAAACAACCATTGGGAGAGGTACTGAGGATTTCTCTCGAAATGATTCGTAGGCACTCATCATAAATGGTAATGAGTCCAAGACACAGGGGCCTCTAGGTCTATCCTCTGGAATCAATGTGGTTGTCGTCGACAGAGGGAGACCAGCAACTAACAAGGCAATGATGTTTCCTTGCTGGGAGCGCGAGGTGTAAACTGAAGTGATGTAGTACTGCTGGTAGGACTGACATACTTGTGGGGATGGGAAATAACTGGGTCAAAAAATGGGTAGACTCAAACTTCCTTTGTTCAGAGCATGATGACATGGTTGACCTGGCAGCGTAGGGAACTGACTTGTAGGTGTGGGGATCATCTTTTAGGGACTGAAGGGTATGTACTGACTCTGGGGGGGTGAAGTTGATGGTAGCTGTCGAGGGAGTTTCCGGGTGACATACTGCAGAATACTCTGAACAAAGGCGACCAGAATGGGGAAGCTGCTATGTGAGTAGATATGATCTGTCGTGGCGCCAAGAGGTACCATTGATTCCTTCTTCGTAGTTTTAATGAGCTCCAAGAAGGGATAAAAGTGTGCTCTGAAATGGTACGGTCCTGTGGATTGTGTGAGCCCAAGACGGCTCATGCTCATGGTTGCTTTCATGTTTAGAGAGTCTGAAAACGGTAAGTGGACTCTGTTGGTGTTTCTTTTTCGTAAGTTTAGTCTCCAAGGCCCGAAAAAGGATAAAATGATGCGGATGGAGAACTCTTCTAGCCGATGTGACTAGAGTATACCTTTTTCGTAATTAGTCTACGAGGTCCGGAAAAGGGGTAAACTTATACCAGGTAGACGCCCTTTCAGATACGTTTATCGAGCATGAAAGGAAGCAAGATTGCTCGGCGATCTTTTCATTGTTTTAGGAGTCAGAAAAGAGCTTAACAGAAACTCCCTAAGTGCCTTTTTCGTAAAAAGGGGTTGCTCGGCCCGAAAAAGGGATAAAATTATACCGAACAAAAAATGGATTGATGAGGGCGAGAAAAGGTCTCAAGCATCGTCATCAGTGCGGAAAACTGGATCCGGTGACATAAGGATTGTCGGAAACGGAGAACGGCCGATGTGGCACACAAGCCGAGGCGACGAGGGGGCGTGGAAAAAATGTCCGAAAAATCTAAAGGTGAGAGCGAGAAATGATCTCTAGCATCATCAAGAGCGCGGAAAACTGAATCCGGCGATATAAGACACATCGAAAACGTTGAACGGCCGATGTGGCACGCAAACCGAGGCGACGAGGGGGCGTGGAAAAAATGCCCGGAAAATCTAAAGGTGAGAGCGAGAAATGATCTCTAGCATCATCAAGAGCGCGGAAAACTGAATCCGGCGATATAAGACACATCGAAAACGTTGAACGGCTGATGTGGCACGCAAACCGAGGCGACGAGGGGGCGTGGAAAAAATGCCCGGAAAATCTAAAGGTGAGAGCGAGAAATGGTCTCAAGCATCATCACGAGCGCGGAAAATTGAATCCGGCCATATAAGACACATCGAAAACGGAGAACGGCCGATGTGGCATGCAAACCGAGGCCACGAGAGGGGCTAAAAAATGGTCAAAAATGGACCCTGTGAAAAACGGGAAACGGAAGGAACCTTTATGAAGTTCTCGCTGTGCTGATCCCAACGGTACCAACGGTTTGAGAAATGGACTTCGTATGACACCGCAATAGTTGTTTGAAATTTGTGGAATTTCTATAAATAGGACGTGGGGCCCAATATGACATGTCATTGTTACGTGCGAGTTTGATAGAGCTGTCAGAGCTTTTTCTTGATTTCTGGGAGATTTCACCGTTGGTTTTCGATTTAGCGAGTTGCAGGTAACTCTATTCGCCTTAACCTAGTCAATTATGTCTTTTTATTTGGCGGTGGGCCCCCGAAGGCTGCGAAACTCCACGTTGACTCTCCAACGTGGAACCGCGCGGGTTTCGGGTCTGAACCCGCGATGAACCGCGCGGGTTTTAGACTCACAGTCGCGATGTCCATTGCGACTGTGAGGTCGGAACCCGCGATGTTCATCGCGTGTTCATGGGTGACAGTCGCGATGTTCATCGCGACTGTCTCGACAAAACTCGCGATGTTCATCGCGGGTTTTTGCATGGATCCCGCGATGGTCATCGCGGCTTTTTGTGGAAAAGCCGCGATGGGCATCGCGGCTTTTTGTGTAAAAGCCGCGATGGGTTTTTTAAAATTTTTATGCTTGGGTTAAAAATTTTCTGTGTTTTCTTGGCAGGATGTTGCGGAGGGCTCAGTCCGTATGGCGGGAGAGAGAGATCGATGCCGAGATTATGTTGAGGATCGAGAATGATGGAGGGGTGCGACAGACCTTAGCCATGAGCGGACTCTTGAAGTTCGCTCAGATACCTCCTATCCGTTCAGTGAAGAGACTCCTGAACCAGCTTGTGCAGTGGTGGGTGCCGGCAGAGGGTGCCTTTATTATTGGTGGTGAGAGGTTGGAGATTACTCTCACTGATGTGTATTTTTTGACCGGTTTGCCTCGCTTGGGTGAGGTGGGTGATGTTTCTCCGAGGTTGCCTCCAGGTGTGGATATGGAGGACCTCTTGCAGACCTTCTGTGTGGATGACGCTGTTTTGGTAAACAGCTCTATTAGCCTGAAGTTCCTACGTGAGTGGGATATGCGGGCTGTTGGTGCCTGTGTTCTGAGGGTTTTGGGTGCTGCTGCACCACATCGTATGTCTGGGGGGCAGACGATGATGGTGGACTCCGTTCTACGGGGTACTTACTACGCTTGGGCTCAGATGTTCTTGGCCGGTGTCCGGAGAGATCTGGACAAGGCCGTGAGAGAGGGAGGTGAGTTCTGTTACGCCTCCTTTTTATGCTGTTTTTTCTTTGAGCAGGTGCCGACCTTACGGCCACATGTACCCGTTCGTGCTGGTCTTCCTAGTGAGCCTCGTATGATGAGGTGGGGGCAGATGATGCCCCGTGCTGGCGGTGGTATCCGTGGCTTCTTCACAGAGGACTTTTACCAGCAGTGGGAGCAGATGCCACTGGTGATCGAGGACTATCCATACGCTGGCATGGACTACCGGGGAGATCCAGAGATGCCACGTGCCCCAGGACAGGCCTGGAGCTTAGACGGTATGTTTTTGTTTTTATGTTATGTTATATCATATGTATTATGATTGATCATGATGATATCTGTTGTATTGTATCTGATGGTTTTATTTTCTTTGTGCAGATATAGGTCCAATACCACCACCTGATTATGTGGGTCGGCAGGGGCGGGCGATGGTGGTTGCTCTTCCCCCAGTACCTGTACGTCCTCCTCGTGGTGGAGGGTACGCAGCCCGTGGGCGAGGGGTTGGCCCTCACGACGATGCTATAGATGGTGTCCGGCGGACTCTAGCCCGGATCGTAGATGGGCTCCCTGAGGATGGCTGGAGGGACCTTGATCGGGACATTTTGCAGGGATGTCTAGGTGCGCCGCCTGAGTGGCAGTCACTTCTGTTGAGGGCAGCGGTGTTTGTTGCGAGACACGGGGGTGGTAGAGGGGATGCTCCGGCAGGGCCGGCTCAGGGGAGGATACGTCTGAGGGACGATCCAGCAGGGCCAGCAGAGCGGCGAGTTCGGGGTCGTCCTGACCCGGCTGGGCCGGCGGAGGTGGAGTCGGAGGAGGAGCCAGAGGAGGATCCTGAGGATCCGCAGGATCCGGATGAGTAGACGTCATTGTTGCCCCCAAATGCTTATGAGCATATGGGGAAGCATTTTTTGTATGACAGATGTATTTTTTGTATATCGAGTGCTGAGGGCACTTATGACATGTAGACTATTTGGTTTGTATATATATGTGGATATATATTTTGGGATATATTGTCGTGTATGCACGTGGATGCACATTGTCTTTTTTATATGCCCGTGGAGGCACATGTTATGCACGTGGATGCAGTGTATTTATTGATTTATGTATGCCTGTGGAGGCACTTGATATGCACATGGATGCATTATTTTGGTTGTTTTTATGCCCGTGGAGGCACATGTTATGCACGTGGATGCAATATTGGTTTTTTTTTTATATGCCCATGGAGGCACATGTTCTGCACATGGATGCATTTTTGTTTATGGATATGACATGATGTGATTGGTGTGCCAGTCGAGGACACTGTTGGCCATATTATCTGCTACACCATTGAGGTGTCTTGGGACATGTGTGAATGTAATGGATTCAAACTGTCTAACCATTTGTTTAGTGCGCAGGAATTTTCTGAATAGACAGGGATCGCGTACCTGGTAATCGTTGTTGAGCTGGGAGACTAGGAGCTGTGAGTCCAAGAAAACGTTGAGGTGACGTATGCTCATCTGGAGAGCAGCGGCTAGGAGACCGGTCACGGCATCGTATTCAGCTTGATTATTGGTGGCGGCACCTAAACACACTCCATCAATGTGAATTAACTCATGTGAAGGGGAGTATATTACCCAAGCTGCGGAGGCGAGATTGGGAGACCAACGGCTTGCACCATCAGCGAAACCGATATGGCAGAGTGGAAGAGGCTCCATCTGTGGTCATGCAGAGAAAACAAATATTTAGGTTTTTTTTGACAATTTTTTGGGAAAAAATGTATGCCTATACTAAAATGGACGATGGTGTCCATGAGATTTTCTATGGGTAAAATTTTTTAAGGTACAACCCGTTGCGTGGGTTGCGTAAGGTGTTGCCTTCTGAATCGGTCAGAATGTATGCCCCCTGCCCGAGGCAGGTGTGTATGATGTAGGGGCCTTGCCACATAGACACGAACTTTCCCTTTCCGGTTTTATCATGAGCTTGATCGTAAGCGAGGACAAGGTCTCCCTCTGAAAAGGTTCTTGGGTGGACGCGTTTGTCGTAACTTAGTTTCGATCGTTGTTTAGCAGCTTCCATGTTTTGAATGGCGGTGCGCCGATCTTCATCGGACTGCTCTAGGAGCAGTAAACGTTGCTCGATCGGGGGAGTATCCGGTAGGAGTTCAACGGCGATGGTTAGAGCAGGGATCTGGCACTCAATAGGGAGGACAGATTCGACACCGTGAACTAAATGGAAAGGGGTAAAACTGGTGGCGGTTTTGGTTGATGTGCGGTAGGCCCAGAGTGCAGGGAAAAGCATGTGATGCCAATTGGATTTGTGATTGTCTACAGTACGTTGGAGAATGGTCTTCAAGATTTTATTGATCGCTTCGACTTGGCCGTTTCCTTGGGGGTAGTAAGCGGAAGAGAAATGGTGTTCGAATTTCAACATGGTTGATAATTCCTTCCAGACGGCATCTTCGAAGTGAGAGCCGTGGTCAGAAACTAGCTGCTGTGGTATTCCGAAACGAGCGATAACATGGTTGAAGAAAAATCGTGCCGCAGTGTCGGCTTTGCAATTATAGGTTGGCATGGCTTCTGCCCATTTGGTGAAATAATCTACGGCCACAATGATGTGTTTGTGACCGCCGGCTGACGGGGGATTGCAGTCGAGGAAGTCTATGGCCCATTTGCAGAATGGTCCAACAGTGATGACTGGATGAAGGGGGGCAGGGGGGGTTCTTGCCTTGGGGACAAATAGCTGGCAGTTCTGGCAATGCTTGACTGCGGTGATGCAATCCGTAAACAATGATGGCCAAAAATAACCAGCGCGAATGATTTTCTGGGCGGTAGCCATGCCGGAGAAATGGCCTCCACAGGCACCGCTATGACAATCATTAAGGACTTGTTCTGCCTCGCTATGGGATAGGCAGCGGCGTAAGATAGTATCAACGCCTCGTCGATAAAGTACATCCCCAATAAGCAGGTATCGGGGGGCATGGTGTCGTATGCGACGGCGTCCATCACGATCGATGTATGGTCGGAATTTTTGCGTACGCAGGTAAATCAATATGTCTCCATACCAAGGGTCGTCAGACGAAATGACGAATATCTGCTCGTCAATCAAGTCCGTTTGGATGACGGGTGATGTTGAAGAGGATGGGAGATCTGTAATGAGGTGAGCAAGCGCGAGGGCTTTGGTGCTCTTGGGGGTCTTGAAAGTAAGGTCATATTCCTGGAGGATAATGACCCATTTAGCGACACGACCCTGAAGGAGCCGCCGGGTAAGGAGGTAGACCATGGGGTTGGAGTCGGCGACAACCGTGGTATGACTAAGCAAAATATAGTGTCGCAGTTTTTGCACGGAAAATACTACAGCTAGTGCTAATCTTTCCTCATAGGGGTAACGTAGAGGTGGGCCAGACAAGGTCTGGCTGACGTAATAAATCACATGCTCTTTGTGGGAAGCATCTTCTTGGACCAAAACTCCGGACACGGCATATTCGGATGCCGAGACGTAAAGGGTGAAGTCTTGGGAGAAATCCGGTGGGGATATCAAGGGGGCTTGTGTGAGAGCTTTCTTGAGGGCTTCAAATGCCGTGTCCGCTTGTTCGTCCCAAACAAAGGGTATGTGGGTACGAAGCAAGCGTAAGAAACCGTGGACTTTGGTGGCATAATCAGGGACAAAGCGCCTAAGAAAATTGGATCGCCCTTGCAAGCTCTGAAGCTGTCGAAGCGTGCGAGGAGGGGGGAGTTCTAAGATGGCTTTGACCTTCAGGGGGTCGACAGTGATCCCATCTTGGGAAACAATGAAACCCAACAACCGGCCCGCTGGGACGCAAAAGACACACTTGTGTGGGTTCAAGCGGATTTTATATTTGCGACAACGCAGGAAAACTTGCCGGAGGTCGCTAAGGTGGTCTGATCGTTTTCGGGAACGCGCTGTGAGGTCGTCAAGATAGACTCGCAGGATATGGACTAAGTCGTGAAAGCAATAGGTCATGGCTCGCTGGAAAGTGGCACCAGCATTTTTAAGGCCAAATGGCATGACGCGATAGGCAAAGGTGCCCCATGGGGTGGTAAAGGCAGTCTTGTACTGATCCTCCTTGCGGATGTGGATCTGGTTATATCCGGAAAAACCGTCCATGAAGGATAGGACCTCATGGCCCGCACACTCATCAATGAGTTGGTCAATGAATGGCGTGGGGAAATTGTCTTTTGGACAAGCGTGGTTTAGATCGCGGAAATCGGTGCATACTCTAAGGGTGCCTTGTTTTTTGTTGACAGGAACGGGGTTCGACACCCATGTGGTGTACGGAATAGGGTAGATGAAACCTGCTTTTCGAAGTTTTTCGACTTCAGCCTTAACAGCGGGGAGCTTGGCAGGGTTAATAGGTCGCTGTTTCTGACGAACAGGGGGTACTTCGGGCCATGTATCGATGTGGTGTTCAATAATGGCGGGGTCGAGACCAGGCATCTCGATATAGGACCAGGCGAAGACATCGCGGAACTCCTGAAAGAGCTTTCTGTACGCCTGAGTTTCTGCTTGAGTGCAAGATGCGCCCAGCGAGATGAGCTCAGGTTTCCCTGGTGTTGTGGAAATGTCTATCTGGATAGTGGGGGAAATGTTGGACATGTTCCCTTCTTCAAAGGCATCTGGTGCTGGGATGGGGTCCTTTAACCAATCGACCTTAGCAGGTATGAAGTCTTTCGACTCGACTGATAGCTGGTCGGATGCGGTGGAGGTAGATGTCTCCGGTAGGAAGTACGAGCGATGATGCATGTCATCCCAAGGGTAGTCGGGTGCAGTGAGTGTCTCCAAAATCTGCTCGTCAGTACTGAAGTAATCAGACCATAAATCGAGGGGTTCTGGTTTGAAGGTTGTCGAAATCATATATATTGTATTGACTTCTTCTGACGAGGATGATGGTGGAGGGTGAATCTCCTCGATAAGGGGAGGAGATATCTCTAAGTCGGCATTGTTTAACTCGTACAACGCTGCTCTATAGTCAGGTAGATCAGGGCAATGGTGAGAGTAGTGGCCGTAAACACTGCATATAGCACAAGGATGGTTAGTGCGCAGTGATTTGTCGCGAGGCTGTAGAGGTGGCTCTAATTTGACTACTGGGATTCCTATGTCATCGTCCAACATATTCATATGTTCTTGGAGTGCCGGTAAATGTGGGCATTGGTGAGTTGGATGGCCAATTTCATCGCATAATGAACATTTGGGGGGAGCTCGAAACACCGGTGGGGGTTTGGCTGCCTTAGGAGGTGGTATGGCAGTGTAGGGTTGTGGACCTCTGCCCCCAGTGGGCTTAGGCAGGAGAGGGGGATCGTTTGACGCCGAAGCAATCGTGAGACCAGGAGGAGGTTTCATTGTCGACGAAGGAATATTGAGGTTAGGAGGGGGTGTCGTTGCCGACGAAGGGATCACGACGCCAGGAGGAGGCTGATTTGTGGTAACAATAGGTTGTACCGGTTGGAGGATGACGTCTGGTTTCGGTAATCGAACGGGAGGCGGAATATACCACACGGGTAATCCCAATGTTAGCCCGGGTAGGCTAAGGGTAGCCATAACCGGGGCGCTTACTACACCCGAAGGAGGAAATAGGAAGGGGATGGTGTGGATGGGTGTAACACCAATGTGACTGGGGATCAATGGTGGTTGACCGCCGGATGTTTGCGTATTCTGCGAAACAGTACAGAGATTTGCGACCTGGGTCTCCGGTGACGGTGGTGGGATGGCCTGGAATGTAGAGGTCATTGGTGTATTCGAATACAGTCCGGGTGCCACAGAAGACACAAAGGAGGTAACTGCACTAGAAGCGGGTTGTTCAATCATGGGGAGAACATTCTCCGGTGCTGCAGGGGCGTTGGGGTCATAGTAGGTGAGTTGGTCAATTTTGACCACGCGGCCCTCATGGGGGAACATCATGGTGCGGAAGACGGAGGAGGCGACCGCTTTCATGGCATACATGTAACTGCGGCCAAGTAAAAGGTTATAGTCCAGCTGGGAGTTAATGACCTCTATGTCGATGAGCACAGTCTTCCCACCTAATTGGACGGGTACCTTGGGTAATAAACCTTGAGGTTGAGCTGACCGGCCGTCGTAGGCCCGCAATGCAGTGGTGGATTGCTGGAGAGCAGGGGAGCCCAACTTTTTCCAAACAAAAGTGGACATGACGCATGTGGAGGCACCCTCGTCGATGATACATCGATGGATGACAAGATTCCGAATAGAAACGGAAACTTGGACTGCTATGGTAGAAGGCAGCCGTGGTTCAGATTGGTCTAAATCAAAGGTCATCAAGTTCGAATCATTTGGGTCAATCGCCCCAATGGCGGAAAGTAAAGTCTTGCGCTGAGTAGGACAGGTTTTTAAGACTTCTAACGCAGACATGGCTGCGGGAGATTGAGCTAAGTCATCTACGATGTTGTAATTGGACGCAGCCCGTGCATTGGGGTTGTTGTTGATTCGGCGAAGGGGAAAGCGAGGTGCTTTAGAAGCGCCATCGAGTGGAAGCTGAGGTATACGCAATGTCTGATCAGTGGGATGAGCATTAGTATCCTTTTCAGCGGGGGGGGCTTCAGTAGTCGGTCCGTATTGATTTCGACGGGTTTGGATATTGACGTCAGCGGTGGACATCATCAATAAGTGGTGGGTGCCTGAATCAAACATGGGTTGATCAGGAGCTGTGTAAGTTATTTGTTGTGGTTGCACGTTGCCCTGTTGGGGGGCTAACGGCTGGGTGTTTACCACTCCCTGTGTTGGAAAGGGGTTTTGGAGAACCAGAGGTTGTTGTGGAGGTGGTGGGGGGTTGGGTGGTGGCTGAGGAGCCGCCTGCCCTTGACGATGGGCGTCATTTGTCCATAGTTATCGAGCTCGCTCGAGATGTGGGCAAGCATGGGTATAGTGGCCATAGACACCGCAAATGGAACAAGGATGGTTTGTCCGTAGATTAGCATTTCTAGGTTGTTTAGGTGGCCGATCAGGATTCTGATGAGCGGGCGCCGCGTTATTGTTTTGCGGGGGCTGGGTAGGCTGTGGAGCTTGGTTGCGGTTTTGATTGTTTCCACGGTTGCGTCCTCTTCCGCGGTTGGGTTGTCCACCCTGGTTGCGTTGGTTATTTTGATATTGGGGCTGCTGTTGTTGTGCGTACACATGCCCTTGAGCATTGGGGGGATTCTGAGGAGCCGCAGGTGCGGGAGCAGGTTGCGGTGGATAGTATGCAGGTGGAGCTGGAGGTGGTCCAGTTGCCTGTTGGGGTTGTTGGTACCCCTGAGCTGGTGGAGGTGTGAGGTTAGCCGGTGCAACCGGTTGTGGGTAATGCATGGGCTGTTGTGGAAACTGCATGGGGTTTTGTACCGTAGGTTGAGCATAGTATGTAGGAGGTACATATGCTGATGGCGCTTGGCCATAACAATGTTGTGGACAAGAGGGTCCATGAACATGATGGGTCTGGTTTGTTTGAGCATAAGAAGTTGTCGCTCCGGAACTGGATGTAGCCCTAGAAAGGTCTGGGGCGGGCATGGTGCTCACCATACTGAAAGGTTTTGCTTGCGGTGTAATTTGGCCAATAATGCCATCAACGGCATGGGATGCCCCCGGTGTGTCACCGCGTGCAGAGTCACCTCGTGGGGCGTCAGGTATGATGGTGTATAGGTAACCTGACTGGGCATAGATAAGGTCAAACTGTTGGGCCTTAAGGATGGCCTCCTCTTCAGACTGGGGTCTTTCGGATGCTACATCCTTCGCAATGAGAGGAAGGAGGGATTTAAGGAACCAGTCTAAAAAGATTCGGTCGTCTAATTTGATCTTGCATAGGCTTCGGCGCCGACGCCAATCATGGATATGGTCAGTGATGTGCGTGGCCGTGTTCTGTCTGCAAGACAGTAGGATTTCGACGCCCGCATCATAGCGGACCGGTAGCTGAAAGAACTGCAGGAAGGTCGAGGCAAGGGAGGTAAATGTGGAATGCGTCCCATGGGGTTGCTCGATATACCATTTGGCTGCAGAGCCAGTGAAGGTGCGCTGTAATAAACGGAGGCGGACAGAGTCGTCCACTATGGAGTTGGAGGAACACCATAAGTGGAAAGACATGATGTGGTTCTGGGGGTCTTCTCCGGCCTTTCCCTCAAACTTAGGGATGTCAGAGGGAAGCTTAGTTGGCATATGGGGCCAAGCAGGGTCATGCCTGATGGGGTCATTTGTGAGCCTAGCTAAATCTGGCAGGTTGAGACTTGCCATGTATGGTAGACTAGCGGATGTGGTGACCGGAACCGGGACCTGCCTAGCCATTGTGGTATGGTGTAGGGGTCCAGTAGCGCCTATAGGTATGCTAGGTATGGAGGGTATGTGCCCTCCAAAAGGTGTGGCCTGATATGGGTTAGCACTCCCAAGTGCAACTTGGGTTACACTTGGGTTAGGAATCGCACTAGGGATTCCTGGTATAGCACTACCGAGTGCAATATGGGTTACACTTGGGTTAGGAATCGCACTAGGGATTCCTGGGATAGCATTCCCAAGTGCAACAGCAGTTACACTTGGGTTAGGAATCGTACTAGGGATTCCTGGGATAGGGTTTGTGGAAACCGAAGGGGGTATGACCCCCATGTTGGGCATGCCCATGACAGGTGGTGGTCCTGTGTTAGGCATTCCTGAATGTGGAGTGGTACCCATATTGGGCATACCCAAGGGGGTGGATGTTGTCATGGATGGTATTCCCGCAGAAAGGTCTGCTGATGTCTGACCTATGGTTAATGTAAATTGTGGATCATCTGGTGTTCCAGACATAATTGTGGTTGGTGGTAACTCTGTGGGGTTTTCGGATTCTACCTCCAAATAAAAGGTGAAGTGGGGTATGTCAGAATCGGATGACCGTCTAGATGATCGACGATGTGTCGAATCAAGGGATAATGCTCTGCGTCCGTGACGTGGAGAGCCAAGTGGACTAAACTCTGGGAGTTCGCCCTGTAGACGACGAGAACGTCTAGAATTCTCAATGGTGAGAATATGTTTTTTATGTAAAAATTTGTTTTAAGTATCAGGTGGTGATATATATGTAAAAGACTCAAAACCCTAATGCAACCAAGGGTGCAAAAAGGGGAGTGAAAAAAGAAGGCTCACAGGCCAAAAAATCAATCCTCAAAAAATGCACTTATTCTAGCAGCTGTGCTACAATAAGTGGAAGAATGCAACAACCGGTCAGAATACCAACATGCAAGCGGCTCCTAGAAAAAATAGGTGTAACTAGACTCAAAAGGTGGTAAAGATCATGCAAACACCTAATCTAAAAGTATTGTGACTCAAACAGACGATATCCCCTGCAAGGTGATGAAATCCAAGTCAGACAATATGAATGTAGAGACAACGGCTAGATATCCCCCTACCGGGAGGGACACCGGGTAATCAATCCTAAAAAGACAGGCTACTAGGATACTCCGTTCATGACGCGTCGAGAAAAGGTAAATCTGCCGTTTGGTCCTTTGATCGCAATATCCCAATACAGGGATATCCCGAGAACTGCGAATGGTAGCCCTTCGGTTACTGAATGGGTTTCGGTATCCCACTCAGGCTTCCGGAACCATCCTCGCGACTTCAACCCTCCTAGGGGAGAGGCCTTCCCACAAACCGGTTGTGACCACGCCAAAAAGTACTAAGAGATTTTAGCTCCCTAATTGGACAACTTCTATGTCTCAGATGTATGAACTGAGGGGTGTTATTGGAACACCTATCCCCCCAATACTACCTAGCTACAAGAATTCTTTTCGTGTTCCCCAAGTGGGGTTAAGAGTGTGTTCAAATTAGGGTAAGTTTTAAGTCTTAGTTCAATTAAGTGATCGTGTGAGTGCACGTGAGGTGTTGTAAACTGAACTTGAAAAAATTAAATGCTTTAAGGGAAATTTTCAAAAAATAAAGGACTTTTCGAAAATACAAAGCAAATATTTAAGACTTTTTTCACTAAAAGGAATTAATGTGCTTTTCAAAAAATAACTCAAAAAATAAAGGATTTCTTGGATTTATGAAAGCAAATAATAAACTCCTTTTTAAAAGAAATAAATGGATTTCTTCGTTTCAATAAAAAATTGCTAAGGGCAAGATTCTAAAGAAGTAAACAAGAAAAAATTTGAATCTAGATAAAGAATGCAAAATGAGTCTTTCTTTCACTTTCTTGAAAATTTTTAAAAAGATTTCTAGGTATGCACTTTTAAATAGTAAAAAAAAATTTTTAAATCTGTAAACTATGCAGAATTTAGTACTGTAAAAAAAAAAAAAAAAAATGTGCTATGGGCAGAAAGTACAGTAAAAAATATTTTTCAAAATCGGGATGGCCGAATGAAAAAAATTCAGCCGCGCGGGTTTTGGACGAACAGCCGCGATGGGCCGCGCGGGTTTTGGCCGAACAGTCGCGATGGACCGCGCGGGTTTTGGACGCACAGTCGCGATGGACCGCGCAGGTTTTGGGCGCACAGTCGCGATGGACCGCGCAGGTTTTGGGCGCACAGTCGCGATGGACCGCGCAGGTTTTGGGCGCACAGTCGCGATGGACCGCGCAGGTTTTGGGCGCACAGTCGCGATGGACCGCGCAGGTTTTGGGCACACAGTCGCGATGGACCGCGCAGGTTTTGGGCGCACAGTCGCGATGGGTTGCGCGGGTTTTGGACGCACAGTCGCGATGGACCGCGCAGGTTTTGGGCGCACAGTCGCGATGGACAGCGCGGAAAAAGGCCGCGAAGCCGCGGTGTGCAGCGCGGAAAAACACAGAAAAGTCGCGATGGACCGCGCGACTGTCTGGAAAAAGGCCGCGAAGCCGCGGTGTGCAGCGCGGAAAAACACAGAAAAGTCGCGATGGACCGCGCGACTGTCTGGAAAAAGGCCACGATGGACCGCGCGGAAAAATGCAGAAAAGTCGCGATGGACCGCGCGACTGTCTGGCAAAAAGCCGCGAGGCGGAAGCCGTGCACGGAAACCGAGAAACGAACGCGAAAATTTAAAATTTAGGGCTGTTTTTTGGGGCCAAATCTCAGAACAGCAATGGATCTGCTGTCTAAGATGGCAGATCTATGGATCTAATGGTTAAAAACTCATAAAAACTAAGATTTAATGGCAAAGCTAGAGATCTAAAGTTCAAACCAAAGCGGAGTCGCCAAAACTGTTGGCTCGGTTTTGCAACCAAGCTTAGTGCTATGGGCACCTACTAACTAGTAGTAGCAGTTTCAATAGAAATAAAAACAATAAACTAAATAAACAATACTTTTCATGGATCTAAGCAAGAATCTAAGCAAATAATGTAAACATTTCAAAATCAAGAACAAGAAACATAATAAATAATTTTTTGTATTGAAAAGTGGGGGGGCAAGCAAGTGCTTGCGATATTACCTTCAATGGTGAAGGTTGATGTTGAGCAACTCCCAAGATGAGTAGCTCCAAACTCCAATAGGTCTCTTTCTCCAAGGTTGCTTCAATGGCTAAAAGTGCTCAGGGGAGATTTCAGCAGCATAAGGATGAGATAATGGAAGGATGTGAAATGAGGAGCCCCTACCACCTTTTTATAGGTTTTGGTGGTGAGGAATACCATTTGTGGTTTTGTGGAAACCAATGGTATTGACCAACATAGTTTAGGTATTTTTCCCTCCTTTTTCCTTTTTTGAATAAAAATAATATTTTAATTCCCTTTTTAATATTTTTGGGAATTTGGACCCTTTTTGAGGGTTTTTTATGATTTTCTTGGAAAAATAATCTTTTTTAATGGAAAAAGGGGTGTACTAAGGTCTTTTGGTGACCTTTTGTTGGTTTCAGAGGCTCAGATGGTGGAAAAGTGGACAAATGGGTCATGTGAGTAAGGGAATGAGCTAGTGAGCACTTTTTAGGTGTTAACACCAGCTAACACCATACCTTGCAAAAATATGAACAACTCGACGATCTCCACACTTTGTTTCACGTG
Organism: Larix kaempferi; assembly: GCA_027924585.1. Classification (NCBI taxonomy): domain Eukaryota; kingdom Viridiplantae; phylum Streptophyta; class Pinopsida; order Pinales; family Pinaceae; genus Larix; species Larix kaempferi. Next base: position 3,379,971 of record BSBM01000455.1, read on the forward strand.
AAGTTGGCCATGAAGTCAGCCATCGAACAATCCACTACAAGAATAGTTATGGAGGCATTAATACCAGGCCTTGGTTGGAGAACCTATCAACGCATACAATCACTATAATATTAATTACCATAAATTCTTTTTTCGCTGGTTCGTAAAACTTAGAGTTAGGGTATCAAACTATATTTGGTAGTTAATATTACATGGTTTCATAAGTCAGGCTTATTGCCTTAGCATCGTGCGTATAGTATATGATTGCTTAGTTAACCATAACCGCAATATTTAGTATTGCTTTAGGATGGTATTAACTTTAGACCATGCATATATTATCACGCAATTGATCATTGAAATATTTCCAACCTATGGGTTCGCGCAAGGTAGAAAAAATACGTATGATTTTAACATAGGTTCTATGCACATAATATTTATATAGGTTAGTGTTTATAGTTCCAAACTTTAGTATATTCATATTTTCACTTTTGCATGTTCCTATATAGGTATAGGATCATTTAAATATATATATGGTAATACGATTATTACCAATGTATGCTCTTGATATGGACAATGTATATAATAAAATGTTGTGATTTTTCCAATATTGGGTCATTAAATATGCTTGGGATCTATGTGAATTTGGTCAAGCTTCTAAGTAGAGTATCTTACTATTTGATTATTCAATAGCTAAACATTGATTTCCATAAGTTTAAACAATGTTTATAAAGTCAAACCAAACAAGTGATGTAGAGGCATATTACATAAAGATATTCATAAAATACCTGAATAGAATTTTGAAGCGAATAGTCTTCTACACTTTCATGGTGATAACTTAAAAATATCATTGTGATGTTGTTTAATAAACTGAAAAAGAGTTCAGCAGGTCTCTATCAGAATCTCTTTCTCTTACATGTCTTCTACAAGTAGAATTTCAGGAACATTAGCTAGTAATAGCTAAGTAAGCGTTTGGGCTCTTCAAGGACCCCTTCATCACAGAAAAACAATCTTTTAGCCTCTAGAAAACAAAATGCATAACATAGAACGAATGTGATGTTAGACATACAACAAGTTTAATTCTGATGTGACGATAAGGACTTACAACTTTTGAATACATTCTTTAATCTAACAACTGTTAATCTGGTGTGATTTATGAGTAAATTAAACTATTAGTCACTAACGTTAGTTGTTATGAGTTGTTATCATTAAGTACGTTGTTTAATGTTTAGTTGTGTTGAAGTTAACACTTTTAGCCAAGCAACGCAAGCATTTAATGCTATCTAAAAATTTTAAATTTTTGTGAAATTTTGGGGTTGTTACATATACTGTTTAAATTGTTTAAAGATTTTATTTTTTGGTTATCAGCTTAGCTAAACTATTGAATGGTATTCTGATCTAGATAAATTAGTTTCTACAGTTTTATTTAATGAATGAGATAAAGTAAGTGATTGAACAAAATATCTTCCAGTATTTTTCCTTTCGTCATAAGACGATGTACTCTAGTACATGAAGTGTATACTTGAAGACGAGTTTTATTAGTAACATAAGTTTATATTTCAAATCAAATGAAATATTTTCATGATTTTCCTACTTTTACAACATAGAAAATTTACACTTTATACCATAGTGTTTCAGGTTTTGTTATTAATATAAATGCATCTATGCTAGTTTCTGTAAAAACATATATCAAAAAACATATAGGGTTTCATCTCAAAAAACAATTCAAAATTTCTACTTATACATCTTTTGCAATTTGTAAACTTCTAGTTATACCTACTATTCTTTCCATAAGACAAATAATATTTAAAATAACAGAGTCTATATGCTTTACATCATTTTCGTTCGGAATGCTAAGCACTAAGTATTTATCCTAAATACTTTACTGCTCATCAAAACATACCTTGGATTTATCAATCCAAAAACCCTAAACTACAAACTTATCATTTATTAAATTTCCCTAAAAGTATTACAGTATTCTCTTACATAGAACTTACAAGTTACAAATCCTTTTTGAATGAACACAAGTATAATACAATAGTATTATAAAGCAATGTTCGACATTCCCATTAATACAAACATTCGTGTAACACATTATCTTATCATCTCAAAACAGTACTGCATGTATTTAAAAGCATACAATAGGAGCTTAGCCCCGAAATCCTTTTAACACAAACTGAGTTTATCTTCACCAAACATTCAGATCGAGACCTGTACAGGCTCATCTGAGGTTAACCCTAAAACTTAAGAGCATTATTAAAACTTTAAATACTTTTGCAAACTTTAACTGAGAGATGAGGGCCGATTCTCTAGTCAGAAGCGCTCACCCAACACAAGTTTAGACCCATACAAACAGAAACGAATGCAATGACGAACCCAAAAACTTTAGACCCTGTAGATAACCGGGTCACTTGTATTTCTAAGACTGGAAAACAAATATAAGCATCAAGTATTCAACAAGGTATCGCTTTATAAACAAGATAACCAGCATATGATGAAAAAAAAGGGTCGAGTCTCATTACGAGCTCACCATGTTGTAAAGCCTTATGGCTTAACCTTTCAAACATTAAAACCGCAAAAACCTTTAACACAACATTATCCTTTTATAACTAATTTCGTAAAGACCCAAAACAACATTTTGCAAGTCACGGGCTCGAGTCTCGGCTCGCCCAGTTACCATTGTTTTAAATAAAATGACAGTCAAACTATTAAATTTAAACATTTAAACACACAAGGGTTCAAATCCTGTAGGCTCATCATGCATTACTTAAAACCAGAATTAGGGTTTATCCCTTCATCTACGAAAACAGAACATCAATAATATTTATACACCGAGACTAGATTCATAAAAAAAATAAAAACGTAACATTGTATTTATATAATGTAAATCTTACATCACATTCTAACTGTCGGTAGGATAAATAAGTATCATGTACAAACCCCTTCCCTATTAACACTACAAGCAAGAAAAACAACTTGGGTATTTACCCAGTAAAACAACGGTTGCAGAAACGAAGCCTAAAACCATCTGACCAGTGGAGTTGCACTGATGAAGGGAAACCAAAACATATCACCCTATTGATAGTTGAACCGAGTCTATCTGATGCTTGCTAGTGGAGTCAAACCCTTGAAGTTTGTCCCTTCGTTGTTTACAAACCTCACCGCGGTTGGTAACAGCATAACCCTGTCACGAAAGTAAGAACCAGGTTAAAAACGAAACAAGAAAGCTCAACATTTTAATTGAAAAAAAATAAGGGTTTAAAGACTATACATGAAGCTTACCAGTTTACTTCTCAGAGCCAAGGAAGGAACCAAAAGGTAATTTAGAACTCACCCTATCTACTAGTTTCAAGACTCCTCCAATTCTGCCTTCAAATGCAGATTCGGTTACATGACTAATCATTTGACTAATGACTAATCACTTGTATATATTTTTCTAGAAAACCAACTAATAAATTTAGGAACTGATACAAATATTTACATTAAGGAATTGACTTCCTCATAAAGTGCCAAGACCCCTATTTGGGATGGTTATCCAAGTTAATCTATGAGCCTATGCTCCTGCATCATTGGAGAATATGATTAAGATGAAAGGCTCAGTGTTTATGAGAAAATATCACATGAATTATTCTCCCATATAGGAAAGCCACATACTTTGTTTATCCTCTCACATTGGGTGTATGATATGTCATCAGAATACCTCTCGTCCAGATGGTAGCAGTGTTGTAATTGGCATGTTTTAACTGTATGTGTTGATATATTATTATGACAGATCTCTGATCCTAGAGGTTGGAAGTCACAGAGGTTGGAAGTCATGACGAGAGATTGTTTGATTGTACTATTGGGTAGAATGGTGTTTCCATGGTTTAAATATTTGAAGAATCCAACCTCTATTGCAAACTTGCTAGTTATGCATAAATATTACTCATGATTGGATGGTTACTTTTTCTAGAAATTTACATTGTAGTCATTGAATGGGAAAGGGAATCACATGTACAAATAAAGAAGTGGGAGAACCATGGTTAAATGGAGGTATGTACATCGTGATCCAAGTATGGATATTTATATAAATATGCCCATAATTGTTTGATGAATGGATAAGGAGTTATGTGCATAGGGATTGATTGTTGGCTTGTATATAGTTACATATACATGCTAGCACTTGATGGACAAGGACTGGGTATACATGCCATAACTGTTGAGAAGAAATATCCATGTAACTCATCATTCACTAGGTTTTTTATCTATTTATATTTTTGGATTATTGGTTTATATAGTGAGGTGCAATTTTTTTATTATTCCCATTTATTCCTTGATTTGATAAATGCTGGAAAAAATTATGATTAATAGTGGATCACAATTCCATTGTTTCTTTGCTTGAATTATCGAATCTCCATTGTAAATATTCTTAAGCTACGCAAGGACTTTGTTGATGATTGGATGTTTACTCACTTCGGTAGTTCAATTATTCGTTTCAATTGCCAAAAGCCTCACGACTTGGTAATAGTGGTGAATTCTTTGGATTGGTTGATGTCTGCTCCTAGAAGCCTAATTTTTTCCCTTTTTGACATATTTTCCATCTAGAGGTGTGTAATCATAGACATTTAGTGGGTCTATATTAACCAAACATTGCTTCATTTTAAAATAAAACTTTATAGAAGTGAGCCATGGTTGAATCCACTAATGTTTTGAGAACAATGCAATGGGTAGTAATGAGTCAATGTCCTTGCAACTCATAATCCAATTGAACATTTTGCATAATATAATTGAACATTATATGCATATATAGGCTTAAGCCTCCTTCACACGACAAGGTCAGTCAAAATAACGAAATTTTATCAAAGATTTATGATAATTTCTCATTGCTTAGTTGAGATACAATGGTTTACTTTAAGTAATAGTTATGTTTGAGCATAATTGACCTTCTAATTTCTTGCTTTGTCGATAAATTTCATATTTGTAAACATCAAAGAAAAATAACTTTTACCATGGGAATATTTTGCAGGAACTGATACAAAATGGCCAAGCGTTGTAAATGGGAGATGATCATGGATCTTGAGGTTCAAGACATCAAAGACATGACCACGTTTTCTGGTAAAGACTTAGTTTGGACTGAAATTCATCGTGAAAACATGAGCGTTGATTGCGTGGCTTCAGTCCCTTCACATATACTTCCCAACTTTATCAAAGGGGAGGAAGCAAACCCCAACACTCCATGTACTTTATTACGGAAACAAAACAAAAAACCAGGAAAAAGGGCCAGCGCTGCCTTGCGATATGAACTGTAAGTATTTCAAAATTGCATTGTGTATATATTGACATTGAGATTACATTTATCACTCATATGTATTAATGTTTCCAAGTTTTTGTTGTAGTTATCATTGTTCATTTGTCCCAGAGGACAAAAGAGGAGAGCAGTCGACTAAACGAAAGACCTCATTTGTGCAGAAGAGGGGTTGCCATTGCCATTTTATTGTGAAGGTGATGGTTGAGTATCATGATTTAGCAATATTGATGTACAACATGTATGAGCATGAGGATGGGGAAGGATGGCCTTGTCATGGCCAACGCGATAGTTCAGGTGATGCTAGAGCCTTGCATATGCCAAAACTTTCAAGGGACATTGTTGCTTATGCAGAGAGTTGTTTCTCTCTCGGAGTGTCCATTGATACAGTTTATAAAATCCACATCAAGAGACATCTTAACATGGATGCAGATGCTTGGGATAGGGATTTCTTCCTATCCATGAAAGATACTGTCAACATATACAATCGGTTGTCAAAGGGAAATTACCAACTCCACCAAAATGATGAAATGAGTGTCAATCTTTGGTATCAAAAGAATCATGAAGATTTTTCTTTTACCAAAATCCCAACAATGCAGAGGTCCCTTTTATAATAGGAATTGAGACAAAGTGGATGTTAGAGACAATGGTGAAGCTATCCCATAATAGCTTAATAGCCATGGATTCTACATTCAGTACAAATAAGTACGAGGTAAGTCGGATGTCGATGATTGTTTCAATATACATTTTTAAGTTGGATCCATTCAATATGATTGATGACTTATTTCTGAATTTACATGTTCTTTGAATTTGATAGTACCAACTGTATACACTGGTGGCATTTGATGAACAACAAAGTGGGGTGCCAGTTGCATGGGTGGTGGCATCACGGAATACATCAGAGGATATTGCACTATGGTTGGAGTAGCTAATGCACATGTGTCATCAAATATGTCCCGATTGGAAAGTTAATGCCTTCATGGTTGATGATGCATTGGCTGGAATCAATGCGCTGAGGTAAAATCAATATTATTATGTTATAATGAGACTTGCATTTATTATAAAAATGTGTCATTAAATTGCACTTATTATGGCAGGAGGATCACAGGGTGTGCTGTGATATTGTGTATTTGGCATGTTTGGAGGGCGTGGTTAAAAAATGTAAATCGGTTGGCCACAAATGCAATAAAAGCGAATGAGATGTTCAATGAGTTAGGTCGCATCATGAAAGACTCTCAATGTTGAAGTGGATGACGCAGTCAAATTGTTTTTTAGAAAATCCACAGATGAACAAAAGTTCTTAGACTATTTCAAGAAGAATTGGGTTGTCGATGATAAGATTCATAAGTGTACAAACCCTTACTATTGTTTCCGTTTTAGCTTTTCCTTAAGATGATATACTGGGACTAACATGGTTCTTTGCATCTAGGGATGTGGGTGAAAGGTTGTTGAGATTTTCCTCATGCAAATCAGGAAACCAATAATGCAATGGAGTCATACCATTGTTATTTGAAGACAAAATTTCTATCTGACCGAAGGAAGAAATGTGCTCGTAGAATGTACTGGTTGTTGTATATTCTCCTAACAATTGTTGAACCTTGCTATCGGTTCAAGGAAATTTTGAAAAAAGAAGGATATATAAACAACTACAATAAAGAGAAGCAACCTGAATCATCAGTGGAAAAAGAGAGTAGAATTCCAGATAGTGATTGCTACCCACACGAGAGCACAACCCATGCTTACTGGGTGAGAAGTCAAATAGATCGTGATAATAGATACCTTGTCACCTAGTATCACACTTTATAGCATGTGAATGTCCATGGTCTACTCGTGGCAACATTTTCAATCATGTTATAAAGATCAATTGCCTATATTTGCAGTCAAGAAATTCAGAGTCATCACTTGGTCAAGATGCAGTGGCTAACACATTGAATGACCCGCCCAAAATAAGTATAGATCCCAATATCCTTGATGAAACCGACATGAATCTTATGCCCACTGATATTATTGATGCAGATGTCGAGGCACTTCATATGGCTAGAGAGGAATGTTTAGGAAACTACGGTTTCTTCAAAACAACCCCCCTACTACTTTGAGCAAGATGAACGAGTTGAATGGTTTGCTCGATAAAATTTTGGATGATGATTTTGACTTCACACCTGGTTTGGGTGCTCTTGATTCATCTTTAAAGAGGAAGCAGAGTTTCCTTAGCCCTACAAAAAACAAAGAAGAAAGAAACAAAACAATGGATTGGAAATTGATTTGAATGTCCATGCTTCTAAATATGAACCATTTGAGTTTCAATACCTCAATAGGCGGGGACATCCTCGATCAAATAATGCAGTCCCTATGGATCCAGGTTAGTTCCATAGCTTGATTAGAGTAATGTTTTTGGATTAGTGTATTTGATCATCACCATTCTTTAACAAGTGGTGTTTTGATGTTTGCAATGACGCAACAATCCACAACCATGGTGACAAACCAAGGCCAAAGGGAGACACAAGGCCATCCAAGTAACCTACTATGACAAGTACCTTTATAATTTGTCAAAGATGTATACTATTTTGTACTTTGTTCAATCTGTATTTTTGAATTCTATATTTTTAGGGCACCACTTTAAATAGTCTACATGTATTTATTTGTTTTTCAAGTTTGAAGAAATAACATGACTAATTGTTGCTTTGCAAAAGAATTCCAATCAAAATGGGAATTGGAATGTTATAATGCTACATCCTAAAGTTGAATGTAAGATGGTAATATGAGATTTGGGTTCCTCCAGTTAGTAACATGGCCTCATTTGAATTTTTGAAATGAATAATGAAATTTGGTTTAGACTACAATTAGAAATACTACAATAACCAATGTTGTTGAAATGCATGCAATATGGAAGTTGTCTAGGGAAAGTAACTGATCTTTCAGCAAGGACGCCTAGAACATCCTGCACTTTCTTCTCAGTGATGGATCATCAAAGAGCAAAGACTTGTTTCATTACCATCCAAAAAATTAGATTACGGGCCTGTATTTAATTTTAATCTTAATCAAAGCAGGCAAAATCAGAATATTTTCTTATTTATTAATCTCTATGGGATAGTCAAATTGTATTATTATCAAGCTTGTAAGCTAGTTTTCAAAGGTCTCAGAACTGAGAATTGGCATTCCTTATTGAGGTAGGCAAGATTTTGCCACCTAAAAATGACTTTGTGAATTGTGTATACTTTGTTGATCCCTTCAAAGGAAAAGAATAAGAATTTCAAAAAGTTCTTTGCAGCTTCTATTAGCATAAAACTATTGTGTGTGATGCTTAGCTTGTTTTTCTACTGAGGTGCTTTGTACATGTGTATTTTTTGTCATCAAATATTCTAGTAAATGGTTCAAACACATTGCCAACTACAACCCTTTATTTAATATACCATTTACACTAACCCATGGGATTTTATGGCAATGATGTGCTTCCATGGATTATCCATATGGATCAATAGTTTGAACTTCTTACTACATTTTATCTTGAACCAGAATCCTACTAGTGGTACTAATGGGTGCTCAAAACAAGGCTCATGGGAATGACATAGTCATGGGGTTAAATTATGGGTGAATTAATGGCATAATATGAAAATATATGGACCAATAACTATTTAATCCAACTAATCCTGTTCAACTATATATGTAATACAATATGCAACACTAGTGACTATTTACTCAATTCAACATATTAGATGATGATCAATTTGTATAATTTTTTTATTCTTATGCAATCTGATTCAAGAGTGGTCGGTTAATTACAGTGGGCAGTGTTCTGATAAATTCTGAATTTAACATTTCCGAAAACTTAAAAAGCTATAGTGGGTAGTGTTCTCAATATTCATAAATATTAAACAAGCTGTTCAAATGTGAAGAGGGAAGACTAACCAAAATATTGTCAGTTGATAATTAGATGCATTTTCACTTACAAAATGCAACTAGTAAATAATCAATTGCATCCTTCAAGGTATCTAAAAATGCTAAAATTATATTTTGAGTATTTTTTGGACATTATTGCAGTGCGGACTACATTAAGGTAATGTCTCCTTTTCTCTGTACATATTTGATTTTTCTCTGTTTTCTCCCAAAAAGAAGAAGTTGCAATTAGTTCGCAAGAGGCTAGTCCAATCAGATGAGACAAGTTGCCATGGAAAAACAAAATTAATTTCATTCTTTGGCATAACAACAATAGAAATAAACTGGTGTTTTCTTCACATGAATATACTTTTCATAAGCATTATACAGTCCAGAATCGTCTAGAATTGTCACTGGTCTAAGAGTTACTGAATAAAGATTTTCTCTCAAAGAGCAGTGGGCATACTACATTTGCAGAGTCTTATTTTCCATTACGTCAGCAATTGTGGAAGTCCTAAAGAGCAATTTCATCCAGTTCTGGGTTGTTATACAAATAACCTATATAATCAAACAGAGGGTAGTAACAACTTTTTTTTAAGTCTAACAATTTTCTTTCAAGTGTGGCCATAAAGGGCCACATTAACATTAATTCCATGGCCACACTAACATTAATTCAACTCTTCATTTGCATAGTTATGATTGAATTTGGACAAATATAAATCCATCTAAAATCATGTTCTATTAAGTACAGAGAGGGATAAAACAAAGTGAGACACAAACTTTTTGATGTTTAAACTATCTAAGATGAAAATTTATTTTATTATTATAATTTTATTTATTTATAATCCTTGCATAGTGATATGTCTCACCCCTGGTCAGCTGTAGAATGCACATGGCTTCTCTCAATGCAACCAGAATTACAACCCAACGTGGCTATGAATTTCTATTTAATTTAAATTTTGTTTATGGATATTGCGTAACATGTTTTAGATATTGATTGAAGTAATGTTTGGTAAATCAAATTAAATTTTATTTAATTTAAATTTCGTTTACTTTCATATCCATAATATATATATATATATAAAGTTAGTTGGCTTATTATGTATCATTTCATACAAGGTATAGGGTAATACACAATTACCATATAATTTACGTGAGTTATTAACGTAGTTATGTAAATAGTTGAATTAGATTTAGTTTAAGGTAATGTAGAGACTTACAATGGTTGTGGCTTTTAAAAGGATTGACTTAGTTTCATAACTAGTTGGAGTATATTAAACTAATAGTGTAATTTTATAAATTGTATTGTATAAGGACACCATTTTATGCTAAATTTTGTATTTTTTAAGCTTGCTCTTAGTAAAATTATGCTGAGTAATAAGACAATTATGGTAGTTGTTAAGAATGGAATTTAAGTAGTTTAATAAATTTGCTTTCATATATCGAAATTGTTAAAGCTATTTTGTTTAGTTTAACATATGTAAATATATAATTAATTTTGAAAATAAATTGTTAGGGAAGGGCGTATGATAAAAACTCTATACAATAATTAAGGGAATCATGATATGTGGACCGGATTCAACATTTTTCTAGTCATGTTTTCTTAATGTTGAAGAATATTATTACACGACCTTCACATTTACCTAGGAAAAATATCAACAATTGCTAAGTCAACATGGCAATGAAATGCCTCAATTTGAAGTGGCCATTTAATTGTAGATGACATAGGACACCTTGCATAGTGATGGGAAGTGCAGTTAATCCTTGAGTCAAACATAGAGCTGAGGATAATGTTTTAAAAAAAAATGTGGTCCTGTATGTTCGTTACATATGGTATCAAAGCTAGTTTCGACACTCGGACAAGTGTCCACTATGCTTAGCTAGTAATGTTAATTATGATTAATTTTTTTACATGATAAGTGTTGATGCTTATGCTAACGTATGTTGACAGGATGGAATCTGGCAGAAGCGGTGGTAGAAGAGGAAGGAGAGGTCGGACTCGTGGAGTCAGGACACATAGTGCACGCACCCCTTCATTTCCTCCTTCATCATCGCGAGAAAATGAAGAAGTTGTGATCCCTGCCAGTGAATTCATGAACATGATGCGATCTTTCCAATGGATGACAGACACTTTGGTCACCCGGTTGGAGCAAGTTGGGAAAGGGAGTTCAACTCCAAGGACTGTGGTGCCAGCAACTCCACCTAAGACTGCCCAACGAGAATTGGAAAAAGTCAAATTTCCAGAATTTCATGGTGCCTTGGATGGCACAACGGCGAAGGCATGTCTGGAAAATATCACCATGTGTTTCGATATGCACACATATTCCTCCAATATGAAGGTGCGTATGGTGATTATACAACTGAAGGGAAATGCTCTATTGTGGTCGAAGATCATTCTGTCGCGGCTGGGATTAGAGCTTGGAGAGATTTCTTAGGAGATATTTGAGGAACATTTCCGTAAACAGTATATGTCAGAGGAGTTTCTAGAGAGACTGATGAATGAGTTCAATGGATTGTGACAAGGAAACATGACAGTACCGCAGTATGAGGTGAAGTTCATGGAACTTTTGCAGTATGCGCCACATCTAATCACTGAGATGTTGAGAGTGAACAAGTTCATTTATGGTATCAACTTTAACATCCGCACCAAAGTGCGCATCTTGATGCCACAAACTTTGCATGAGGTCGTGCAGCGAGCAATCATAGCAGAAGAAGAAATTACTGGAGGAAGTCATCAGTGACAGACTCGACCTGTGGAGCAAACTGAACAAAATTCTAGGACACAGTCAGGTTTTAATTTCAGGGCAAGGACAAATCGACGAGATCCTTATCCTAGAGTAGGACAACGGTATGGAGCTGTTGGTTCAAGAACTTCTTTTCGGCAATCAGTATCGCAGACTCAACAACATGGGATGGGCCTAATGCCCAGCGACCACAGAACCATGGGGGTCCTACTCGACCAATTCAACAGAAGCCAGCATCAGGAGGGGTGTGTTTGGAGGTGTGGAGGACCACATTTGCGGAGGGATTGTCCACAAGGTCATAAGGGGCCTAATCAAGGTCAAAGGCCAACAACTGTTGGTGACATGGGTAAGGAACACCGGATACACGCTGTAGTCAATCATCGACAGGAAGAGCATCAATATACAGTACTGGATACCACAGGTGTAATTAATGGCATAAAATTTTATGTTTTGATTGATTCGGGAGCTACTGAAAGATTCATATCACACAAGGAACTGATCCGAAGCAAGTTGATGGCAATCAACCAAGAACATTTTGACGTAGTCGAAATGGCATCCGGGATAACCCAAGGGTTAGGATCCTTAGTTCCAGACTGTGAGATTGACCTAGGAGTTTGTGTCACCAATTTTTCCTTGTATGCTACGGCATTGGGATCTTATGACATCATAACAGGGATGGATTGGTTGGGAGCCCATTCAGCAGTTTTAGACTCCAAGGAGAAGAAGTTGACATTTGTTGATGATTTGGGGCACTCATAAGTGCTATCAGGACCTAAGAGAGGAGTATCTTTGAGATTCATCTCTATGTTACAATTGAAGAAGAGTATGTGCAAGGGATGTTAGTTGTATGCTATAACAACTATAAATGAAAAATATGACATGGAAGATGTGAGTCAACATAGCATTTTGTCACAGTTCGTCGATGTGTTTCCGGAAAAAATGCCAGGATTACCACCAAGGAGGGAAGTTGAGTTCACCATTGATCTCAAACCAGGGACTGAGCCCATAGCTAGAACACCCTATCGTATGACTACACCTGAGTTGCAAGAGCTGTAAATTCAGCTTCAAGAATTGTTGGACCTTGGGTTCATCAAACCAAGTACATCACGTTGAGGAGCACCAGTGATTTTTGTCAAAAAGAAGGATGGATCTTGGAGGCTTTGTGTTGATTATCGGTAGTTGAACAAGGCTACGATCAGAAATCAATACCCTTTGCCGAGGATTGATGATCTATTTGATCAGATGAAAGGAGAAACAATTTTCTCAAAGATAGATTTGACATCTGGGTATCACCAATTGAGGATCAGAGAAGATGACATTCCCAAGATGGCATTTAATATGCGGTATGGCCATTATGAGTTTGTTATGGTACAGGTTGGACTATCGAATGCGCCGGGTGTTTTCATGAATCTGATGAATGGTGTATTTCAAAATTATTTGGAAAAATTTGTTCAGGTGTTCCAAGACGACATCTTGATTTACTCAAAGAATGTCGAAGAACACAAAGAGCACTTGAAGATGGTGTTGAGATGTTTGAGAGAGCATAAGTTGTATGCAAAACTATCCAAATGTTCATTCTTCCATACAGAGATACATTACTTGGGACATGTCATCTCAAGATATGGTATATTTGTTGATCCATCTAAGATTGAGGCTATTATGGAGTGGCCAACACTGACAAATGTGCATGAAATGAAAAGCTTTATGGGACTAGAAGGTTATTACTGAAAATTTGTAGAAGGGTTTTCCAATATTGTCGGTCCTATTACTGAATTGCAAAACAAGAAAATGAAATTTGTATGGTCTGAAAAGTGTGAGCAAGAATTTGTGGTGCTCAAGAAGCTGTTGACATCAGCTCCGATACTGAAGGTCCCAGACATGGAACAAGATTTCCTAGTTTGCACTAATGCTTCTAAGGAAGGATTGGGTGGAGTATTGATGCAGGACGATAGGCTGATTGTGTATGGTTCTAGGAAGCTAAGACCTCCTGAAGAGAATTATGCGATGCATGATTTAGAACTTGAAACAGTGGTATTCTTTGAAGCTTTGGAGGCACTACCTAGTTGGTAGGAAGTTTGAATTGAAGACAGATCATCATGGTTTGCAGTATATTTTTACTTAGAGTGACCTCAATGCGAGGCAGAGGAGATGGTCAGAATTATTGAGTGAGTACGATTTTGACATTTCATATATTCAAGGAACAATGAATAAGGTAGCAGATGCTTTGAGTCGACGACCCCGTATCTTCTCAGTATTACCGCTGACAACAAATCTGCAAGAAAAAGTCATGAAATTGCAGCAAGGAGATAGCTGGTACAAGGAAGTCAAGGTAGAACTAGAGACAAAGACTATGATGGTACCCATATATGAGGGTTACACATTTGATGATGATGGATTGCTGAGGTACAATAGGTGCATATATGTACCTAACAATGAAGAGATTTGAAATTTCATTTTGACTGAAGCTCATCGAGCTATGTATATGGCACATCCAGGAGTGAAAAAGATGTATACAGATCTAAAACCTTTGTTCTTTTGGCACAGAATGAAGAAGGATGTTATATGATTTGTGGAGAGGTGTCTAGAATGACAGCTAGTGAAGGCTAAGCATTGCCATCTAGTTGGACTGCTGCAACCACATTTCGTTCCCAAGTCTAAGTGGGAAGTGATATCCATGGATTTCATTGTGGGATTTCCAATGACCTCCCGGAGACATGATTCTATTTTTGTCGTGGTGGACACATTGACCAAAAGTGCGCACTTTATTCTAGTCAAAGCCACATATGAGGCACCAGAGATAGCATGAGTCTTTGTGAATGAAGTGGTGCAGTTGCATAGAGTACCTCAGAAAATTATTTCAGACAGGGGGTCAGTGTTCACTAGTAGGTTTTGGACGAGTTTCCAGGCAGCACTGGGTACTCAAATAAACTTCAGCACAACATATCACCCTAAGACAGATGGTCAAACCGAGAGGGTCTATCAGGTTTTGGAGGACATGTTACGTATGTATGTGATGGATCAGCAGAGGAAATGGGAGGAGTATCTACCATTGGTATAATTTTCCTACAACAACAGTTACCATAGTTCGATACAGATGGCACCTTTAGATTTTATGTATGGTAGGCCATCTTGGACACCCTTGAGCTAGGATCGTCTAGAGGACAGAGTCCTGGTGGGTCCATATGTGATCCAGGAGATGGAGGAGCATATGCAGACTTTCCATGCAAGGATTAAGGAAGCCCAAGATCAACAAAAGAGCTATGCAGATGCACACAGAATTGACAGGAGCTATGAGGTTGGAGATAGAGTCTTTTTGCGAGTTAGGCCACATAAAATATCTATCAAATTTGGCAAGGGAGCCAAATTGTCTCCAGGGTTTGTGGGACCTTTTCAAATCACTGAGAGATTAGGACCGGTTGCTTATTGCCTTGCATTTCCATCATCTTTGAATCGGATGCATGACCTGTTTCATGTTTCTATTTTACGCCACTATGCATCTGATCCATCCCATGTTATTGATTGGAGTCATTTGCAGCTGTCAAACGAGGGGGCCATCATGGTTGAGCCTGTTTGTATTTTGGAGCGATGCACTCGACAGCTTCGGCGTCGAGTGGTCGATCAGGTCAAAGTTCAGTGAGATAGCTATAGTCCCACCTCTGCAACCTGGGAAGACACACCCGATATGCGTAGACAGTTTACATACTTGTTTTAAAACTTCGGGACAAAGTTTCTTGAAGCAGGGTTGTATGTAGTGCCCTATTTTTGTGTTACTCTGCAGACTTGATATATTTGTGACCTATTATTATTTGAGGGCATTCAATGATGAATGACCCGGTTGTGCGTATGTATTTTTCATAGACTATGTGATGTCATTTTCAGGACATTCGATTTTGAATGCTCCAGATAGATATATGTGTGATATACATGTGTGCTGCTATTTATTAAATTCAATGATGAGACTACATTATTCAGTTAAAATATTAATGTTATGGTATTTATGACAATGAGTATGATGTCATGGTTTTAGTGATTTTTGTTCTATATAACTCCTGTGTTAAGAATTCACGCGATATGATGCGATAACATGATTAGGCAAATACTTACATGTGTTGATTACATGATTTCTATTAGAATTGATGTTGTTATAATTCACAAATAAAATGTTGTTGAATGATTACTTTATACATGGATCATGTACTCTGATGTATTGTTGAGTACGACTTGTAGAGAAGGTACAAGTGCTAGTCGGCATGTTTCGCTGCAGCCTCGAATGAGCCATAATTGAAAGATAGGTGTTGACAACTTGATGAGCATGAATGCAATTGACAAAATCCAGGTAAAAGGATTTGATGTACATGTGTACATAGACTCAGAATGAGCCAATACATTCACATGTGACGTCAATTTATAGTTTTTTTATTACATCTAATGGATGAAAATTTAATGCATGGCATTGATGTGTAGGTATTGGCAGTGATTTACAATCGACCCACATCAGGAGACGGGGCTAATGATGACACCAGTTAATTCTAGCCAATGTCGATGCGATGAGTTGTCATGAGCGAGAGAGGCTCCAACTCATCAGGTGCGTGTTTCTGTGAGGGTAGGCCATTGTACAGTCACACGAGGTATATGTAACTGGGGGGCGCGGAATAAGGACTCAGCCTTATTCCCTGGGAACCACTGAACCTTGTCAGGGTAGACAGGTTGAGTTAACGATGTCTCAACCATCGTATTGTATCCCCACTTGAGACATCATCGAAAGACATGCGAGAAGCATAGAGCCGGCTTGATGTCTCTGGTTGCAATGGAAATGTGACGGCTAAATTAATAAATAATAAATGGGATGGGAAAAATAAAATTAATAAAGATAACGATTAAACTAAAATTAAATTAAATAATAATAATGAATGAATCATAAAATAATAATTATGATTAAATACTAATAGGATAAACAATTAAAAAAATACTAATTTGAGAAAAGGAAAAAAATAATAGAAAGAACAAAAAAGAGGAAAATGAATAAAACTTCAAATTAAGAAAAAGAAGAAAAGAAAAAAAACATAAAGCAATCAAAAAGAAGAAAGAAAAAAAGAAAAATCAAAATAAAAAAAATAATAAAGAAGGAGAAAAACATTGAACAGGGTGATCTTCTCTTTTGGATCTTTTGGGAAAGAGAAAAGAAATTGAAAAAACATTTCGTGGATGGGTGTATGAGAAGGTGTGATTCACTACGAAGGTTGAAGTGGGATCTTCATGGGCAGAATGCTGACTTCGTAGTTCATTGGCTAGTAGAGTCTGTCGGCAGCCTCGTCGTGCTGGGGTCCCAGGAGAAGCAGAGTATTCTTGGGTATGGTTAGGAGAAAATCCTCAACTTCGACAGAAAATCTGTCCCCACTCAATGAGCACCAAGCGATCATCAGGTAATCCTGTAGCTATTGATTATTAAAATGATTAATTTTAAATAGTAATATTTGTTATAATGTTTGCTTGAATAGATCGTCGGACCAATATGTTTATGATGGTGTGAAGTAATATATATATATATATAAGTGTTACTTAACTCCTTCTATGGCGATCACGCTAAATGTAGAAATGGCTGTATTGATTATATGTTCGATTCTAAAATTATAGTTATGCCTTCATCTTGATTATGGAATTTGTAGTTAGTTGCCCACACCGATTCGACCATGTAATGTAATTGTGAAAATGATTAGAAATTTAGAATTTAAGGATTATGTGAAATTTTATAATAAAGAATTAAGATTATGAATTCCCTTAGAATTCCCTGTACCCCAACTCAGAAACCCCAACTAAATTCGATCTGGGTAGAAGCATTGGACGAATAAGCTATGAATCCTTGTTGAGAATTTGGTATAGTATGGGATTCCATATGTTCTACGCAGAGCAATTGAAGATTACCAGCATGTCAGTTTGTAATAATCGACGAATGATAAACTCTACATTTTAAATCTATATATGTGCAGCACGTAGTCAATCATCTGAAAAAGTTAAATTTCGTTCTGGGTGCTATCTGATCTGAAAGTACGTTGCTTACTAGTTTTCAGTATTATATTTTGTATCAAATTTTTACGTCCTGTTCATCCTGGCCTTCTAAACCAGAGTTAAGGTTTCATATGGAGAAATTTGAAAAATTTAATCTAATATGTGCATTTAAGGAGGGCGCAGCTCTCAGAGAATGTTGTCACCCCTCGAAATTTTCTTGATTACATATCCACGTTTCTACGCCTGAACGGTGGATGTATCCACACTAACTGGAAGGGCGCAACCATCTCTTTTATTAATATGTTTATCCATGTCTGTATAATGGGAGAAAAAAATGATGTGAGAGTGGCACAGCCCTAACTCCATCCTCAATTGTTATCGATTACAGCTAATGATAGTGTGGGTGTGTTGTTAGCAAGGGGGCACAGCCCAAACCTGTAGAAGTTACACCTATAATTATATATATACAATCTTTCACCTGCTAACTTTAGTAAGAGTGGTAGAGGGTGCGGCCATAACAGGCGCAACCGTAGGCTTGACTTTAATTATTATTTTTATGTAGACAATGCAGTTAAGCTCTGTCAATAGAAGCATATATACATATTTTCAAAGAATTTAATGAACAGGCATATCAGCTATCAAAGTTGGCGCCTGTGGGCAAGGAGGACTATTTACTCTGGGATGAATATTGGGAGAATCAGTTGATAGATTTGGGCTCCCTTAATTTTCTGCACTAATTTAGAAATGAGCTCTTTTTTTATTTAAGGTTGATGAGTCTTATCCTTTGTATATTTTGTAAGATCAGGACTCTCTTCTATTGAGAAGTTCTTTGAAAGAACAGTTTTTGTTGGCTTTAATTATGTACTATTTGATTCAGAAATTAATATGCTTTTTTTAGCGAGAAAAAAATAAAAGCATATATATAATCATATTTTTGTTGCTTGCTCATTAATAAAGAAATTGCAACTCTGTCTTATTTTATGAGATATACAAATTTTTGCTGACAACCCAATGAGGAAGGCGCAGCTCCCAAATTTGGCAAACGCAAGCTTTTCTGCTTTTATACTTTTGCTAGATTTAAATTTAAGTAATTGTTTAAATGATTCAAAACAAGTCGGCATATATCCATAAAATAAAAAAAGCTTCTATGCTTTTATACTTTTATATAACAGTAACCTAAAGCAAATCGTAAACTTGCATGACTTCATTACTACAGCGTTATGTATTTTTACTTTAATTCAAAATTGTTTTAAAAATATTCAAACTGAAATTTGTTTTATATAACCCCAATTTTTAGGAAAGGCTTATTCATGTTGTTTCCCAAAGCATATATATAGTCCAGACTTTTGTAATTGCTTTATATATTTATGTTTTGCAAAAAGTACTTTGATTAAATGAAAATGAATTAATTATATCAATTGGTTAGATAATGGATATTGCTTTTTACATTTATGTTTTGAAAAAAGTACTTGATTAAATGAAAATAATGTAATTATATAGTTTAATGTATTAAATAATGGTTTAAATGATATTTGGTAAATCTTATAAATTTCTATTTAATTTAAATTTTGTTTATAGATATTGCGTAACCTGTTTTAGATATTGATTGAAGTAATGTTTGGTAAATCAAATTAAATTTTATTTAATTTAAATTTGTTTATTTTCATATTCATAATATATATATATATAAAGATAGGTGGCTTACCTTGTATCATTTCATACAAGGTAGGGTAGTACACAATAATGTAGTTATGTAAATAGTTGAATTAGATTTAGTTTAAGGTAATATAGAAACTTATTATTGTTGTGGATTTTAAAAGGAATGACTTAGTTTCATAACTAGTTGGATTATATTAAACTAATCATGTAATTAATTACATATTGTATAAGGACACCATTTTATGTTAAATTTTTTATTTTTAAGTTTGTTCTTAGTAAAATTATGCTGAGTAATAAGATAATTATGGTAATTGTTAAGAATGGAATATAAGTAGTTTAACAAATTTGCTTTCATATATTGAAATTGTTAAAGTTATTTTGTTTAGTTTAACATATGTAGATATATAATTAATTTTGAAAATAAATTGTTACGGAAAGGTATATGATAAAAACTCTGTACAACAAAAGCCACGAGGTGGAATAATTTGCTCATAGTTAGGATCACATTCAAAATTTGGTATGCAACTTTTGAATTTTCATCTATTTCTTATAAAAAATTTGTACAAATCATATTGAATTATATCTATAGTATAGCTTACCATGTTTATAAAACGATTATTTTATATTATTTTTAATTTTCAATTTTGAATTACTTAATTATTAAAATTTAATTTTTAGATA
Organism: Larix kaempferi; assembly: GCA_027924585.1. Classification (NCBI taxonomy): domain Eukaryota; kingdom Viridiplantae; phylum Streptophyta; class Pinopsida; order Pinales; family Pinaceae; genus Larix; species Larix kaempferi. The sequence continues at coordinate 3,400,194 of BSBM01000455.1, forward strand.
ACCTTAAATAAAATATTTCAATCGACTTGGTTTTGGTTAAAAGAATAACCTTCATATTTAAATTTATAATATACATCTCCTCCTTTCAATTCAAATCCCAAAGTGAATAAGTTTTAACAAAATCATAAAACAATAATTCAAAGATTTAATTGTATAATACACAAGATTTAAATGTCCAATTATATATCTAAAAATTTGTTGGAGAAAAATAATTCAATGAAATATGTAACTCTTTTAACATAATAAATTAATTTTATTATAATAAACTTATATATTTATAGAATACTATTTGTTTTAATTTTTTAATTTAATTATAAAAATCTAATAATTAAAATTTTAAATGATATTAATTAAATTTGGTTAAAGGAATGAATTATTTCTTTCGTCAGTGTACTTACCACTAGTTAAGTTGATCTAAATTAATCTATTCACAAAGTTTGTATATTTATCAATAACCATGAAACACATAATTGTTAAAATAGTGTACTTACCACTAGTTAAGTTGATCTAAATTAATCTATTCACAAAGTTTGTATATTTATCAATAACCATGAAACACATAATTGTTAAAATAAGACTTTGGTGTAAAGAAGCAATACAAATACTCATTTAATATCGGGTTAAATTTGGATTTTTACATTTCTTATATTTGATGAAGATTGGAATTTAACCGTTTATGTAAATTCGCTTGGTGTAAACATTTTTAAATTTCTTATATTTGATGAAGATTGACATTTGATCATTTATGTAGATTCCCTCCATCCAATGGATATAAAGCATAAGAAGAGTAAAAATTGCAACATAAATAAACAAACTCTATAATCGAAAGAAAAATGTCACTCTTCATTAAGAAGAATAAAAATTGACACATAAATCATATAATCATAATTAAATAATAATCACTACATTTTTTATATTTGAATAGAGCATAGAAAAGATTACAGGTATACTAAAATTTAAGCAAACTTTATGTTATGTAACGAAACGTTTCAACAAAATTGAAACTTATGATTACAGTTTGAAACCTAGAAATCATATCTACTTTCCCAACTTATTCCATGAATAATTTGAAGTTGGTGTGCATTAAATGGTCAAATTTCAATGGACAAGTGGCCTTGTGAGACAGTGTCCGGTGTACAATTACAATTGCCTATGCTCTGAGGAAGAAGATGCAATAAAAGTAGATGATCGTAGGTTGCATAAAGGTAGATGTGTTAATAATCGGAAGTCTGCGATAGGTGGCCAAAAAGAGGCAAAGTAATTAAATGGATTTGTATTCATCGTGTTAGATTTTTTTTTTTGTCAGTCAAATCTTGCCAGAAAGGGGGGCAATTTGAAATATCTACAAATATAATTGAATGTCGGATTCATATTGATATTTACATGGCACTCACCCAAACAATTTTCTATCAATATGGGGTAGCGGGCAGCAAAGAAATCAAAAGATGAAGGATCCACAAATTCCACACTCAACAACTTAATATGGCCTAGCAACTATCTAAGGAAATTAAAAGACGAAGGATTCACAAAGTCCACACTTGACAACTTAATATGGCCTTGACAACTTAATATGGCCTAGCAGCTATCTAATGAAAACCTCAAGAAGAAATCGATTTCATTACACAAGAGTTTAGTGATGCAACCCGAACAACTGTTGTATCTTTGAGTTGCTAAGCCATCGTCGCGAACTCTGGACCTGACAAGAGGATTGGTGAAATTGTTATTACAAAATATTAATAAAAAAGATTTGCATTGTGAAAATGAGGTAGATATTACCTGTAGGGATTAGAGCCTTCATACGTGCCCTCACCCCCATGTATGGATAGATCAACCCTAGCAGATTTTGCACCTAGAAGCTACACATATAAAAAGGAAAAACTTAGGATGATTAATACCAAACAAGTTCTAATCAAATACATCTAATAATCATTGCAAAGTTTGTAGTAAATATACGAAGAGAGTTAAGCTCTTTTATACAAAGTATTAATATGCATATCAATATTAATCATCCAAAGGACGAGTTAGCTAACGGATAAATATGTGTAATATATATAAAAAATGAAAAAAAAAAGAAGTGCAAGAACCATTCAACCCTTACATGCGATAGTGTATTCACACCATTCCTAAGACAATGCACGGATTAACCAACCAGCAAAAAAATGAACACATACAGGGACGAAAGCAAAGGTTCTATGTATGTAAAAAGAGTCCATAGAATTTTTAATTAGGAATCATGTATATATTTGATAAAGCTACAAGCCCTCCAAGATTCTTCAAAGAGCAGGGAGAAAACAACATTCCAGAAATAGATTCGCACAATTCGGAGGCGAATTCAACATAAACAAAACAAATTGCAAGTTTTTTTACATAGAAAAATGCAAACAAAAAATGCAAGTTGAAGAGTAAAAGGAAGTTGGAGGAGGCACCTGTACAACGACCCCGCTGATGAAATTGAACAAGGCACAACCCGTTGCGTTTCGGCGAAAGACGTGACATAGGGAAGACTAGAAACGAGGAACTACAATCGAACCTGGAGGAGAAAAATCGCAACGACAACCAGGAATTGCGAAATGAGCTCTAGAAACCATCGAAATAAACTACAGATCGAAACAACTTGAAGTGGAAAACAAAGTTGAAGAAACCAGGGCAATAAAACCACGAACCAACCAACATGAGTGACAGTTTGCCATACCAAAATAAATGACAATGGACCGTGCATATACATTGAGAAAGCTATCAAGAAATATATAGAATAACAACCTAGAGAGACCCATGCTTGTAGAAACACCTATCGTAAGCTTTGAAAGACAACTGCATTTAAAGTAGGGCTCTTGGAGGACGCAAACAGGAACGTATGACTCAGAAGAGAGGCCCACCCCCATATCCAAAACATAAGGAAACTTTAATGCGACTGTCCAAACAACAAGAAAACTGCGAATACAAGAGGCCCTCCATGACCATGAGTCAATGTACCAGAAAACCCTTGCCCACAACCAGGAGTCGAGGCACACGAAAACCACCCCAGGAAAACCCTCGACAATGGGAATCCAACAACAGCAAATGGAAGACCAAAAAACCACACAAAAGCACCGCAAAAGGTGGACAACCCAGACCATGCCCACATTTAAGACATCGTGACGCCATCGCACCGTCGGCTCCTGGGGCACAAGAGCCGAGGCATGCATCACCGCGCACGGTGCCAATCAGGATCAAGAAAAATAGCCTATTAACATTTTACATAGTGCCTGATTTTTCAAAAACAAAGGTTCAACATTACCTCCATCCTCCATTGACGAACATGCACTTGGACTAATACCTCGACCAAAAAATATATGTCAGGAACATAATAATTAAGAATTAAAGGAATCATGATATATGGACCGGATTCAACATTTTTCTAGTCATGTTTTCTTAATGTTGAAGAATATTATTACACAACCTTCAAGTTTACCTAGAAAAAGTAACAATTGCTAAGTCGACATGTCAATGAAATGCCTCAATTTGAAGTGGCCATGTAATCGTAGGACACCTTGCATAGTGATGGGAGTACAATTAATCCTTCGGTCAAACGTAGAGCTGAGGATAATGTTTAAAAAAAAAATTGTGGTCCCGTCCAGGCTTCAAATTTGAAGCCTTCAGGGCCCTTCAAAGGCCATTTTACATGTCATAGAAGGCCACCTCAAATTTTACCATGCAAAAAAAATTTAATTTCATGGTAAGCCCTTCAATAATTAAATTAACCACTATTGTTTAAAATTGCAACAGAAGGGCAGCTTCAAATTTCACCCGTCGACAGTTTTCAGTGGGAAATTGGGAATGCAGCTACTAGCTAGGTGACTTGGGAGTGGGACTTGGTACTTGGTTACTCTCCAATATCCACGTGTCTGGTCATCGATGGATCATGGGCCATTGGGCCTCTAATAATATCATTGATCAGTTTACATGGATGGGCTTACACTGTGTAGCCCATGTCTTGAATGCTTCTAAGTTCGCGTGTTAGCGGCGAGCGCTTACGTGTTTAACACATTTGATGGCAACAACAACTTTATTAAATATGGTTGGTAGCTCATACGTGTTGTTGGCAGCGGGCTTACCAAGTTACCAGTTATCACATACCAATTCGTGACTTCTGACTTCGTGAGTTAATTTAGTATTCAATGTATAATATATCATGTTAATGTGCCCCGAATTTGGCATTTGGGACAAACTCCACAATCCAGAAACTTCTTGTAATGTTGTAGGTTTTCGCTCCCTCCCGTGGCCCCTGCCCATAACCCTTTGTTTTCTTTGTTGTATCAAGTTAATCCTACCGTCTACAAATCCCAACCTCGCACCCTACGTTCTCTTTGTTGTATCAAGTCAATCCTACGGCTCCCGAGTCCCACCTTGTGTTTTCTTTGTTGTATCAAGTCAATGCTCGAATTCCATGCTTCCATGGCTCCGACCATCAATATATAATATTACAGGAATATAAACAAGCTTTTGCTTATACCCCTGCTTAATCTTGGTCAAGCTACTTCCAAGTTCCACCTACCCTATCTCCTCTAGTCCTCTAGGAGAGTTTGCAAAGCGAAGCTACCAATGTCGGCCTGCCATAAACATATATAAAGAAATTTGTTTTCTTTGAGGAGCTTAACTTCAAGGCTAACTAGATTGTTGACATCTTATGAATTTACAGGTATGTACATCATTTTATCCATTCATGATCCCATCAATTATTTAAAAATTTTGTAACTTCAAAGTTCAAACACAATATTATTATTTGATTGAAAATTTGTAACTTCAAATGTTTCTTGAAGGATTCAAATTTGAAGCCTAGACCCAAGAGTGGGTCTGTCACAAATCTTCGTTAGATGTTGTTCAAAATGGAATTTATTGATTCCCAACCATAGAAACAACAACAATTGCTTCTTTCTCCATATGTTATGTGTACACGCATATGATTCCATGTGCTCCTTGCCTTGCCCTATTTTCCATTGTCGCCCGATCGAATCTCTTGAGAATTTAGCCTCCCTTTAACTTTCCTGAAATGGAGGGGACAAGGAACACCATTGTTTTCACTTTGAAACCGAGCACTTCCCCGGGAAGCTGCCACTAGCCATGGTTGCAGCCCTACGGGAAACTGGTGTGCACATTGCGCCCCCCATATTCACCAAAAAGCATGGGGATTTGGGGAAGTTCCCACTCTGCCAGCCTTCATGCATCTAGTTAATGAGTCAGATCAAGAATCCAAACTTTGTATCTAAAACTTTATTGCATGAGCCATTTTCCCCAATTGCTCAGTCGTGGATTCGACACCTTCCTTTGGTACATGGTTTAAGATTCCTGGGATTTATTAATATGAAGACCATCGATGCTACTACACTTACAATCCCAACTAGCTATCGAATTTCAATATGATTGAGAATATGAAACAACATCTAGTGAAGGACAATGTTGAAAGCTGGCAATTTTCTTAGAATGCCCAATGCCCACTCCTGTGTTCAACTGTACGAGCTGGGACACAAATTTTTTTGTAATCTTGATTTTTAGAACGACAGTGCTACTTTACCTTTTGATTTTGTTTCCCTTATCGGCTGGTCTTGAATAGAACATGAACTTCAACCATATAACAAGAACTTCAACCATCTATGCATCTCCTCTCTACTTGGTCTCCCTATGTTTTACTTATTCTTCACAACCCATCCTTTACTCCGTCATACCACAGAGTTAGTATGTATAACGAGATATGGGGGGGGGCTATAAGGAAGAAGTAGCCATGGTTCTTAATCAGCTATTGAGAACAAAAGTTGCATGGAGTTGGATAGTTCTCTTTGTTCAAACCATAACATAGCATGTAACACATAAGGAGCGCTTAAACTTATTCTATCCCAAGTACATGCGGCATTCATAGTTTTGAATAATTAGAACATGTATTGTTGCCATTGGCATTCAAATCTGTTGTAGGGTACACAATTAGAGTGACAAAGAAACTTGCTATTGGTTTTCAATCCAATCCAACTTCTTTGTTGAATTGTTCTCTCTGATAGACTTTCGTGAAGGAGGATAATAAATGGCATAGGAAACACAGTTGTTTGATAGAGGTGCATGAAAGTGAATTATGGTCCTCAATTCAATGAAGTAAAAAGAAGTTACCATTCAGATTCTTTCCCTTCACCTTTTTTATTTCCTTTCTGCATGCATCTCTATTGTTCACTAATTTAGCAACAGATACAGACCAGACTCAATGTCCAATGTTTTTGGCTTCTGAAACAATTTCTTCCTTTTTTGGCTTACATTATCATTTTTTTCCATTGTTAAGTAGGCTAGATTTTATGTAGGCTAGAATTTATATTAGTTTGAAGAACTCTAGCGATTTACAAAGATTGAACTTTTCCAAGAATAAGCATCGCATTGCTTTTAGAAGAGTTGAAGAACTCAATTTTGCATCGAGCTTGTATTGTTCGAAGTAGCCTAGGAACCCATTTTAAGAGGTATTAAATATTATTACACTAGTTAAAAGTTGGATTGGAATTGGGATAGCAAGCTAACTATAGCTTCACTGATGCAGAAAAAAATATCTATAAATTTATCACACTGACTGTTTGGAAAGTGGATTTTCTGTGTGTCTCCTAAGTTATGTTTCACTAATAAATTCCTCATGTTCAGACAGATCATGAAAGAGTAAAATAGTATTAATTTTGGCTGTAAAGATGAAAGTTTGATTGAAATGGGGTTAACAAGTTAACTTATTATTATAATGGTTAAAAGTTTAAGAGGCAAGAAATAAAACCTCTCAACTTTACTGCGTAAGTAAACAATGAAATTTTGATATACTAATACATTTTCAAATGAAAAAAATGACTTATTTTTACATGTCAGCATTGAAGGGTTCAATATCTCATAGCCCTTCAAAGTGAAAAGGGACCCGACCCTTCAAATTTGATCCTCCCGTCTTTTCGTTACACATTCATTCCATTCGTGCTGGCGTACAGGATGGATGAATGCACCCATGCCAATCCTCCTTGCCTCCATGTGAATCCATGTGTTGTACTTGCCCACCGATTTCCATTTATTCCCATTAGTGCCTCTTGTCTGGTCGACACCTCCTCCCTATGACGTGTCCTTGAGCGTCCTAGCAACCTCATCAGCCTAAACCATGTTAAGGCGTGCCCATTCATTCAACTCTCTTCTATCATGGGATCGGGTCCCACCTTGTTTGCCCCGGATCGTACGCTTCTGCTTGGTTATTGTATTTGATTCCTAACCCATAAATATCTTGTGATCATTTGTCCCTAAAAATATACCGAAATGGTAGATCCCACCCTGAAAATATGCTCCATCCCTTAAATGTTTAATATTGTTTAAATATTAAGACAAATAACTCATAATCAAGACTTTAATTGATTGCTTCCTCGCTTGGAGATGTGGTTGAACAACCTTGCTTCTAGTTCTCACCCAACACGCATTGGAATCTGGAATGATCCCAAATCGATGGGAAGCCACTGAATGAATGACGCGTATATTCAAAATAACCACCACTTCACAAGTTGTTGGAGGGTGTGATGTGATATGGGGTCCCTCGATTACGTGGTGAGAAAGCTCTCATTTTGTATTTCAAAAGTCTCACACGAAAGGCATAGCAAGCAACGTGTTGGGACTAGATACATCTTTCTTTACATTAATCCCAGCACACATAAAAAAACATATATAGACAAAAGACAACTAACGCACATTCCGTTGAAAAACCAAAACCACTGATCTCATCCTCGATTGAACATCTTCGCCCACCATCAACGCTCAAATAATTAAAGAAGAAATATTCAACATGGCACATTGTCACATTATTTATTTATGGCAAGTAAAGTTTTATTTTTATTTGTAGATATAGGTTATTATTTATTTATTGCAAATAAATTTATAAATAAAGGTTATTGTTGATACATATCGAATCTTTCTCACATATAATATATAATATCGATATTATTATGTTTTTATAATTATTATTGTTTTTAAAGTATATATATAATGATTAAGTAGTTTCAATGGTTAATTTAAGTGGTTATATTCAACATGGCACATTGTCACATTATTTATTTATGGCAAGTAAAGTTTTATTTTTATTTGTAGATATATGTTATTATTTATTTATTGCAAATAAATTTATAAATAAAGGTTATTGTTGATACATATCGAATCTTTCTCACATATAATATATAATATCGATACTATTAGGTTTTTATAATTATTATTGTTTTTAAAGTATATATATAATGATTAAGTAGTTTCAATGGTTAATTTAAGTGGTTATAGTCCATGTGAGATGTGTCTCCATTGATAGATTATGAATTATGGTGAAGTAGTAGGAGAGTTCCATCCATGAATTATGGAGAAATAATTTATTAAATAATGATTAATCATTATTCATGTTAGAGTTGAATTAAACAAATAAATAATCTATATTTGTCATTTTACACATCAAAATACTCATTTTATAAAATTAAACGTTATTAATGAAGTGCATTTTTATTTTTACGTGTCATATATATATATATAATTAGTTATTAGTAATTATATGTGCCTGTGTATTTTGATTTTTGTCATGATTTTGTTGTAAACTTGACTCAATCATGGTTTTTTGGGCCTATGGGTATTGCTTGTGAAGAAGCATATTTAAATGTTAAACCTTCTTTGTCATTATGTGTGTGTTTGATTTAATCATTATGTTTATTTTATTTTTGTGAACTTTTTGTTTTTGTATGATATGAGGTAAGATATGAGATTCAATGTTTCATATAGTTGTTGTAAATGTTATTTCAAAAAAATTCAACCATTATTATGACGAGTAATATGAATATTTAAAGGTCAAATGAAAGACAATGTTAAAATTAAAACTTTATATAAAAAAATCTTAACATGCAAAGTAGCACATCAAATTTCAACACTGACAAAGTTTTATTATATATATATATATATATATATATATTCTTATATTTTTCATGTCATTATTATACCAAGAATATATATATATATATATTCTTGGTATAATAATGACATAAAAAAAAATGTCTATAGTTTTATTCTCAAGAGACATTTTCTATAGTCGAGTATGAGGGGAGAAGTATAATTCCATGCTTCTATATTCTTGGTATAATAATGATATAAAAAAAAAATGTCTATAGTTTTATTCTCAAGAGACATTTTCTATAGTCGAGTATGAGGGGAGAAGTATAATTCCATGCTTCTATATTCTTGGTATAATAATGACATAAAAAAAAAATGTCTATAGTTTTATTCTCAAGAGACATTTTCTATAGTCGAGTATGAGGGGAGAAGTATAATTTCATGCTTCTAGTTGACATGTAAAACTTTAACAAAATAATAAAATATTAAGTAAAAAAAATTTACAATGTCGGTTCTAATCTAAAGTTCAAAATAAAAAGATATATATTTCAATGAATTAAAACTTAAAAAATTAATGAAACTTGAATACTTCTTCTATATGATTATGAGTGATCTAGGGAACATTCTCACTATCCAACAATCCAAGTATGAAGTTCTCCCTGTTTTCAATCACATGTCATATATCATCTAATTTACTAACTAATATAGTTTTCAACAATGCAAGTTTGACTATATCCAATTAAGTAATTAATATGGATATTATAGAATTTATCTATCTTTACCTTTTGCAATTTACATTTTTTTAATGGTGATAGTATTAATATTTTATGATTTCATTTAATATAGTTTTATCAAAAGCATAGATCCATCTTAGATATAGATCTATCATGCACTAATATAGATCAAATCCTTGAAGGTGCAAACTTTTCCTTAATTTTTGCATTCTAAAAAAATTTGTACCTAAAGAGATTTGATCCCTATAAACCTATAATTCACCTTCATACATTTATTACAACCAAAATACTTGAAATATTATTCATTATCATAATTTTATTCCTAAGCTTCTTGATTATCATTTTTAGAATATTTATCTTAGGATAATCATTCTATGTTCCATTTTGTGGGCTAGTGTGTATTTATTTTCATATGAGGTATTATTATTATTTACTTTATTGTTGATACATATCGAATATTTATCACATATAATATATAATATCAATATTATCATGTTTTATAATTATTATTGTTTTTAAAGACTATATATAATGGTTTAAGTAGTTTCAATGGATAATTTAAGTGGTTATAGTCAATGTGAGATGTGTCTCTAAAAGTGGAGAGGTGGAAAGTTAAAGTTTATTATTAATAGATTATGGAAAGGGTTTTCCTCCATGAATTATGATGAAGTAGTAGGAGAGGTTCATCCATGAATCATGGAGAAATATTCTATAAAATAATGATTAATCATTATCCATGTTAAGGTTAAAATTTGATGAATAAATAGTTTATATTTACCATTTTATATGTCAAAATACTCACTTTATAAAATTAAACGTTATTAATGAAGTGCATTTTTTTTTACATATCATTAGTGTGTGTGTATGTGTGTATAATTACTAACAACTAATTAGTTATATATATATCTGTGTGTATGTGTGTGCATGTGTGTCATGGCTTTTGCTTGTGAAGAAGCCTATTTAAAGGTTAACCTTCTTTGTCACTATGTGTGTGCTTGATTTAATCATTATGTTTATTATTTTTTTGTTTATTTTATTTTTGTAAAGTTTTTGGTTTTGTATGATATGAGGTAAGATATGAGATTCAATGTTTCATATAGTTATTATAAATGTTATTTCAAAAAAAGTCAACTATTATTATGAAGAGTAAATGAATATTTAAAGTTCAAATGAAAGGCAATGTTAAAATTAAAACTTTATGGTCTAGTATGAGGGAGAAGTATAATTCCATGCTTCGAGTTGACATGTAAAACTTTAACAAAATAATAAAATATTAAGTAAAAGTTTTTTACAATGTCTACTCTAATCTAAAGTTCAAAATAAAAGGATATATATTCCAATGAATTAAAACTTAAAAAATTAATAAAACTTGAATACTTCTTCTATATGATTATGTGTGATCTAGGGAACATTCTCACTATCCAACTATCCAACTATGAAGTTATTCCTATTTTCAATCACATGTCATATATCATCTAATTTACTAATTGATATAGTTTTCAACAATGCAAGTTTGACTATATCCAATTAAGTAATTAATATGGATATTATAGAATTTATCTATCTTTACCTTTTGCAATTTACATTTTTTTAATGGTGATAGTATTAATCCTTTATGAGTTCATTTAATATAGTTTTATCAAAAGCATAGATCCATCTTATATACAGATCTATCATGCGCCAATATAGATCAAATTCCTCGTGCAAACTTTCCCTTAATTTTTGCACTCTAAAAAAAGTTTGCCCCTACAAGGATTTGATCCATATCTGCCCATAATTCATCTTCATACATTTATTACCACCGGACTACTTGAAATATTATTCATTATCATAATTTTATTCCTAAACTTTTTCATTATCATTGTATCTACTCACACTCTAGAATATTTATCTTAGGATAATCATTCTATGTTCCATTTTGTGAGCTAGTATGTATTTTTTTTCATATTGAGGTATTATTATGTTTGATGTCTAGCTTTTTCTCTCTCTTTGTGTAAATAAACCAACATAGATCCATCTTAAACCGATATCTATGAAGCACATATAGGGATACAATTTTTTGAGATGTAATTATTTTATGGATCTATGTTGGTTTTAATTTTTTATTTTATGAGCGGACATGAATATTTTTAAGTAATTTAGTGTTTAACTTGTAATTTAAAAAAAAAATGCAAACATAATCGAAACAAAATGCAATGCATTCCACTTATTTTTTAATTTTATTGAAAAATTATATTTTTATCAATTTTTTAATTTAACAATTAATATTTGAATTACATTTTATACACCTTCGTGTTCCTAAATCTAAAAGTAAATACTCACTAGTATCTTAAAAGAAAAAATATATGTTTTTATAACAAAATAAATTAAACATGTATTATGAAATAAAAAATAGAATATTTTGTGCCATTGGAAAAAGGATTTAATTATGAATCTATAGGTACCCATCCCAACACCTTCAATGAAAGAGATGAATGGATTTTATATCTTGAAAATTGAAGCTTTATGAAAACCTACAAAAATATAAAAAGCTTTTTTACTTTTAAACCCTAAATTAATTGAAAATTTTAAAATACCTAGGCTTTTGAACAAGATCCTGTTTTGATTCAAACTATCTAATTTAGTTAAATACACTCTCTATCCATATTTCACATCAATCATTGTTTTAAGCCCCTGGTTGAGATTTGAAAGATTATTCCTTGAACAAGCATCTATGGGAACCATTTATGCATGCTCTACATGCCAAAATGTGACAACTTCATAAATTCACCCAATTATAAGGGAGGGAGAGGGAGAGATGTAAAGCAATTCATCCTAGTCTCTAGATTTTAGCATTTGCTCCATTGGGTACTTTTATTCAAGGTGTTTTCTCTATTTTATTTTTATGGAATATCCACATTATGAAAGGACCCAATGCTAATAAGGCGGAAAAATATGTCTTCCCTGTATTTGTTTGGATCTGGATCCCAATCTTTATATTGTATTCAAAGGGACTTCTGATTTTTTTTCGCTGAAAAAAGAGCTACATTTGCTATTCATTAGAATCAAACTATACATATTTTTTTACATCATTGGTCAATGATTTACATTTGCATGTTGATAAAACTTTACCAAACTACCCAACATGAGAATTCATCTGTAGTATCAACGATTGGCAGTAACATAAGCCATAAAAAAAAAATGTGCTTAGTAAGCAACTTCAAAACATACAAAAGTCCAAAAAGACTTGATCCGGGTCGTGTCCAAGAAGCACGAGGAGGAAAACAGTTCGACTGAATGAGTCGGCTCTGTAATGGCGGAAGCTTAATAAACAGAATGAGCAAAAGCAGGAATACGCAACACAAATAAACACAGATACGCACAGACAATATGCAGGAATGTGAATTGTTCTTCTATTACTTGCAAACATATCAAAAACTGATTCTGGCTCTGATAAATATGTATGTTACAATAGTTTACATGCTTATAAAGAAGTCTGAGATGCTTGGGTGCCTGCCCGTTACGTTCAGTTACAAAGAAGAAGTTAGAGCAGTTCAATTGTTCAACCGTTATAGTCGAAGTCATTGGTCGCATGTCGACATTGCATGTCGATGTCATGAACTGTGAGCTCGTTGAACATGCCGAAGGTGTGGAACATGTCGCAATATGTCAAAGTCGAGACTCGTCGTAGTTATGTCGAAATCGAAAACCTGTCGAAGTGTTGAAGTTGTCGAAGTCATGTCGCGACGAAACTTATCGAAGTTGTATCAACAGCGATGACTGGTCGAAGATGTGTCGAAGTTAGCATCCGACAACAAATGCCAACTGCGATGTGGATCATACCTCCTTTCTTAAGAAACAATGGACCCCATTGTTTGCTCACGAAGGTGAGGAAACTTGTTGGTCACTTCAGTAGCAGAGTACCACTATCCTTAAGATGGGATTTGGCCAGCTTTGGCAACCTGAAACAAGGGAATTGTATTTGTCCTTGTAAGGTGTATTCGTCGTCCCACAATGGTGTCGCAAGGAAGAGGACCCTGAACATCTGGATGGATGTCTTCGAGTACTATTGTAGAGAATTCGTTCTGTTCCAACAAAGGTGCATGGTATGGTCGAAGTAGATCCACATTGAAAACTTGATGCAGACCTAGGCAAGCAAGAATGTCAAGCGGGAAAGCGTTTTCACCAATCTATCGAAGAATACTGTATGGACCATATCGCAAAGGTTTTAACTTCTTGAAAGGACATGTGAAGAGCTCATTCTTAAAATGTAGCCAGACCTTATCCCCAATTTGGAATGTATGAGGAATGCAATGCTTGTCGTGTCGAGCCTTAGCTTTCTCATTTTCTCTGTGCAACATATCCTGTGCTTGTCACTGAATGTCGCAAATTTGTTCTCGAAACTTGACTTCTTTATCAACTTCTCGTTGGCTGCGGTCCGTGTTGGAGTTCGGCTATGTCGATGAGATGATCAAGTCGATAGGCGTTGAGGGTTGAAATCCTTAACAGATCTCAAATGGACTCTTTCCTGTAGAGCTATGCTAAGCACGATTGTAGTTGTGCTATATGTATGGAAGACTATCATCCCATGTGCGTTGATGCTGGTGATTGTACATGCGAAGTAGTTGTACTACCAAGCGATTCACAACTTCCTTCTATCCATTGGTCTGAGGATGGAAAGCTATCAACAATGAGAGTCGTGTGTCCAACTGTTTCTAGAGGGTCTTCCAAAAGATGCTGACGAATCTGGCATCTCGGTCGAAAATGATGGTTGTGGGTAAACCAAAGTGTTTCCAAACATGTGTAAAGAAGAGCTGAGCGGCCTGCTGCGTTGTTGTGGTCTTCTTACATGGTATGAGAATGGCCATCTTGGAAAATCAGTCGACTTCTACTAATATTGCGTCATGCTAATGTTTGGTAGTAGGATAACCCGTCAATTAATCTATATAAATAGATTCTCATGGTCGACTAGGAACTGGAAGAGGTGTGTACAATCCCTGTCGTCGATTAGGCAGCTTAGCAATGGCACAAACCACGCATGATCGAATGTACTTGTTGACGTCAGATTGAAGTGTAGACCAAAAGAAATACTTCCGCAGAATAGCAACTGTCTTTGCTACTCCAACGTGTCCTGCAGTCTTGCTGTAGTGCGCATCCCAAATGAGCTACTGTCATTTCTCGCTGGTCTGTACACAAATTTGTCCAAGATTGTATAGCAAGGTGTCTTTCAGGAAGTAGTCGGAGTCTAAGGTCGATGACTTATTAGTCTGTAACTGTTGGTAGACTAATGAGAAGTCATTTTCATCCTCGTACAACTGTTTCCAAGTGGTCGTGTCGTAACCCTGCATACTCGTCACTGTTAAAAGGAGAGTAATGGGTGGTCGATTGAGGAAATCTGCGACGGCATTAGCCTTTCCTTTCCGATACTTAATCACCAACTGGAATTGTTGCAAGTAATTAATCCACTTGAGTTGTCGATTTTTCTGCAACTTTGATTGTGTCGGAGCAAATTGTAGAGGCTTGTGATCAGTAAGAATGATCGTTTCCTTGCCAAGGATATAATGCCTCCATTTCTTGAGATCTTGCACAATGGCATATAGTTCTTTTTTTTACATCGAATATCTTCTAATTATGTCGTTAAAAGTCTCGGAATGAAAAGTGACTAGGTGACTAGACTGAGTGATCACTACGCCCAAGGAATAGTCTGATGCGTCTGTCTCAATCTCAAAGGGATGATGCAAATCAAGTAACACAAGTACTGGTGTAGTGCAGAGCCTGTGTTTGAGTTGTTCAAAAGCTGCTTTATGTGTTTCTGTCCATTGGAAGACAGTTTTTCCATTTCCCTTTGTTGATTGATTCAAGGGATAGGCTATGTGACTGAAGCCGAGTATGAACCGTCGATAGAAATTCACCAAACCAAGAAAACTTCTTAGTTCTTGAATGCTTCTAGAAATGGGACAATATTTGAGGATTTGTACTTTGTCTAGATCGACGTGAATGCCTGCAGATTCAATTTCATACCCCAAATATTTGATGTTGGTCATCGCAAAAGAGCATTTTTCCATGTTCAGGTAGAGCCGATGTTGCTGGAGATTGTCGAGTACTTGTCGAAGATGTCCGACATGTTCTTCCCATGATCGCTTGAAAATCAATATGTCGTCGAGATAGACAATAACCCATTTGCCGATGAAAGGCCGGAGAAGGTTATCCATATGTCGCATGAAGGTCGCAGGTTCGTTGGTTAAGCCGAAAGGCATGACTAACCATTCAAGCAATCCTTCCTTGGTATTGAAAGTAGTTTTCGACACATCTGAGGGCTCGATTGGAATCTGATGGTATCTCGACTTGAGTTCGAGCTTAGGAAATAATTTAGCACCTTTTAGACAGTTGATAATCTCGTCTATCTGCGGCAGAGGGTACCGATTCTTCACTGATATTTTGTTGAGAGCTCTGTAGTTGATGCACATGCGCCAAGTCCCGTCTTTCTTTGGAACTAGGACGACTGGACTTCCACAAGGAGAGGAGCTGGGTCGGATATGACCTTTGTCAATTAATTCTTGGATTTGTCTACAAATCTCTTCATTTTCTAGAATGGATCTTTTGTAAATAGATGCGTTAGGCAAAGGAGAACCAGGAACAAGTTCAATGGAGTGTTTTACCTAGCAATGGTAAGGTACTCCGTCTGGAGCTTGAAAGAGGTTCTGGTACTCATCAAGAATATGATCGACTTGTTGCTTCTGTCGAGAACTGCATTGGTCAGTGACTAAACTCGTTGCTGCAGTCTTCTTAGAATCTTGCGCCTTGATAATGATTAATGTGAACTTTTGAGCATGATTGATGAGCTTCTTTGTCTGTTGGGTAGATATTAGTGCAACCGTCGGTGTAGGTTGACGCTCTGGTATGCTAAACCATCGATTTCAGATTCTGACAATCACCTTCTGAGGCCGTGACTGATAACTTCCATGCCTATCCTAGAGGTAAGGTTTCCCAAACAGGGCATCGGATACGAAGAGTGGTGCCACATCACAGAGTACTTCATCTTCAAAAGGCTTTATGAAGTAGGAGATCTTGCATTGTCGAGTGATCCGTAGTTCTTGTCCATCCTTCATCTAACCGATGATGTAAGGCTGAGGATGCAAAGTGGTAACAAGACCTAATTTCTTCACCAGTTCTTCAGAAATGAAGTTCTTTTGGCTCCTGTTGTCCACGATCAGATGCAATGGGTTTCTCTTGACCCATATCCGTGTATGGAACAGGCGCTCTCATTCTTCCTCTTCGACAATAGTTGAGGCTGCTCGAGTGGTCGAGTTCAAAAGGGTCATCGCGTCCAAATCTGATTCTTCCACCGTCTTGTCAAACACATCGGAGGTCGACACTTTTTCCAAATCTGTCTTCTGAGCTTTGCATTTAGACATATCATGCCAAGATGAGTGGTGGTAATCACACCATTTTTCGGTCGGCGGTTGTTTGCTACATTCCCTCTTATGGAAAGACTTCTTACCGTTGTCAAGATTTGGCGGTGTTGGCTGAGAAGATCTCAACTTGTCGAAGTCGGCTAATGTCTTCTTGTCGGGTGGTCTTCCTGATGTCAGCTTCGTCGCGAAACGTGCTTTTCCTTTCTGCTTAGTTTCTAGTTTGTTGGCATAGTGGAAAGCATCCGCAAGCGTATTGACAGTAAAAAATTCCATCTCCTGCTGAATGTACTGGGACAATCCGCTAGTATATTTCAGAACAAGCAATTTCTCTTCTTCTTGGATGCAAAGTCTTGCCATAAGTCGATAGAACTCGTCAGTGTAACTCTGTACTGATTGGTCTTTCCATTGCCTTAGCTGCTGCTACTCGAGGTATTTCGGTGGGTAAAATTCCTTTCGGATGTGTTCAACAAATTTATCCCATGTGTCGATGGGGTCTCCGCTTTTCTCCATCTTTGTCAAGAGGTTCTCGCACCAGCATGGAGGTTGACATCTTTAAGGAAACAATGGTGACTTATTCAGCTTTGGAGAGTTGATTTACAACGTAATAGGATTCCAATTGTTGCACTCAATTGTCGACGGATTCCACGTCAATCTTACCTTCAAGATTTGGTATCTTGAGATTCATTTGCACTTTGAAGGGGCTGATTTTTTCAGAGATAGTTATCATCGAGGATCCTCCGGATGTCAAAGCGAATTGCAAGAGAATCTCATTGAACTGGGCAAAAATTTCAGTTCGTTGTTGAGCCAGAGCTTGCTCAATAAGCTGTGCTGTCTCATCGGCTGCATGTCTATCATCTGTTTCTTATGTCATTTCTGGAGATCACGTCTGCTTGGATTGCTGAGATTGCGAGCGAGTTTGAACCGGCATAAGTCAGGTAACTTCGAGAGAAGTGTATACGTAGAAGTTAAGCAAGAAAAACTGAGTACGCTCTGATACCAATGATCTAAGTCGTGTCTAGGAAGCATAAGGGGGACAACAGTTCGATTGAATGAGTCGGCTCTGTTATGGCAGAAGCTTAATAAATAGAATGAGCAAAAGCAGGAATACACAACACAAATAAACACAGATACACACAGACAATATGCAGGAATGCGAATTGTTCTTCTATTACTTGCAAACAGATCAAAAACTGATTTTGATTCTGATAAAGATGTATGTTACAATAGTTTACATTCTTATAAAGAATTCTGAGACGCTTGGGTTCCTTCCCATTATGTTCAGTTACAAAGAAGAAGTTAGAGCGGTTCAACTGTTCAACCGTTACAGTCGAAGTCGTTGGTCACATGTCGATGTTGTGAACTGTGAGGTCCATGAACATGTCGAAGGTGCGGAACATGTCGCAATATGTTGAAGTCGAGACTCGTCGGAGTTGTGTCGAAATCGAAAACCTATCGAAGTGTTGAAGTTGTCGAAGTCATGTCGCATCGAAACTTGTCGAAGTTGTTTCAACAGCGATGACTGGTCGAAGATGTGTCGAAGTTAGCATCCTACAAAAATGCCAACTGCGATGTGGATCAAGACTACTACAATAAACAAAGAAAAATATGAAGAAAAAGAGAGACTCATGCAGTTATAAGTCGTAGAAAGGAAGTGATCCCCTCGTGACCAGCTCATAAATGCACCATTCTTCAAACTGGATAATACCTTCCAGTACATTTAAGTATTTTTTTGATAGCAAATCCACATCATAGTTAAATTCCTTGTACACATGATGGAATCGAATCGAGTGGAAAGATTCTAGAAGCCTACGAATGCAAAGATGCGACCAATCAAGAAGCATTATCTGTAATTGTGCATTATATTGGGCTCAATCAAGAATGGTCTTTGAATCACCAATAACTTGAAGTGAGGAGATTTTTTTATGGCGTGCAAAAAAGATTCGAGCTGCAAGTGCTAAAAGTTCACTCCTTGTGTTGGATCCATTGCCGCATCCCATCCAACATTTGAAGGGGTGGGAGTTGGAGAGGCTTAAAATCATCCCATCCCTAGAGACTATCCTTGAAAGATGAGAGGCACTGTCAAAGTGAGTACAAGGCCACTGGATTTGAAAAGTAGGCTAAGAATAAAACGATCTTTTGGATCCTTCACAACACGATATTCATGATAATATCGGATTACTGATTTGCAAACAATAGCAACGTTTATAGTCTGGTTTTCAAACAGAACTACATTCCTTAGTTTCCAAACAACCCAAGAAATAAAAACTAGAAGGGAAGTCCAAGATTTTTCAACCATTTTCTAACTGAGAAGACACTAATCGAAGTATCAGAGTTCCAACAGTTATTAATCTTTAAAATGTTGATCACTGCCAACCATATCTATTGGGTAATATCACAGTGAATGAAGAGGTGAGTTGTGGTCTCTTGCTCCCTTTTGCAGAGAGTGTTGTACCCAATACCTTGCCAACCTCTTTTGAGTAGGTTGTCCCAAGTTAGAACCTTGTTTTCCATAAGCAACCAGCAGAAAAAATTCATTTTAAGGGGGCAATCCCATTTCTAAAGTTTGGAATGCCGCAATTTAATTTGTACATCCCAAATTTTTTAGTGATTGCTTCATAAGATTCTTAGCAGTGATCTATCCAGATTCCAAATTCTACAGCCACAGTAGCATGTCAGAGTCATTTGAAAGGGAGATACCATTCCTAGAAAGACCAAGAATATACCTATTCTATTCTTCGCGATGTTCCATGGGAATATTTAGAGTATCAGTGTTCTTCCATCTTTAATTTCCTTGTGCCATGAGCCTCCATTGATACACTTGAGATAAAACAAAGATACTTGAGACCTGATTTCATGAACCAGTTGCTCCAATAAAAACGAAAAGGTGGCTCCACCAATAATCGGGTCCTCTCCCACTCTAGTTTCCATCCCATTTCCAGGATTCCATACCAACCAGTCTTTAACTAGATTTAATGAACTTGGGAGACAACTCCAACAGTTTGATCCTTGGTATGCAAAATGATTATCTTTTCGAAGCTAATCAATAGTGGTGGTGTTATGAAGATATCCCCGTGCATGACGAAGCTCCATAAACCATCTCCAAAAAGGAAACACCATATTTTTGCAGCGAGTGCCTTTCCAAAATAAAAAATAAAAATTGTTTTTAATTCCCTAGCCACCCAGATGTTTAGGTCAGGCAATTTTTTCCCAACTAACAAGATGATATTTATTTTGGATTTTTTTCCCTGACCACAAAAAACTATAGTTTTGGCGGATTTTTTCCATAATAGACTTTGTAATTTTCACCAGTGATAGCCGAAATATGGGGATATTTTCCAGAAGAGACTTGATTAATATGAGCCTACCTCCCATAGATAGCCAATGGAAGCTCCATTTTTCCAATCTTTTTCAACCTTTCTGAGGAACCACAGCCAATCCTCCTTGTGATAGTTGTTTGGTTTCGGGAAAAAACCCATATATTTTAGCCAATGCTCCATCAAATCAACCTTGTAAAGCATAATCTGATTTAAACTATGAGTAAATAAGTCATCAACACCAACAACCAATAAAATCGACTTATCAACATTTTCTATCATTCCTATAGCTTCCAAGAAAATGGAGAGACAATACTTGAAAGCTTGACATTCACCAATCATCCATTTGCCAAAGAGAAACACATCATCCACGAATAGGAAGTGAGTAATCCATATTCCATCAACCACTTTAACAACAAAGAGTCTACCCTCCATCATAGCATTATGAATCAATAGGCTCAAGCCTTCCACCATTAATAAGAACAACCATGGGGACAAAGGGCATCCTTTCCTTAATCTCCTCGAACTTCTGAAAAAAATGGGAGGGGTACAATTTATCAACATCACAAAATTTGTAGAGGAAATACATCCCATTATCCAGTTAATAGCCTCTAAGGACAAACCAATCTGCATCAAAATGAGTCTAAAAAAACCCTAATCAACTTTGTCATAAGCTTTAGCCATGTCAACTTTGAGTACCACGGCCTTGATTTTCTTGGATTTGATGGTGTGCAGACATTCTTGAGCCACACCGACAACATCAAATAACTGATGATTATTCATAAAACCAAATTACTCTTAGGATAATAGTCTGGATATAACCAATTCTAAGTGAGAAGCAATAATTTTGGATATGAGCATATAAACCACATTACACAGGGATATAGGACAAAAGTCATCAAATTATTTAGGATTGGCTTTCTTAGGAAAAAGCGTTAAGAAAGTTGCATTCAAGGCACCACTGATAACCACATGCAATTTGGATTCTTCAACAAATTCAAGGGGTTCCAGTCTAATCAATTCCAAAAATTCAAGAAAAAACTCAACTGTCCAACCGTCCGGACCTGGACTCTTGGTTTTTTCAAATTCTTTTAAAACCTTGGTGATTTCTTGTATGGTGGTGGGTTCAGTTGCTTTCATAGGTTCTTCAGGATTAAAATACCATAGATAACAATTGTAATACCCCCATTTTGACCCTTGTGGTATATTTCCTTTTATGTAAATATTGTGTACATGCGATGTGTGCTTCCCTAGCATGGAGCTCAAGGCCAAGGCCCTGCTAGTGTGTGCTCGTATTTTATTTAAAATAGACAAGTATTTGATATTTTGTCATCCATGTGCTATTAAGCCATGGAACATTGTAAAATGATGTAAATATTTAATATTGTAATAAAAATACCAAAACTGGCTATGGAAACAACTAATGAGAAGGGGCCATATGTATTCTACTAGGGAGTGGTGAGGGGGTTGTGGGGTTGAACCATAAGCTGCCAAATGTCATCTTGAAAACCCATTTGACTTTCCTTGTTGACATTTATTTTAATTGTAAGAAAGTTGTTGAGAAATCAATCCATGGCTTTAGTGGAGCATGGGAAACCCAAAAATTCATATGGTAGGTATGGGCTCTGTTTCCTTGACCCACAAGTCACTCTATCTTAGAGGAATTCGCAAATGAGAAAAACCAGAAATCGCAACTGTGAATTAACCCACGTTTTGAAGTGCCATAAACGCCCAGAATTTCGTGTTGACAGTAAAATCCAATGGGGGATCCATAGACATGAACCATGGGGAAAATTTGAGAGTATTAGATGCCCATAAATCCATGGGAAAACCCATTTTTTATAGCCCAGAAATCCAATTATGGGATTGAGTTATTTAGTTACCAAATTGTGAAAATCCAAGCGTGAATAATAGAACAGCGGTTGGGATTGCTTGATAAACCCAGTGAAGACTAGAATCTCAAGGAATTAGCATATTGGACCTTTCTATGACCACCCTGAAGAGCATTGGAGGGAAGATATGCTTAGGGACTGTGCAACAGAGAAGGGGACCTTCCTTGTGTTGGGTGTGGTAGGTATTGTGGGTGCCATGACTGTTTGAATTTATCTTGAGATGTCTGTAGCTCTATGGTTGAGCTCACTGGCTTAGCATCCTCCTCCTTTGTCTCTTGCATGCTTGATAAACCCAACTGTGTGTTGGCTTATCATGACTGGTTGTGTGAAACCATGGCTGTGAGTGGGCATGTTTAGTTCCTCCTTAGTGGATACACATCCGAGCTCGGGGGTGATCTCTCAGCTGAAAGAATACAGGCTGGACAGAGACCTATAGTTGGGTGGAACGTTGCTCTCACATAGTCGGTTGTTGGACAGTTTCATCTTAAAGATAAGTATTCTCTATGGTTTGAATTATGTTAATTTTTTGTTCTGGCATGTTTTTAATTGATGTCTGTTATTGATATGTTGGATGTATGATGTAGTTGTGTGTGAATAATGTTTATTTCCGTTGTGTTTACATTGAGTATGAATCTGCACGCATAAGATTTTGTTTATTATGAATTTTGTTAGTAATGAACGGGCCTTAGCTTTCCAAAGAAGCCCGAAAGGTTAGTCATGTTCCCTTACTTGCATCGGATCGACGAGAGGGGACGTGATAGAGTGGTATCAGAGCCCATGTTGCAGCATTGGGGTTGCTTAGGCCAAACGGTAAGTTACAGGCAGATATCAAAACATTTTAATGTGGTATTGAAGAAGTTTCGGCGACATTCTGGATTAGAAAAATGTCAGGACCAGGGTTTTCAGGTGTGGCAGAGGATCACACAATTGCATAGATATATCCAAGAGATTTCCAATGGTACCAAACTCGCCTTATTTGGTTAAGGGACGAGGAAGATATGAACCCCGCAAGTTGCCAGAGTAGAAGTGTTTCCGCAATTGCGGATTGCGGAAACGAGGATTTTCAAATTTTACATTGTGGCTTTCTGCAATTCCGAACTCGCATTACATATTGCGGAAACGTTAAATTTTCGAATTTGTGTTTTGGCTTTCTGCAATTCCAAGCCCGCAATTACGGATTGCGGAAACATTAAAATTTCGAATTTGTGTTTTGGTTTTCCGCAGTTCTGCACCCGCATTGCAGATTGTGGAAATGAGTATTTTTCGGGTTGGAATATTGGCAATTCCACCCCCGCATTGCGAATTGCAGATTGTGAAAAGGAGTATTTTCTGGGTTGGAAAATTGGCATTTCCGCACCCGCAGTACGGATTGCGGATTGCGGAAGCTGCGGATTACGGAATTGCGGATTGCGGAAGCAAAAAAAACCAAAAAAAAAAGTATAGATCCCGAAAATCAATTTTTGGATAGCAAGAGCATGCAGAATCAGAATTGGATGAGTTATGTAGCGTCCTAAGGCCATTAACGAAGGCCATGAAAGAACCAGTGAAGATCACGAGCCCATTATGCTCCAATTTGGCATAAAATTGGAATTAATGGCTTTTACAAATCAGTGTCCCGATGCTTGACAGAAGGTCGGATTGAGCTGAAACTGATATGAAGCGGCCATGGAGCAAGCACAGTGTTAATTTTAGAATTTTGGAGCCAAAATCCAAAGGATGTGAAGTCGGGGTGAGTGAGAAGGCCAAAAAGCACTATTCTGGGCCACTTTTTGGGGATTTTGAAAAGCTTGTAGTGGATAAGAGTGACCTTAGATAATAGATTCAAGAAATTTACTGAACTCAACATTTCATATTCTCATTAATACAGACAATTCATGTTAGACAAATATTTTCCAGAAATGCTTAGTTTGGGAAATAACCATTTTTTGGCCCAAAACTTGAAATTTTGGAAAAAGTTAAAAGTGAAAAGTAGTCAAACCCAGAATTTTCTAGAAGATGAATGGTACATCGGAACAAAGATCCACAAGTTGTTGAGTGTTCCTTGTTGTATGTACTAACTTCGCCCGGTAGAAAAGTTTTCCTGAATCTTTCTAGATTTGCTTCTACAGGTGGATGAAATTAGCATTTCAAGATATTTTGCAACTGTGTAAAAGTGCAGAATTTTGGTAAAAATTGTCATTTTTGAACTAATGTAGTTTTCCCACCCGAAGTCAGAATGGAGCACGTGGATAGGCATTATAAAGATTATCCAGCAGGGAATAATGGTGCATAACCATAATTTGAATAAGGTTATCATACATCATATATATGTAGAGCAAAAAAGTGTCAGTGACTGTTTTGACAAATTGTTGACAATATGGGCAATTTCCAGAATTGCATGAATGGGCAAAAGAAATGAATGCATAACAACTATGTGAATTATTCCATGAGTTAATTCTATTAAAATATTGATGTTTTATGTTTCTATAAGCATTCCTAAAATGTCTAACAAATATTTTCATAATGCATGGTGCTTGCAGCTCATAAGATTTAAATAGTTGTAGCAGAAGCAACATACAAGAAAAAGGATCTCCAAAGGAAAATGGTGACCATAAATGATGCTCAAGATCCTTATGAGCATGATGAATATGTGCTAGGAGAAAATGTGCAAGAAGAGAATCCTGAGACTGAATCTAATGGGAAAAGGGAGCAAATAACTCCTCGGAATTTGGTTGAGACCATGGTAAGCTTCAATGAAAGATTGATGAAGGCTTGGGAAGAACAGAACCAGCTCAATACTTCTATTTTGCAGAACCTCACTGATGTAAAATTAGTCACAGCAGATCTAATGAACAAGTAAATCAATCACAACAGATGAACATAGAAAATATGGTGCAAAACTGTGCAAAACATGCAGCAGTGCTCAATATCCCAATAAGGGTGAATAATTACAATACAATCTGACAATGTGAGTGAGAAATTCGAATTGACTAAGTAGGCCATTCGAATCACTGAATGGAGTAGCTTGACTCCAACTAGGAGTCCTCATCATCAATCGGTGGTGCTCATCAATGCACAAGAACCAGTCATCCAAGTGTCAATCTGAGTCTAACTGAGTGTATCATGTGTAACTGAAGTGTGTAGCACTGATTAAGGGAAGGAGGCTCAGTGGGGGGCGCATGGGAGGCTAACTGAAGTCAGAACAAGTCATCTAGTCAATCTGGAGGTCCAACGAAAGTGAAACAGTCAGTCGGGAGTGAAACTAGCCTCAAATCAGGGAGAATCGGAGCTAACTGAATGTAACTGAAGTGGAACTGCAGTGGTAGGTGAACAAGTGCACCCTTCTCTGGCAGTAGGTGAGAAGTGGGCGCCTTTCAGCCTAGGAGGGCTAAAACTCTGTAGTAAGTGGCTCCCGGGTGCTAGAATGAGGTGGCTAAGGTGCTGGAGGCATCAAACTGGTGACTAGGATGCATGCAAGTGCATGCAGGTGCATGCAAACCCTAGATTCTGCATGCAAACCCTAATTGCATGCAAGATCCTGAAAAAGATGATGTGGATATCCAAACACCCCCCCTCAATCTAGACTATGATGTGCCAACAAAAATAATGTGGGGCCCTGGTAACTAAGACCAAAGGTCACCCCAATACAATAATACAAAAAATGTTGAAAATAAACTAAGTGAGGAAAGAGGGAAAACCCAGTGGGAAGAAAGCCCCCCCTCAAGCTAAAACATAATAATGAATCAATCTGTCTCCACCATGATGGAACTCACCCCCAACAGTGAACGGAGGTAAGAGAACTTCTTCTCAGTGAAGCTCTTGGTGAAGATGTCTGCAATTTTGTCATCAGTAGGGCAATATTGCAGAATGATGGTGCAGTCATGCACCAACTGTCGAATGTAATGCATATGAATCTCAATGTGTTTGGTCCTCTGCCGCTAAACTGGATCTGTGGAGATCTTGATAGCACTTTGATTGTCACAAAATAGGACAGTCGAAGTAGTGCCACCAAAACCAAACTCGGAAAGAATACCCTGCAACCAAACTGCCTGAATGCAGGCATTGACTGCCCCTCGATACTCTGCCTCTGCTGAAGAAAGTGCAATGGCTGCTTTCTTTTTGCTGGACCAGCAAATAGCACCATGACCAATCATGAAAACATAACCGGAAGTGGACTTCCTATCAATGCTATCACCTGCCCAATCTGAATCAGTAAAACCAATGAAATCTAGCTCAGAATCTGCAGCATAATGTATGCCAAACTGTCTCGTACCTTGCACATACTGCAAGATCCGCTTGGATGCTCGCCAATGAAGCTCATGTGGCTGCTGCATATATCTTGACACGGCACTCACGGCATATGAGATATCAGGCCGTGAGTGTGTCAAATAAAGTAGTGAACCAATCAACTGTCGATACATACTGCAATCTGCAAGCGGTGTGGAATCTCCCTCCTCAAGACTGATTCCTGAGAGGAATGGGAATGGGGCTGCCTTACATTCAGCCATATTAAACTTCAATAACAGGTCGGAAGCATATTTTTGCTGAGATATAGTGATCCCATCAAAATTTTGAGCTATCTCCAAGCCCAAAAAATGACTCAGCAAGCCCAAATCGCTCATGTCAAAAGCTAGATTTAAGGCAGATTTTAGCTTGTTTATTGAAGTAAGTGTGCTACCAGTAATAAGCAGATCATCAACATAAAGTACAATAACCAACAAATTACCTTTAACTCGCTGAAGATACACATTCGGATCAGATTTGCACCTTTGGAAATTCTGAGAAAGAAGGAAGGAGTCCATCTTTGCGTACCAAGCTCTTGGGGCCTGTTTTAAACCCGTACAAAGATTTCTTCAATCTACAAACCAATGATGGATCTGATGTATAACCCTCTGGCTGCTGCATATAGACCTCTTCAGCAAGGTCTCCATGTAAAAATGCACTCTTCACATCCATGTGGTGCACTTCCCAGTGCTTGGATACGGCAATAGCTAAAACAAGGCGGATGGAATCCATCTTTGCAACCGGTGCAAAAGTCTCAGTGTAGTCCACTCCTTGGACTTGGGAAAAACCTTTTTCCACCAACCTTGATTTATATTTGCTGATAGTGCCATCAGCAGCAACTTTAGTACGGTAGACCCATTTACACTTCACTAATTTTCTTCCAGGTGGAAGAGAAACTAGCTCCCATGTGTTGTTCTTTTGGAGAGAACTGTACTCTTCGTCCATGGCACTTTTCCATCTCGGATCTCGATGAGCTGAATAGTATGATGTAGGATCTGAACCAACCATCAAATAACAAATCTCAGGAAAAAATTGATCAGCAATAGAAAGAGCCATACCTGCTCTTTGAAAGTCTCCTCTTGTTCGTCTCGGATCAGCAGGATTTCCAAGATTCAAACCAACAGAATGTAGAGTGTTTCGGGCCCACTTTGGTAACTGAGGAGGATCATAATGGTCGGATTCCGAACCTGATATGTCATGATCATCATATTCTGCTACAATATAAGAAATATCAGAACTCATACCTTCATTATCGCTGCTCGGATCTTCTTCTGGTGAAGGCGATGAATCGGCAGTCTTCTCCTCGACTAGTTGCAATTCTTGAAGCGGTTCTTCAAATTGCACACTGCGCACTATGAATATCTTTTTAGATCTGATATCCATGAGTTTATATGCTTTTGATTCTTCCCCATATCCTATCAATATGCACTCGATACTTTGTGGATCCAAAGCTCGTCTCTTCTCAGAAGGAATTCTAGCCCATGCAGTAGAGCCAAAAACTCTCAAATTTGACACATCCGGTTTGTGACCAAAGAATGCTTCGAAAGGAGTCATACCTTTCACGGATGAATGTGGAACATGGTTCTATATATATGCAGCAACATTGATTTCTTCAGCTCAAAGATTTGCATCCAAACCTTTCGATTCAATCATGCATGTAGCCATCTCTTTCAGTGACCGATTTTTCCTTTCCGCTACACCGTTCTGCTGAGGTGTGTAGGGAACTGTATGTTGGATCTTAATTCTGCTTTGGGCACAAAGTTGCAGCAAATCGGACTTGATATATTCCCCACCATTATCAGATCTAAGAGCTTTGATCTTTCTCTTAGTGGTGGTCTCAACAAAAGCCTTAAAATCCTTGAATTTTCCAAACACTTCTGACTTGTTTTTGAGAAACAATACCCATGTAAAGCGGGAAAAATCATCAATAAATGTCAAAACATACCTTGAACCATTTAATGACATATGGGGCAGCGGACCACTGATATCAGAATGGATCAATCCCAAAATAGTAGAAGCTCTGCTAGCTTTGCCGCGGTCGAATCTGTGCTCGGGGTGCTTCCCAATAATGCAACCAGTGCATATTCCCTTCAAGGAACGGAGTTGTGGAAGCCCATCTACCATGGATTTGTTTGATAACAACAGCAAATACTTATAATTAAGATGTCCAAATCTTTCATGCCAAATCCTACTAACCTCATTTCCATGTGTGCGAAGAGCAGTGGGCTTTGCAAGCGGAATAAAGTGTGAAAACTCATAGCATTTTGCAGTGTGATTTGCCTTTCCGACTGCAACTAGTCTTCCACTTTTGATATCAGAAATTTCAACTGTATTAGGGCTGAATGTAACTTGCTTTGGTTCACCAGTATGTGTCATTTGATACACAGAAAGGAGATTTGAAGCCAAGAAAGGCACATAGAGAACATTCTGAAAGCTTCCATGTTCTACATGAATCGTACCTTTGCCCTTTGAAGAAATTTTTGAGTCATCTCCCAAATGGATGGGGATGGAGCTGTTTGGATCGAATGAGGAAAAAGAATCAATATTTGCCGCCATATGATTTGATGCACCCGAATCTATCAAGAGAGTAGTGGGCTTCGAAACCGTTGCCATGAGTGCTTGTCCTCTTTCATGATCATCATTCCTATCCTTCTTCCTTGCACCGTCAGGAAGGGTTATGTTGTTCTTTTCCAAAAGGAGGGCCATTTGATCTATAGTCTTCTTCATACATGAACTTTCGGGATGAAAGCCACAGTTACAATAAGTACATTTAGATTTTTGGTTACCTTCTTTGCCCTTTTGCTTGGATTTCGAGCTGGATGGTGCATCCGTTTGCTTGCCTTTGTCTTTTTGCTTGTGAGGCTCGAATTTGGGCTTCTCCTTCTTTTGCTTTCCTTTACCATTCGGGATCTTGGGTCCTTGAACATATAGGGCTGAATCTTTGGAGCTTATGGACCCCATTTGAACCAACTTGTCATGCTCTTTTGTGACGGACTCAATGAAGGCATTCAAGGTAGGCATCTTCCAATTCGGGGTAGTTAGCCGACCGGAATTGAAAGTAGAGACAAATACCGAATAATCTTTACCAAGCTTGCTTAGAATGGAGAGGATCAATTGTTTATCCTCTTTGATAACTCCACTATTCTTCAATTGCAAGTTCAAGTTCTTGAATTTTGTGAAGAATTCATTGATGGTCTCGAAATTCTCAGGATTAAGGCCAATCAATTCATTCTCTAATTGAAACGCCCTAAGCTCATCCTGCTTGCCGAATAGTGTTTCAAGTTGCTCCCATATGGCTTTTGGAGTCTTCAATCCGCTGAGATGGAAGTGAAGATCTTTGGAGATGGAGAGACAAAGAAGACCATAAGCTTCATCAAGCTTGTTGTAGTGTTTGGTTCGATCTGACACATTGTTTGGCTCCAATTCAAGACCAAGAGTGACTCGGTAGTAACCTTTTGAACGTAATATGATCTCCATATCATCTTTCCAATCAAAATAGTTGAATGGGGTGAGGATAGGCTTTGAAGAAGAGTATTCCATTGCTAGGAGCGAGTCAAACTGATGTAGATGAGCTTGCATGCAGAGAGTAGCGAATGCAAAGAGGAGTTTGCATGCACAGTATAGCGAATGCAAAAGAGGAGCTTGATAACCTGCAAATCACAATCAAACCAAAAACCGTAAGGTCGAACAATCCACCCTTTTAGAGTTGCATCACACCTGGGATTGGAGATCAAACAATGTTGAATGGGTCCAATGTATCAGATCCAGGAATTATGTGGAAACTCAAGCTTCTGGAGTGGTATTGGAAGTATTTTTAAGCTTTGCATGCACAGGAGCGAATGCCCTTGAGATATCTCATGCCAAAACTTTTTGCAATTTGAGCAATTTAGTCAAATCTTCTTGTAGAAACACCTGTAGAAAAGAGATCTTGTCCCTGCAATGGCTCTGATACCATGTAAAATTAGTCACAGCAGATCTAATGAACAAGTAAATCAATCACAACAGATGAACATAGAAAATATGGTGCAAAACTGTGCAAAACATGCAGCAGTGCTCAATATCCCAATAAGGGTGAATAATTACAATACAATCTGACAATGTGAGTGAGAAATTCGAATTGACTAAGTAGGCCATTCGAATCACTGAATGGAGTAGCTTGACTCCAACTAGGAGTCCTCATCATCAATCGGTGGTGCTCATCAATGCACAAGAACCAGTCATCCAGGTGTCAATCTGAGTCTAACTGAGTGTATCATGTGTAACTGAAGTGTGTAGCACTGATTAAGGGAAGGAGGCTCAGTGGGGGGCGCATGGGAGGCTAACTGAAGTCAGAACAAGTCATCTAGTCAATCTGGAGGTCCAACGAAAGTGAAACAGTCAGTCGGGAGTGAAACTAGCCTCAAATCAGGGAGAATCGGAGCTAACTGAATGTAACTGAAGTGGAACTGCAGTGGTAGGTGAACAAGTGCACCCTTCTCTGGCAGTAGGTGAGAATTGGGCGCCTTTCAGCCTAGGAGGGCTAAAACTCTGTAGTAAGTGGCTCCCGGGTGCTAGAATGAGGTGGCTAAGGTGCTGGAGGCATCAAACTGGTGACTGGGATGCATGCAAGTGCATGCAAACCCTAGATTCTGCATGCAAACCCTAATTGCATGCAAGATCCTGAAAAAGATGATGTGGATATCCGAACAACTGATATGCATCAGAGGATAAACCTTGGGTCCAACCCAAGAAATGTGGGTGAAGAAGGAAGAGATGCAGGGAGTCGCTCTTGAGGTCATTCTAGGAGGAGGACTCCAAGCCCAAGGAAGAGTTCTGTGAGCAAGAAGCATAGAACACCTTCCTCAAGATATTCTTCCAGCAAGTCATGTGACTCTAGAGGCTCTCGAAGAAGTCCAAGGCATACTTCTAGCAAGTTTGAAGGAAGAAAGAAATTCAAAGGCATCCCGCAGGGAGAATTGAGGAAGGCAAGACCTCCCACATTTGATGGAGAGGGTAATACAGGCCAAGAGGCAAAGGAATGGTATCTTAGGATGAAGAAATATTTTAGGATTCATGATTACTCAGGAAATGAAAAGGCCAGAATTTTCATTTACAATCTAAATGGCAGAGCTTCAATTTGGTGGGATAACCTCTTGGAAGTTAGAGGGATCAATGAAAGGAAGATCAGTTGAGAAATATTTAAGAAGTATTTCAAGGAAAAATACATTTCTACTAGGTATTATGACAGTAATAGGAAAGAGTTCAATGAACTCAGATTGGGACAAAAATCTATGGAAGAGAATGTCCACAAATTTTTGGAATTGTTGAGGTATGTAGACTATATCAAAGATGAGAGGATAAAGATCCAATGCTTCCTTGGAATCCTACCTCAAAGTTTCAAAGATAGAATTGAGTTTGTTAATCCAACAAGTCTTGATGAAGCCATTAGGAAGGCAATGCATTGCTATGAGTAGAATAAAGAAAAATCAGAGGTTCACCCAGCATGGAAAGGAAAGCCAAGAGGGAGGTTTGATCAAAAGAAGAGTGGCTTCAAGCCACCATTCAAAAATCAGCCTAGAACCTTTCCACAGGGGCAGCAAGCAAGGAGTGGATTCAAGCCAGTAGTAGCAACAAAAAATACATCAAAAGGACCACCTCAGTGTTGGGGATGTGGAGGAATCCACATGCTTCAGGATTGTCCACATCGGAAGGATAATCCTCAGAGCTTGCACAACTTAAAGGGAGCAGCTACAGTGGAGGATATGTCAAGGGAAAAGCCTCGAATTTATGCAGCATTGGATAATCATCAAGCAGACCATCAATCAACAATGGTGGAAGTTGAAGGTAAGATTGCTAAGCAATCTATTTCTATTTTGATTGATCCAGGATCTACTCATAGTTATGTTTCTCCAAAAGTGGTTGAAGGTTTTTCTCTTAGAAAAGTGAAGCATAATAAGTCTTGGCTAGTTCAATTAGCCACATGGACCAAGAGAAACGTAAGTGAAGTAGTGGGGGAGTGCCCCATAGAATTGAATGGACTCCACACACATGCAGAATTAAATGTACTACCATTAGGATCTTATGATGCCTTAATTGGCATGGATTGGTTGGAAAGACATAGAGCCAAGTTGGATTGTTATGAGAAAGCACTTGAATGCTTTGATGAAGAGGTAAGACCAAGATTGGTAAGAGGAATTCCCAAGCAAGTTTCAGTAAGACATATTTCATCCTTACAGTTGAAAAGGTTTTATAAGAAAGGTTTTCAATTATATGCAGTTCATATATCAAATTCATCAGAGAGCAAAGGACCAAGGATAGAAGACTTCCCATTGTTGCAAGAGTTCAAAGATGTGTTTCCGGATGATGTGTCGGGACTACC
Organism: Larix kaempferi; assembly: GCA_027924585.1. Classification (NCBI taxonomy): domain Eukaryota; kingdom Viridiplantae; phylum Streptophyta; class Pinopsida; order Pinales; family Pinaceae; genus Larix; species Larix kaempferi. Next base: position 3,433,032 of record BSBM01000455.1, read on the forward strand.
ACCAAATAGATATATTGATTTTACCATCGATCTTGTTCCAGGGGAAGCACCAAATTCCAAAGCTCCTTATAGAATGAGCACGCCGGAATTGGTAGAGTTAAAATGCAGCTACAAGAGTTAATGGATAAGAGGTATATCAGGCTAAGTGTGTCTTCTTGGGGAGCATCGGTGTTATTTGTTAAGAAGAAGGATGAGACTTTAAGGTTGTGTATTGATTATAGGCAGCTTAATAAAGTGACAGTCAAGAACAAGTATCCATTACCAAGAATTGATGACTTATTTGATCAAATGAAGGAAGCTAAGGTGTTTTCAAAGATTGACTTGAGGTGTGGCTACCATCAAGTGAGGATTAAAGAAGAAGACGTTCAGAAGACAACTTTCAAAACTAGATATGGTCATTATGAGTTCATTGTGGTGCCATTTGTTCTTACCAATGCACTTGCCACATTTATGTGTCTCATGAATAGTGTCTTCAGCAAATATTTGGATAAGTTTGTGATTGTGTTCTTGGATGACATTATTGTTTATTCAAGGAATGAAGAATAACATGAAGAACATCCAAGGATGGTGTTGCAAGTCCTTAGAGGACACCGGCTGTATGCCAAGTTAAGCAAGTGTGAATTCTATCAAAAGAGGGTGCAGTACTTAGGTCATGTCATTTCCGAAGAAGGAATTGCAGTGGATCCAGAGAAGATTAATGCCATCGTGGATTGGTCTACTCCAATGAATGTTTCATATGTTATATATTTTATGGGTCTTGTTGGTTACTACAGAAGGTTCATCAAAGGATTTTCCAAAATAGCTCATCCAATCACTTCATTGCAGAGGAAGAACGTCAAGTTTGTATGGTCTGAAAAGTGTGAGAAAAGTTTTCACCAGTTAAAAGAGCTACTTATTAGCACTCCTATTTTGAAGATTGCAGATCCAAGGAAGGATTTTGTAGTGTGCACAGATGCTTGCATTGAAGGGCTAGATGGAGTGCTCATGCAAGAAGGATATATGATTTGCTATGAGTCAAGGAAATTAAAAGAGCATGAAAAGAATTATGCCACACATGATTTAGAATTAGCAACGATTATACATGCCCTCAAAATGTGGAGACATTATTTGTTGGGAAGAAGATTCAAGCTTAGGACAGACCACATGAGCTTGAATTATTTGTTTGACCAACCAAACTTGAATGTTAGGCAAGCCAGGTGGATGGAATTCCTTTGCGAATTTGATTTTGAAATTAAGCATGTAAAAGGGAAAGAGAATAAGGTTGTAGATGCTCTTAGCAGAAAGTTTCATGCTGCAGCATTAAGTATGTGCAAATCAGATTTGAAGGCAAGAATTCTAGAAGCTCAAACTAGTGATGAAACTTACCTTTAAATTAAAGAGAAGTTGCAGCACGGTAATATGGATGAAGCAAGTGCAAGATATCATCTAGGTGATGATGATGTTCTTATTTATCATGGTACCAGACTGTACATTCCAAATAGTGCATATTTGAAGAAGCTTGTGATAGATGAAATACATCAAATGCCATATTCTAGACACCCGGGATATCAGAAAACTATAACAGTAAGAAGAAAGCAATACTTTTGGCATGGTATGAAGAAGGACATAGATGAGTACATTGCTAGGTGGAAAAAGTGTCAGCAGGTCAAGGCAGAGCACCAACATCCAGCAGGATTGTTGCAGCCTTACCCATTCCAGAGTGGAAGTGGGAAGTGATCTCTATGGATTTTATAACAGGTCTACCCATAACAGTGAAGAAGCATGATTCAATCATGGTTGTGGTAGAAAAACTATCAAAGGTAGCTCACTTTATTCTAGTCAAGTCCACTCACAAGGCTAATGACATTGCAAATATCTTCATGAGAGAGATATTAAGATTGCATGGATTGCCTAAGGAAATAATTTATGATCGTGATACAAAGTTCACTTCCAATTTCTGGAAAGAATTATTTCAGGAATTGGGAACTAGATTGAATTTCAGTACAACATATCATCCTCAAACAGATGGCCAAACTGAGAGGGTGAATCAAGTTCTTGAAGACATGCTGAGAATGTATGTGATGGATAAACCATCCAAGTGGGAAGATTACCTACACTTGGTATAATTTGCATGCAATAATGGGCATCACACATCATTGGGAATGAATCCATTTGAGGTATTGTATGGCAAAGGGTGCAGGACTCCAGTGAATTGGGGTAGTCCGGTGAACAGGGTAGTACTTGGGCCAGAGATGATCAAGGAAATGGAACAAGAAGTTGTTAAGATCAGGCAGAATTTAAAGGCAGCTCAAGATAGGAAAAAGAGTTATGCAGATATGAAAAGAGTGCATAAGAAACTTCAGATTGGAGATTATGTTTATTTGAGAGTGAAACCAAGGAAAAGTTCTCTCAAGCTGGGAAGTTGTGCCAAGCTGGCACCAAAATATTGTGGGTCATTTGAAGTCCTTGATAGGATAGGGCCAGTTGCATATAGAATTGCATTGCCTGCTAATATAAGAGCTCATAATATTTTCCATGTATCTTTGCTTAAGAAGTATGTACATGATCCTAATCATATGATTGATTGAAATGTGATACAGGTAGAACCCGAGGGAGAGTTCCACGTAGAACCTATGCAAATCCTCGACAAGAAGGTCACATTGCTCCGGAATAGAACCATCGGGTAGGTAAAGGTCCAATGGGAGCACCTTAGTCCCGATGAGGCTACATGGGAGCTTGAGGATGCCATGAGAGAGGCATTCCCCTTTTTGTTCAGTTTTGATAACACCGAGAACGGTGTTGTTCTAAGGGGGAGGGGAATGTAATACCACCATTTTTACCCCTATGGTATATTGGCTTTTATGTAAATATTGTGTACATGCGATGTGTGTTTCCCTAGCGTGGAGCTCAAGGTCAAGGCCCTGCTAGTGTATGCTCGGATTTTATTTAAAATAAACAAGTATTTGATATTTTTCCATCCATGTGCTATTAAGCCATGGAACATTGTAAAATGATGTCAATATTTAATATTGCAATAAAAATACCAAAACTAGCTATGGAAGCAACTAATGAGAAGGGGCCATGTGTATTCCACTAGGGAATGGTGAGGGGGTTGTGGGGTTGAACCATAAGCTTCCAAATGCCATCTTGAGTACCCATTTGACTTTCCTTGTTGGCATTTACTTCAGTTGTAAGAAAGTTGTTGAGAAATCAGTCCATGGCTTCAATGGAGCATGGGCAACCCAGAAATTCGTATGGCAGGTATGGACTCTATTTCCTTAACCCACAAGTCACTCTACCTCATGGGAATTCATTTTTCTTCATTCCCATTCCATGGTTGAACATCTAAGCTTCATTTTTCATCCATTACACATGCCCAACAGTGAGAAAAACTAGAAATCGCAACTGTGAATTAACCCACGTTTTGAAGTGCCATAAATGCCCAGAATTTCGTGTTGACAGTAAAATCCAATGGGGGATCCATACACATGAACCATGGGGTGAATTTGAGAGTCTTAGATGCCCATAAATCCATGGGAAAACCTAGTTTTTATAGCCTGGAAATCCAATTACAGGATTGAGTATTTAGTCACTGAATTGCGAAAATCCAAGCGTGAATAATAGAACAGAGGTTGGGATTGCTTAATAAACCCAATGAAGACTAGAATATCAAGGAATTAGCAGTTTGGACCTTTTTATTCCCACCCTAAAGAGCACTGGAGGGAAGGGACGCCTGAGGGACTGTGCAGCAGAGAAGGGGACCTTCCTTTTGTTGGTGTGGTAGGTATTGTGGGTTCCATGACTGTTTGAATTTAGCTTGAAATGTTTGTAGCTCTATGATTGAGCTCAATTGATTAGGATCCTCCTCCTTTGTCTCTTGCATGATTGATAAACCCAACCGTGTTTTGGCTTAGCATGACTGGTTGTGTGAAACCATGGCTGTGAGTGAGCCTGTTTAGCTCCTCCTTAGTGGATACACATCCCAGCTCGGGGGTGGTCTCTCAGCTGAAAGAATACAAGTTGGACAGAGACCTATGGTTGGGTGGAATGTTGCTCTCACATAGCCAATTGTTGGACAGATTCATCTTAATGATAAGTATTCTTTGTGGTTTGAATTATGTTAATTCTGTGTTTTGCCATGTTTTTAATTGATGTATGTTATTGATATGTTGGATGTATGATGTAATTGTGTGCGGATAATGTTTATTTCCACGGTGTTTACATTGAGTATGAATCTCGACGCATAAGATTTTATTTATTATGAATTTTTTTAGTAATGAACGACCATGAGCTTTCCAAAGAATCCCGGAAGGTTAGTCATGTTCCCTTACTTGCATCAGATCGACAAGAGGGGACGTGAAAGCAATGAACTAGCTCCATCTAGCTAAGAATGGTGTTGTTCCCCGACTCTTTGAAAAGTGTCTGAAAATTTATTTTTTCTCCTTTTTCGAGCTCCTGGTGAGAGTTTAAGATCTTACCATCCTCCTGTTTAAGTTCCCAGATGAAAATTTGTATTCCTATGATGCTCTACAAACTGGTGGAAGAAATTAGTATTATGGTCCCCTTTAGTGACCCAAATTGCACGGCTTTTTAGGCACCATCTCTCTTCTTCCCATTGCAATATTTTTTGCTTCCCGACATCCATCTCCCTAACCAGGTCTATTTCCATCTCTGATACAATACAATTAGGGTTTGATGCATAGATATTCTAAACCCTAGACTCAATGTCTTGGAGCTCTACTTCCAGATCAAATTTTTCTTTTTTTCCCAATTTATGACTACATCTTTAATATCTTTTAGCTTCTGAGTCAAAAGGTCCATCTTTGACTAAGCCAAGACAACTTCAAAATAGAGCCATTTATCCTTAATGATAGCTTTTAAATCATCCTCATCTAACCATGAGTAATTAAACTTAAAGGGATAATGGAGTTTTTTCATACTTGGATCAAGATGGAGAATTATCGACATATGGTCTGAGATTGAATCATTTAAGGTCCAGGACTAATAATGTTCCATAGAATCAACCAACCCTACAGAGATAAGGAATCTATCCATCCTTTTCGTTATACCATTTTCACTAGTTCTTCCATTGTTCTAGGTAGGTCTCAATGGATCGATAATGACATCCACAAGGTCAGCATCTTGAATGATCCTAGTGAAGAAGTTCGGTAAAGGATCTAATCTCGCCCGAGCTCCCCAAATATCCCTATCTGAGAGCATGAAGTTTAAATCCCCTGCAAAGATTAGGTGGGGTTCTGCCAAAATACAAACTTGAACAATATATTCCGAGAAGATAGCTATGTTTTGATGAGGCCCATAGCAATTCATAATTCTCAAATGTTGGTTTATTCCTTTTGCAGTCTCATACTGAATAATTCCTCCACAAGTGAGATAAAGCAATTTTGTATATAACGGATTCAATGCATAGAGTAGAATACTGGACAATCCATTTGAGTCGACAGTACACATATCCCAATTAACTATTTTTTTGCACAATCTTTAGCTTTCTCGCCACCCTGCATAGTTTCTTAAAGAAGAACCACCTTTGGATGGCTAATCTCGAACAGTATACGAAGGGATCATTGTTTCCCCCCTCGAGTCACCTTATGTTGAGGGAAATAATGATCATTTGGGAACCCTTACAAGGGCCTTCTATGATCTAAGGGCCCAAAATACACCATTCTGACTACCTACAGGAAAATCCTTCGATGCTACTCCAACCACTCTTTGCTAGTGATAGATGATCTCAGATTAGAGGGGAAGCTTTGCTAGTCCACCACAAACTACTCCTTTTAACACCCAATTCCCTTTATGGCCACATTTTCTAACTCCATTATGTATTGAATCAGGGTATAGATCAGCATTGATGAGTGAGCTTCCACCTTCAGTTGAAAGGTTTTCCCTTTTTCTTGAATAAACATGGAGAGGGCATTTTTTCAGGACATCTTTGTAGCTAGGGATCAAGGATGTTGTAATTTCGTTGATCTCATCTTGAAGGTTTTCCTCCAAAATGGGTTGTGTAGTGTCCACAGTTTCAATACACAAGTTCCCAAAAAGGCTATCAAGAGATCCAAAGGGTTCTCAAACCTCCACTATGTCCCTAGTCATATTTAATGTCTCTTCTAAGGTGAATGATGTTCCATAGAAAATATCTTGGACAGAAGAGCATTGCAACAACCGTTTCATTATTCTCCATGGATTCTTTTGGTTTTCTTACTTAGTCTTCTTGGTAGGTCACAATAGACTACCTGTTTTCACAAGTTGGTCAAGAACAATGATTTTTATGAAGGATCCCAAATGGGTTTCATTTGACTTACCCTCACCCTCCATATCACCTTTAGTAATATCAAAAAGGTTTCTCTTAATACTTAGAACCTCAAAGAAATATGGACTTGAAAGGATAATGACTGATTTTTTTTAAGATCAGGGGGGGATAACTTACCATGTTCCATATTAGCAGTGCTTGGAGGGTGATGGTTTCTGATACTGATCTAGAAGGGTTCAACATTTGGAGAAATGAGTGACCTAGAACCTGATGCTAGTTTGGAACTTCCTACCATTGCTTGCTTGTCCCTTTCCATTATAGTTCTTTCCCTCGATCTCTCTGCTACAATTTTTTCTTCCTCAGTAACATCTGGTGGAGAGGCCAAGGGATGTGAATCCTTTAAATTTCTAGTTCTTATCCATATTAAACATCTAAACGAGACTTTGCAGTAGTATAATTTTTGTACTATGGATAGCCCCCTTCATTCAATTTCCAACTCCTCTAGAAACCCTTGACTCACATCCATATGGACTAGGATTTTCCCCATGAGTTTGTCTAATCACCTTGAAATTTTTTGTTCATACACAAATAAAAACTGACCAATGGCATTACCCATGGCTTCAAGGACTCCCCTATTCCATAAAACTAATGGGAAGTCGGGAAACAAAACCCATATGTTCTTCAGGGTGAGTTGTTCTATAGCTAGGTCAAAATTGAGATGCCATCTTTTAAGCATAAGTCTTTCTTTCGCGCAGAGCCAAAGGCCACCCAAAACCCTTGAAGCATCCCTCTCCATTTAAAAATGAAAATTGTACCAACCCTTAGCAAGATAAGAAACTTCTGGAGTATATTTCAGAAATGGGAGCAACGAATCTTCCATCCAAGATTCTATTGAGTTTCTTGGAGGCGTTCAAGGACCAAACCTTCCTACCAACACTTTCCAATATAGTTCTAACACTTCATCAATTCTGACATCATGACCAATCACCAATTTATTTCTTGATACCCTGATTATTTAGGCCTTTAACTTCCTTTTGTGGGTTGTAGGCTTCCCACCTCTGGTCTTAACAATTAGCTCATTTTTATGTTACTGACTTTAGAATGTAGTTACAACCTACTTCCTTAGCAGTCATTTCCTGTTGCTTTTTCTTATCTTCGGTTCCTCGAGGGGATAAATGGTTTGAATATGAAAACATCGCATGAATAGGTGGTGTCAATGAAATGGGTGTTTTACGGTTGTCAAATGTCGCATATGCTAAGGCACTAATGTCCTGACATAGATTTCCCTTATTTAATTCCTCTTGACAAGATGTCCCTTCGCAGCTATCATTGAGTACAACACTAGGTGATCCCGACTCTTCTGTGAGAATGTTAAGTTTTTTAAAACTATCATTTCCTTTTGTTTTTTGAGTTGCTTCATATTCAGCCAACAGTTCTTCTTCTGATTTAAAAATACCACTATGATCCCACGCTTCCTTTTCCATAGGGCTATGAATTGGTTCCAACTCATCTTGGTAGTATGTCATTATATTCTCCATTCTTGTAACAACCATAAACCTAAGTAGCAAATGCCTTGTTCGGCGTCGACCAAAAGGGACCTCTAACTTGAATTCAAAAACCATTCATTTGTTTCCAAATTTTGAGTAAATTTTTGTAATGGAAAACCCATTTGTTTATGCTTGTATTTGTTTGGCCAATGAAGGAAAGGCAAAATAGAATATATCAATAATCTTTGATATGTAGTTAGGCATGTTATTATAGCTTTGATTCTTTCTTTATACGTTTATTTTCATCGATATTGTTGTATGTTGTGGATGGTTTTTTGTTTGCTAATATTAATACTTACTTTTTTGGTTGCACTTTTAAAATACAATAACAGTTTCTTTGATAATGGAGTGGTGAACTTAGGAGTGCTCAATTTTGGAACATGTTAGTGTTTTTCTTTCGAGAGGGATAACATAAAAAAATAATGGCAAAATATTTAATGAATAAAGATGGTAAAAATATTAGTTTAACGAGGTAATATAGTGACTACTTATAATAAATAATTGTTGAGTTATTGAAAATTTTAATCCTCGGTAAAAAAATTACAATGTCAAAGTTTGAGCGAGATAATATACTGATTATTTCTACCATAAAATTGTTGAGATGCTTTGTTTTAAGGTTGTTTTGCTCTCTTTTTTGTCAAAGAGAAAAAGAGAATTCTAACATATAAGGAAATTGGATGATGCCTCTTTTTTTTTATATTATTCCCTCTTAGATTCAACCTACTTGGAGAAACATGAGATCGGGGGAGGACAATATTGACAAATGCATCGACGGATTTTTAGTGAATGAAGGAATTCTTCATAGGGCCTCCAGTATTTAGCAATAAGTCTCTTTGGGGGGTGAATCTGACCATTTTCCCATTCTATTGGATGTGGTTATGGGCCCATCTAAACCCCCCAATCCATGCAATTTTTTCTCTGCATGGATGGAGGATGAGGACTATTCTAAGATGGTCAAAGATAATTGGTTCCTTTTGTGGATAATAGTAGGAAGTCAATAGCCATACAATTTTTAAACAATATGAAGAAAGTTAAAATCAAAACCTTGTCTTGGGCTGCAGAGAAAAGGCTTGCTATTTAACATGAGTTAAGTGACATTGAAAATGAGTCGGAAAATTTACATTCCCAACATCCTGAAGGGTACAGATCCATTGATCAGAAGAAACACATTGTGGAATTGGAATATAAAAAGCAAAAAATATTGTTGGAAAAAGAAGCCCAATGGAGACTTAAGAGAAGAGCCATATGGCTGAAAAGTGGTGATGATAACACAAAGTTCTTTCACAATTATGTCAACTAGGAGAAAAACATTAATTCTATTTGGAACCTGCATAATGAGAATGGTGAAGTGGTTTCAGGTCATAGGAACTTATCGATGTTGGGGTTTAATCATTTTATGCATTTGTATCAGGAATATGGTAAAGCCTTAATGTCTCAAATGGTGAGCATATCTACCATGTAACCTTCCTTTATGAATGATGATCAAAACTAGTTTCTTCTGAGGATTTAATGGCAACTATTTTGACTCTGCAAAAAAGAGAAGATTATGGGTCCATATCGTTGGCCATCTGAGTTCTTCTCTTATTTCAAGGATGTTTTTCAAGAGGATCTCTTAAAAGTTATAGAGAAATCTAGAGTGAATAGCATAATCTGAGCTGCCTTCAATGCTACTTTTATTAAACTTATTCCTAAATATGACAATACTTATAATATGGAGGAATATCGACCAGTTTAAATTGACTATATAAGCTGATTTCCAAAATCATTTCCTCTAGGATCAGGTAAATATTATATATTTTTGTGTCTCATGAACAATTTGCTTTCTTGAAAGGAAGGAAACTACATGATGCAATTGGCATATCACAAGAGATCATACATATTATCGAGTATAAACATGCTCCAGATTTGATTGTTAAGGTGGATCTCTCCAAGGCATATGACCATGTCATTTGGCTATATCTTAGATTAGTGTTGTTATAGGTTGGACTTGATATGTAGTTTGTGAATTGGGTTATGTCATGTGTTACTTTTCTTTCTTTCATTGTTTTAATTAATGGATATGCTACCCCATACTTCAAACCTGGGAGGGCCATCAGACAGGGGTGTCCATTGGATCCTCTCCTTTCATTTTAGTATTCAAAGGACTTAGAAGACTAATATTAAATGCAAATTCTAGAGGATCTCTAAAAGGCATATCAGTTGGTGGTAATCTATTTGTCACTCATATATTCTTCATGGACGACATTCTTCTATTTACCAATGGCTCCATAAGAGAAGTGGTTTTGCTTTAGGTACTGCTAAAACTATTTGGAGAAGCATTAGGTATGGCATATAACCAAAGAAAATGTTCCTTATCTTATCTTAATGTTTCTCAAAATGATTTATATTGTATATGCACTCATTTGTCTTTCCCTTTATAGAATATTGAACATGGGCTCAAATATTTCAATTTTATTTTAAAACCCAATGATTACTAGAGAATATATTGGGTTTGGCTCATAGGTAAGGTTGAAAAAAGATTGCAATTATGGTTCCATAAGTGGTTAAGTAGAGGAGGTAGAATGGCTCTCATTAAATCTATCCTTGAATCTTTTCCTATTTATTGGGTCTTAATGGCCTGCATTCCGAATGGTATTCTTGAACAAATTAGGAATATTTGTTATAATTTATTATGGAAAGGTATCCATGATGAGCATTCCCTCCATTCTTATGGCTAGACCTAAGAAGATGGGGGTATGGGGTATCAATAACCCACACTGTTTCGCCAGGTCTCTTGCTGCAAAAGGGGTTTGGAGAATCCTACGAGGTGAAGAGATGTGGGAGAAAGTTGTTTACCATAAGTATATAGCTCCTCTCACTATTGAAGAGTGGTTCAAATCTGAGGAAGATCCCATTAGAAAAATATCCAATATGTGGAGAGCTCTTGTAAAGTCCTTCAGGGTCATTGGAATCTAGTTAAATTGGAAAATAGGTGATGGTCAGAAGGTCAGAATTAGTCTCGATCCTTTTTCTAGAAGCCGGGGTGATCATAGATTTCCTATACTTTTGGTTGAGGTTTTAATAAATCAGGTTTATATGTTTATTCAATGATCATCCTAATACAACTATTCTTTCTCAGAGGTGGCTTAGTGCTGAAGAAATTGGCATTGAGGCTACTGGAGACATTATGTCCTAGCGGAGGTATATAAAGGCCCTTAAAGATAGCCATACCAGATTCATGGATAAGGAGGATTCTTCAATATGGTCCAAGAATCCCTCTATGGGTACTTACCTTCCTAGTATTGGTTATGAGGTTATCGAAGAAGAGGAGTATTTCCATTATTACCTTTGGTGGCAAGAATCTATTTGGCAATACAAGTTTACCCTTAAATGTAAATTATTTATGTGCCTTGATTTATCGGAAAAAATACCATTATGGGACTTCCTGAAGAAAAATATATCGAAAGGCCCCAACAGATGTCCTTTATGTAGAGCTAAAAATGAAAGAATTGATCACCTATTTATCTATTGTTCCTATATTCTCAGAATGTGGGATTATGCCTCATACATCTATGGGGTTGCTTTTAATTGGACTGGTAATTCCCTGGAGGAGGCATTAGGTACTTGGTCAGACAATGGGGTTTACAAGGACTATCTTGCATTTCCTTTGATTTTCATAAGAGGGGTATGGTTAGCTATAAATTTGGCCATATTCGAGGATTCTTTCATTCCCCCTACTATGTATGTTGAGAAAGGTCTAGCTATTTTGTGATTATTTCCTCAAGAGATCACCTACCCAAATTTTGAGACTATTTATTTTATTTGCAAAAACATTATGTTAAATTATAATTACAAAGTTTTGTAATTATGACCAAATATGGTCAAGGATGATTGTAATGACATATTATTATTATTTAATAAATTAAAACAGGAGACAAACACCCAAGGGAACTGTTAAATGAGTGTTCATTGACCCACTAGGAGGAATGGAAGCTGTTAGAAGGCATGGGACAAGTGTCAACATTTGCACTCCACCACTAGCTGTTGGTTATGGGACAACTACCCCTAAAATTGTGGCATTATTCCTCGGGTGGGTGGAACAAAGCTGTTAGCTCATTAATGACCAGGTTAACCACTAAAAAGGCCTAGGCATCCTAAAGAAGGCAATTCGAATTGAGCAGGGAACTCCATATTATTTTCTGCAGAAATAATTCCTCAAGTGTATCAGGTGATCACTGAGAGATTCAAATAGGGAGGCTAAGTGAATGTGCATTGTGAGTCTCCTGAATTTATTTTGAGAAGGAAACTAGAGGTTCTGGTGCAGGTCTCTTTGACTGCTAAGTCTATATGACTGAATGATCTACATTGTTGCTACAAGTTGAAAACCTAAAGTTTCTACAGATTCTTCTTCCTTGTGATTCAATGAATAGGCTCGGGGGTCCTAAGGCAAGTAATTTGGATGCCTTTAGGAGTAGGTTGGGTGGAACAGGCTCCTTGGGTTTTTTGTTTGTCCTACATTCATCAGGTTCTACTATTCTGTCTTGTTTTTTTTTTCAATTAAATGATTTTCTGCATTTGTAAATTTAGTATTTACAGTTAATGGCATACAGAAGTAATTATTTCAATTTCTAACCTAGGTATGATTTTGTATAATGATGGTTAAGTAAATGAGACGATTGAGTAAATATCTTCTCTACATTTTTCCCATATTGTTTTCTGTATAGTACTCTAGTATAGAGAAGTAGAATTAAATCAGATGAATGATGGGCAGAATGCCAAGTGAATGATTAGACTAACACTGTAGTGTTTCTTTTAAATCTGTAATACCAATTATATATGTCTAAACTCAGAATATAGAACAACATCTCATAAAACATATATTGTAGCATTTTCTTTACTTAGTAACAGAAGTAAAACATTTCATCTCTGCACAAAACTAGGTTTTCATTTATCACTATCTATTTTTTAAAGTTAATGCTATGCATTCTATTATTATTCTTCCAACAGTAAGGTGTTATAATTCCACTTATTTCAGGTATCATCTTTCCAAAAAAATTTAACAGCCTCAAATTTAAATATTCTTTTTTTACACAGAGTTGCTACTCAGTACTTATAACAATAAATAAATACTTATCATTCAAAAATAATAGCATCATTGTATATTATTATTTCATTTCAGTATCCATATTTCATATTTAGATTTAGTTATCAACTACAATTATTAAATGCAAACATTTTCATCATAGGCAGAACCCTAGCTCTTTTTCTTTTATTATTTAGCATTCCTTTGCAATACATTAAACTTAGGATCAAGACCCTTAATAGGGAAAACAATCTTTTACAATATCATAACAGGTTCATAACTGGTTCGATGGTCAAACCCTTATTTTCGAAATAGCATTACAGATATTATCAGTTTCCAAATAGATTAATATTTCATGTTCAAACATCATTGAATACGTACATAAACATTAAATGAAAACAAACCATATAATTATATGAACACTAGATCTTATTTCAAAGTTTACATATCAAAAACATTGAGTTGGCTCTCGGCCTTTATCGAAACAACAGTACATTTTCTAATTAAACATAAGTCTACCATCGAAACCTTTGGCACGTAGCCATTACACAGTTTCCAATACAAGTAAACATTGTAGCACAGGACCTTCCTTGTTTCGCAGAAACGAGTTAGCCCTCAGCTCTTGGCTGGTATTCACATTATATTCAGTCAAATTATTGATCCAAATAAATATAGAGTTTGTACTGAAACATTTCAAGTTTCCTAACACTGTAAACAACATAGGGTTCATCCATTTAGCAACTACATCATAAACAAGTTCACTTTTAAACAAATGCCATAGCAGAGTACTACTGGGCCGAGTAGAAAATTAGGCTAAGGATTTATCCTTTGCCTTTTCATCATATTGCTCTAAAAACATCATAACTTCGACCAGAAACCCTTGCCAGGTATAGTTCCTAACTCTCATCAAATAGTAAGCATCAACCAAACCATGCAGAAGTACCTACAAGGGTTTAGAACCAACAAGGCTTACTGGGTGGTAGAGCGGCATTCTCCCACCAAGCGTTAAGCAAGTGACCCTTTGATGAAGTAAAACTTGCCACAAGAACCCATCAGAGGTTAAATGAGAAATTACAGAGATAGTTTATACACAACGAATGGCATTAACACTTTAAATTCGAAAACATTACCTGTGTAATGCAACTCCAAGAGTAGAAACGCCTGTAGCAAACGACGACGGAGCCATCTAGCAAACGCAACGAAAAGGGAAATCAGTTTTGTAAACCATTCTTAAAATGCTTCAAGAATCAACCATGGTTCAACTCTACGCTCAAAGACCAGCAAAAAACACCATGTAATCTACTTCCTAAAAACACATCGAATGTTGCATTGTGGCTCGGCTCTAAAGGAGGAATTCAAACACCTGCACCTGCTAAGTTTTACCAATAGGTCAAGGGATCGAACTCGAGGAAGGAGTCCTCCGAACCACAATTAACCAGCCCTACATTGTAGCAGGTGATCGGCCTCTCCACCTTACCACTACCAAGCAAAATGAAGGCCAAAGAAAACACTTCAACGATAAACATAATGAAAGATTAGGGTTTCAATACAAAGCCCAAAAACATATGAGATGAACGATGGAGATGATGCCAACCAGGCACGTCGAGAATCGTGCAACAACTACATTTATTTCATATTGATTATCAAAATACACCACGACATCCAACTCAGTAGACCCGAGGTTAAAAGTAGTGTACAATGCGACGTTTTGGTAGAAGTTGTAAATTCATTCACGTGAACCATAGCCACGATGGCATCCAATAAGACTTCCATTCAACGCAGAAGGCAGGTGACTTAAATGCCAAAGCCAGTTATGATAGTCTACCAGCACAATAGCACAAATACATTCAATACCCTGTCATATCACATGTCAGTGCCAAGACTTAGGGTTACAACGTATAGTTCATTTCATTTCCAAAGTATTGGTCACCGAATGCATGGTTTATATATATTGTATATTGTTTCTCAAATGACAAAGGTCGCATTTTATAGAAGGCTTTGGATAATTAGTGTATGGTTTAGAATTCATTTTTTTGCACATTGTAATGTTTGTTCATATTGCCACCTCTTTTTACCAGGTTACATAACATAACACAATGTATAAATATTAAAGGTCTAATCCTCTAGTGTGGCAAATTCATAATATAATCATTATAAATATGATGGTAGTGGTATTATAGTAAACATTGCTATATTAGTATGATTTCTTATGCATTTATAAATTGAGAAATGCATAAACTCTACTAAAGTATATTTATGATTTCAAGTTAATCCACGTATTTAAACTTAACATTTGGCTCATGTATCTATAGTGTGGAGTAACATATAAGTTGAAACATTCACGAATAAATATACATGAAAATACTAGTCTTTGCAAAAGGGAGAATGATGACAGGAATATAATAACACTTATACATTGTAATCTAGCACATAATTGAGAATTCATAGTGTAAGTATCTCTTCTTTGATGTTTCACTAAAGAGTCTAGTGTGGTTACTAATAGTTACGACTTCTACGACTTGTAAGTATGGTCAATGTAATACTTATAGAAATAGGATAGAGATGCATACCATTAGTCACTCTCATGCATGGAAGTACTTAGAGTTATGATAAAGCATTGACGGTTAACTGAAAACATAATTAGAATTGTTTGTAACATTTGAATTTGTCGTAATACTCTTACATGCATATATGAGCAAAGAAACAAGTTCAAATGCTTTAGCTAACATAGCTAAGTAAACCTTAGGGTACCTCGAAGGACCCCTTCGTCATCATCCAAGAGCAATTGCCAGTACTTTGTCAAGGAAAATATATCACAAGATAAAATTAATTACAACATGCAGATTACAATTTAACACAAGCAAAACTAATGTCGTATTTTGTGTTATGAACTATGAATTTCATTATCATAATTTGTTATTAGTTAAAAAGATTAGCATTTATTTTATTTCCACATTAGCAAGTACAACATTTAATGCTACTTTAAAAAATTTTAAATTTTTGTAAATTTTCGGGATGTTACATGTGGTATTAGAGCTCATGTTCGAACTCTCAGCCTAAAAAAGGTCCAAAGAACACACAACAGAAAATTTTATGACAACAAAAATCTTTACTAATTAAATTATTTTGTATACAGAAAATTGTTTTTCTAAACTACAGGTATGGAAGGATCATATGAACACATGGAGGACAGATTTCGACCGAACAGTCAGACCAACAATAGCACTGGACAACATTATGAAGAAGAAGTCCATGGTGAATTGAATGACAATTCATCAGAATTGTTACATGCCTTTCAGGAATTGAAAGCAGAAATAAGATATGTTAAACAGGATAATGAGAGAATTCTGAAGGCATAAGAAGAATTGAACCAAGTACTATTCGATCAGTTCCCAACTGATGAACATGATAGAAGGGTTGAAAATACCTCCAAGATTGAAGACTTATCTCATGGGAACAAGGGTAAGAAAGTGAAAAATGGTGATGAGAATAACAGTTCAACATCATCAGGAGCTACCATTGAGATACATAAAAAGAAACGCAATTATTCGAGTGATAGCAACGAAGGGAATTACAAACCAAGAAGAAAAATCCATAAATTGTATGAGCTTATTTATGGGGAGTTCAAGAATATCAAACCCCCAACCTTCAATGGTGAAACAGAGAAAGGAGAGACAACTAAAGCATGGCTGTCCGACATGAAGAAATAATTTCAAATTTATGATTATTCAGAATCATTGAAAGCAAAGATGGCCATATACAACCTGATCGGGAAGGCAGACATTTGGTGGTAGGAAAACAAAAGAGTGAAGGGCATCAAGGAAAAGGATGTGAATTGGAGCACTTTTAAATGGTACTTCAAAAATAAGTTCCTATCTGAACAATATTATGAAGAAAATTCCAAGGAATTTTATGATTTAAGACTAGGAACCATGAACATGAAAGAGCTGAACAACAAATTTATGAATTTGCTAAGATATGTGCCATACCTTGTGGAGGAGAAACCAAAGATTCAGAGGTATCTGAGTTGTCTACCTTTCAACATCAAGGACATAATAGAGTATGACAATCCAAAGACCTTAGAAGAAGCCATGAGGAAATCAACTTTCTGTTATGATCAGAACCGGAAAACAGAAGGGATATCTAACTAGAAAAATAATAAACCCAACAACTTTGAGGTGAAGAAGAAGAATTTCAGGTTCAATGGAAATTATGGTTTTCAAAGGAAAAACTTTCCAAATCGAAATTTCCAAGGAAACAGTCCCAGGAATAATCAACAACAGAATTTTACAGCTCCTAGAAATACACCCAATGTTAACAGAACTAATGACCAGAGGACACCTATAAAATGTTTTGAGTGTTAAGGTCCTCATTATGCTTCAAACTGTCCCAATAAGAAGTGGACAACCAATAATATTCATTCCATACAAGCTGAACCTACTGTGGGAGACTTGGCAAGAGATTTGCCCAGAATTAATGCAACTCTAGACAACAGGAAAGCATCGCATCAAGTCTCTATGGTAGAGGTTGAAGGTATGCTACAAAACCACCCTGTTTCTATTTTGATTGATCCAGGTGCTAGCCTGAGTTATATATCTCCAGATATTGTAGAAAACTTTAATCTGGAAACAGAAAAAATATAATAAATCCTAGTTAGTTAGACTAGCAACAGGAACAAAAAGAAAAAAGTATGATTTTGTTGAAAGTTGTATTTTATCTATGAATCAGTTAAAGACACGAACCAAGTTAATTGTTTTACCTTTAGGACCCTATAACATCTTAATTGGAATGGACTGGTTAGAATCACATCATGTTATTTTGAATTGTTATGAGAAAAGTTTTACCTATCTAAGTGATGAAGGAGAAACAGTAGAAGTAAAGGGTATTCCTAGAAAGACATCACTTGGACAAATTTTGACTATGCAAGTAAAAAGAGCAGTTAGAAAATGATGTAAGATGTTCGCAATGAATGTAGTACATGAGGAGTAAATTACCAAAGAGGACAAACTGAAACTAGAAGATATACCTGTCCGAAAAGAATTCCTAGATGTTTTTCCAGAAGAGATCCCAGGATTACCCCCGAAGAGGGATCTAGATTTTACCATTGAGATGATACCGGGTGCGATACCGAACTCCAAAGCTCCATATAGGATGAACATATTGGAATTAAATGAGTTAAAATCATAGTTGAAGGAGCTGATTGATAAAAACTATATAAGACCCAGCATGTCTCCTTGGGAAGCACCTGTTATTTTTGTTAAGAAGAAGGATGGCACTTTAAGGATTTGCATAGATTCTCTCCAACTGAACAAGATGACAATCAAGAATCGATATTTGTTGCCCCGCATTGACGATCTATTTGATCAGCTGCGTGGAGCAATGATATTTTCAAAGATTGATTTAAGGTCAGGATATCATCATGCTCATGTGAAGGATGAAGATATTTTTAAAACATCCTTTAGAACTCGCTATGGACATTATGAGTTTGTGGTCATGCCATTTGGGTTGACTAATGCCCCGACAGTATTTATGTGCTTAATGAATAATATTCTGCACAAGTATTTGGATAAGTTCATCATTGTATTCATAGATGACATTCTATTATATTCAACAAGTAAGGAAGAACATGACGAACATCTACGTATTATTTTACAAGTTCTGAGAAATCATCAGTTATATGCTAAGTTTAGTAAGTGTGACTTTCACAAGGATGAGATTCAGTATTTAAGTCACATAATCTCTAAGGAAGGAATTTCGGTTGATCCCCATAAGATAAAAGCCATTAATGAATGGTCGGTTCCTAAGGATGTGTCGGACGTATGATCATTTATGGGGATTACAAGATATTATAGAAAATTCATAGAAGGATTTTCGAAGATTGCAAACCCCATAACCTCCTTACAGAAGAAGGGGAAGAAGTTTGTATGGGATCAAAAGTGTACAGACAGTTTTAAGAAGTTGAAGGAATTAATAACTACAGCACCTATTCTAAGAATTGCAGATCCTAATAAATATTTTACATTATGCACCAACGCATGTAATGACAGACTTGGTGGAGTCCTAACACAAGAGAGACATGTTGTTGCATATGAGTCTCGAAAACTGAAAATACATGAGAAAAATTATTCTACCTATGATCTAGAATTATTAGCAGTAATACATGCCTTAAAAATGTGGCATCACCATCTTATTGGCAAAAAATTTACTTTGATGATAGATAACATGGGGCTGAAGTATTTACTAGATCGAATGAACTGGAATGTTAGAGAAGCTAGATGGCTAACCTTTCTAAGTGAATATGATTTTGAAATTCAGCATATAAAGAGTAAAGAGAACAAGGTTGATGATGCTTTAAGTTGTAATGCAAAG
Source organism: Larix kaempferi (assembly GCA_027924585.1). Taxonomy (NCBI): domain Eukaryota; kingdom Viridiplantae; phylum Streptophyta; class Pinopsida; order Pinales; family Pinaceae; genus Larix; species Larix kaempferi. The sequence continues at coordinate 3,452,254 of BSBM01000455.1, forward strand.
TTAAATTTTATTTCAGCCATCAGTACATACACAACAAATTTAGAAAATTGGATTTTCGAAGGGATTAAAACTGATGAAGAGTACAAAAATTTACATGAAAGGACAACAAAAAGTAATTCTGAAAATTCTGTGGCAGATTTCAAGTTAAAAAAAATGGATTGCTACTATACAAGAACAGACTATATGTGCCCAACGTACCAAAGATAAAAATTCTGATTTTAGATGAGATGCACAAAAGTCATTATGTTGGTCATCTAGGTTATCAGAAAACCATAACTATGTTACGGAAATATTATTATTGGCCCAGGATGAAGGATGAAGTAGCAGAATATATAGCTAAATGCATTGATTGTCAAAGAGTAAAGGTTGAACATCAGCATCCGACTGGACTGTTATAGCTCCATTACCTATACTTAGTTGGAAATGGGAGATCATTAGCATAGATTTTATTACCGGACTACCCAAGAATCAAAAACAAAATGATTCCATCATGGTGGTAGTGGATAAACTCAGCAAGGTAGCACATTTTATACCAGTAAAAACTACTTATAAGGCTTCAGATATTGCAGAAATTTTCATGAAACAGATTTTTCGATTACATGGAATACCAAAAGTGATAGTTTCAGATCGTGATTCTAAATTTATTGGAAACTTCTGGAGATCTTTGTTTAAGGGGTTGAATACAACCTTAAACTTCATCACAACATTTCATCCACAAACGGATGGACAAACGAAAAGAGTAAATTAGATATTGGAAGACATGTTAAGGATGTATGTTAAGGACCAACCTAGTAAGTGGGAGGACTACTTGCATTTAGCAGAATTTGCATATAACAACCATTACCATGCATCAGCCAAGCTTATCCCTTTTGAAATTCTTTATGGTAGAAAATGTAATATACCAGTTTCTTGGAATGACCCAGTTAATAGAGTTATTCTAGGACCTGAATTGTTGAAGGAAATAGAACTAACTATGCAACAAGTACAAAGAAATCTTAAAGCTGCCCAAGATAGGCAAAAGAGTCAAGCAGATCTTAAAAGGAATCATAAAGAGTTCCAGGTTGGTGAGCATGTTTTCATTAATGTAAGACCAAAGAAGAGCTGATTAAAATTGGGAAGTTGTGTCAAGCTAGCACCCAGGTATTGTGGTCCTTTCGAAATTTTGTCAAGGGTAGGACCCATGGCATATCAACTAGCTTTTCCACCAAATCTAAAAATACATAATGTTTTTCAAATTTCAGTTTTAAAGAAATATGTACACGATGCTACTCATGTTATAAATTGGAATGATGTACAAGTGGAACAAGACAGCGATTTTCAGGTAGAACCGAACTGTATCCTCAAAATGAGGGAAACTCTACTCCAGAATCGCACCATTGGGCAGGTAAAGGTGCAATGGGAGCACCTTAGCCCAGAAGAGGCAACCTGGGAGTTGAAGAGTAGTATGCGGGTAGCATACCCAGCTCTGTTTCAGGAACACTCAGAAAATGAATGAACAACATCAAGGACGATGTTGAGACTTAAGGGGGGGTGTATGTCACCTACCCAAATTTTGAGACTATTTATTTTATTTGCAAAACCATTATGTTAAATTATAATTGTAAAGTTTTGTAATTATGACCAAATCTGGTCAAGGATGATTGTAATGACATATTATTATTATTTAATAAATTAAAACATGAGACAAACACCCAAGGGAACTGTTAAATGAGTGTTCACTGACCCACTAGGAGGAATGGAAGATGTTAGAAGGCATGGGACCAGTGTCAGCATTTGCACTTCAACACTAACTGTTGGTTATGGGACAACTACCCCTAAAATTGTGGCATTATCCCCCAGGTGGGTGGAACATATTTGTTAGCTCATTAATGACCAAGTTAAACACTAAAAAGGCCTAGGTAGCCTAAAGAAGGCAATTCGAATTGAGCAGGGAGCTCCATATTATTTTCTGCAAAAATAGTTCCTCAAGTGTATCAGGTGATCACTGAGAGATTCGAATAGGGAGGCTAAGTGAATGTGCATTGTGAGTCTGCTGAATTTATTTTGAGAAGGAAACCAGAGGTGCTGGTGCAAGTCTCTTTGACTATTAAGTCTATATGACTGAATGATCTACATTGTTGTTGCAAGTTGATGACCTAAAGTTTCTACATATTCTTCTTCCTAGTGGTTCAGTGAACAAGCTCGGGGGTCCTAAGGCAAGTAATTTGGCTACCTTCAAGAGTAGGTTGGGTGGAACAGGCTCCTTGGGTTGTTTGTTTCTCCTAAATTCATAAGGTTCTACTGTTTTGTCTTTTTTATTTTCAGTAAAATGATTTTTTGCATTTATAAATTTAGTATTTACAGTTAATGGCATACATAAGTAACTGTTTCAATTTCTGACCTAGGTATTATTTTGTATAATGATGGTTAAGTAAATGATATGATTGATTAAATTCTTCTCTGCATTTTTCCCATACTGTTTTCTGTATAGTACTCTAATACAGAGAAGTAGAATTAAATCATATGAATGATGGGCAGAATGCCAAGTGAATGATTAGACTAACATTGTAGTGTTTCTTTTAAATATGTAATACCAATTATATATGTCTAAACTCAGAATATAGAATAGCATATGATAAAATAAATATTGTAGCATTTTCTTTACTTAGTAACAGAAGTAAAACATTTCATCTCTGCACAGAACTAGGTTTTCATTTATCACTATCTATTTTTTAAAGTTAATGCTATGCATTCTATTATTATTCTTCCAACAGTAAGGTGTTATAATTCCACTTATTTCAAGCATCATCTTTCCAAAAAAAATTACCAGCCACAAATTTAAATATTCTTTTTTACACAAAGTTGCTACTCAGTACTTATAACAATAAATAAATACATATCATTCACAAATAATAGCATCATTGTATATTATTATTTCATTTTACCATCCATATTTCATATTTAGATTTAGTTATCAACTACAATTATTAAATTCAAACATTTTCATGATAGGAAGAACCCTAGCTCTTTTTCTTTTATTATTTAGCATCCCTTTGCAATACATTAAACTTAGGATCGAGACCATAGGGAAAAAAATCTTTTACAATAACATAACAGGTTCATAACTGGTTCGACGGTCAAACCCTTATTTTTGAAATAGCATTACAGATATTATCAGTTTCCAAATAGATTAAGATTTCATGTTCAAACATCGTTGAATACATACATGAACATTAAATGAAAACAAACCATATAATTATATGAACACTAGATCTTATGTCAAATTTTATGAATCAAAAACATTGAGTTGGCTCTCGGCCTTTATCAAAACAACAGTACAGTTTCTAGTTAAACATAATTCTACCATCAAAACCTTTGGCACGTAGCCATTACACATTTTTCAATACAAGTAAACATTGTAGCACAGGACCTTCCTTGTTTCGCAGAAACGAGTTCGCCCTCGGCTCTCGGCTAGTATTCACATTATATTCAGTCAAATTATTGATCCAAATAAATACAGAGTTTATACTGAAACATTTCAAGTTTCCTAACACTGTAAACAACATAGGGTTCATCCCTTTAGCAACTACACTGTGAACAAGTTCACTTTTAAACAAACGCCACAGCAGAGTACTACTAGGTCGGTAGCAAATTATGCTAAGGATTTATCCTCTGCCCTTGCATCATATTGCTCTAAAAACATCATAACTTCGACCAGAAACCCTTGCCAGGTATAGTTCCTAACTCTCATCAAACAATAAGCATTGGCCAAACCGTGCAGAAGTACCTATGAGGGTTTAGAACCACCGAGGCTTACCGAGTGGTAGAGCAGCATTCTCCCACCAAGATTTAAGCAAGTGACCCTTTGATGAAGTAAAACCTGCCACAAGAACCCATCAGAGGTTAAATGAAAAATTACAGAGATAGTTTATACACAACGAATGGCATTAACACTTTAAATTCGAAAACATTACCTGTGTAATGAAACTCCAAGAGTAGAAATGCCTGTGGCAAACGACGACAGAGCCATCTAGAAAACGCAGTGAAAAGGGAAATCATTTCTGTGAACCATTCTTAAAATAGTTCGAGAATCAACCATGGTTCAACTCCACTCTCAAGGACCAGCAGAAAACCCCTGAAATCTACTTCCTAAAAACACATCGAATGTTGCATTGTGGCTCGGCTCTAAAGGAGGAATTCAAACACCTGCAATTGTTAAGTTTGCCCAATAGGTCAAGGGATCAAACTCGAGGAAGGATTCCTCCAAAACACAACTAACCAACCCTACATTGTAACAGGCGGTCGGCCTCTCCACCTTAACACTACCAAGCAAAATGAAGGCCAAAGAAAACACTTCAATGATAAACATAACGAAAGATTATGGTTTTAGTCCAAAGCCCAAAAACATATGAGATGAACGATGGAGATGATGCCAACCAGGCACGTCGAGAATCAGGCAACAACTACATTTATTTCATATTGATTATCAAAATCCACCACGACATCCAACTCAGTAGACCCGAGGTTAAAAGTAGTGTACAGCTCGACGTTTTGGTAGAAGTTGTAAATTCCTTCACATGAACCACAACCACGATGGCATCCAATAAGACTTCCATTCAACATAGAAGGCAGGTGACTTAAATGCCAAGGCCAGTTATGATAGTCTACCAGCACGATAGCACAAATACATTCAATACCCTATCATGTCACATGTTAGTGCCAAGACTTAGGGTTACAACGTATAGTTCATTTCATTTCCAAAGTATTGGTCATTGAATGCATGGTTTATATATATTGTATATTGTTTCTCAAATGACAAAGGTCGCATTTTATAGAAGGCTTTGAATAATTAGTGTATGGTTTAGAATTCATTTTTTTGCACATCATAATGTTTGTACATATTGCCACCTCTTTTTACCAGGTTACATAACATAACACAATGTATAAATATTAAAGTTCTAATCCTCTAGTGTGGCAAATTCATAATATAATCATTATAAATATGATGGTAGTATTATAGTAAACATTGCTATATTAGTATGATTTCTTATGCATTTATAAATTGAGAAATGCATAAACTCTACTAAAGTATATTTATGATTTCAAGTTAATCCACGTATTTAAACATAACATTTGGCTCATGTATCTATAGTGTGGAGTAACATATAAGTTGAAACATTCACGAATAAATATACATGAAAATACTAGTCTTTGCAAAATGGAGAAATGATGACAGGAATATAATAACACTTATACATTATAATCTAGCACATAATTGAGAATTTATAGTGTAAGTATCTCTTCTTTGACGTTTCACTAAAGAGTCTAGTGTGGTTACTAATAGTTACGACTTCTACGACTTGTAAGTATGGTCAAGGTAATACTTACAGAAATAGGATAGAGATGCATACCATTAGTAACTCTCATGCATGGAAGTACTTCGAGTTATCATAAAGCATTGACGGTTAACTGAAAACATAATTAGAATTGCTTGTAACATTTTAATTTGTCGTAATACTCTTACCTGCGTATCTACGCAAATAAACAGGTTCAAATGCTTTAGCTAACATAGCTAAGTAAACCTTAGGCTACCTCGTAGGACCCCTTCGTCATCATCCAAGAGCAATTGTCAGTACTTTGTCAAGGAAAATATATCACAAGATAAACTTAATTACAACATGCAGATTACAATTTAATACAAGCAAAACTAATGTCGTATTTTGTGTTATGAAGTATGAATTGTCGTTATCATAATTTTTTATTAGTTAAAAAGATTAACATTTATTTTATTTCCGCATTAGCAAGTACAGCATTTAATGTTACTTTAAAAAATTTTAAATTTTTGTAAATTTTCGGGATGTTACATCAATACTATTAGATATAGGAATATTTTGGTTGAATTTATTAACAAAGATCATCCATGGTTTTTTTTATGGTGCTGCTTAGGGGAACCCCCAGCTGGGGAGTGCTGGTGGACTTCTCTACATTAATGATAATACCTACTATAAATTTGTTGTAGGAATTGGTCGCAACACTAATAACATATTTGAATTAGTGGCCCTCAAGCTATCTCTGATCATAGTTATTCAGAAAGGTGTGCAACATATGTAGATATTCAATGACTCCAAGTTGGTTATTGATTGGATGAAGGACAATGGGACTCCCAAAAATATCACTATGAGTCCTATTTATGAGGAGATTCAAAGGTTAAAGACACAATTTTAGTATGCGGTATTTGCACATATCTATCAGGAAAGAAACTCCAAGGAAGACAGTCTTTCAAATTTTGGATTACAAATGAAGGATGGTTATTGGACGAAATGGGATGAAGATGAACATGGCGAAGTTACATTTGATCCTGACTTATATCTTGGATAAAATTATTTTAATGCATACTTTTGTGGACAGTTGGTCCACAAAGGGTACAGTCTCTAGGCTATTTTTTGCCACAATTTTGTACACTTAAGGCTTGACCCGTTGCTTGTTTTTTCAGCAAAAAGACCATTTTATGTTTCAACTATTTGACCAGTACATGACATGGGCATATTATATGTAAGGGACGATAGTATATATGGTGATTGTCTTATCATTTTGGAGACCCATTGAATGGTATCAATCCATCTAGATCTAATCTTGGCTAAGATCATCGGATATCTATCAATTGTGATTTATTATATAAATATATTGCGGTTTTTTTCCATGGAAACAAAACATATATGGGCATTGGATTTATTAGTTCATTAATAAGAGTATGCTAACATTTAAGGGTCTTGGATTTATTAGTTTCTACATATGGCAGAGACTATATATTTTACATTTTATTTTTCTATTAGTTTGTTTGTTTATATATATATTGTTTGTTTATATTTAAATGTGAATTTTTTAATCAAAAATATTAAGATGTGTTGAATTATTATTGGAATAAAATCTATGATTAAACTATTTTTATAATTAACAAGATGAAAAAAACATCATACCTCTGTGTGTTCAACTCTAAGTTAACTCTAAACCTTGTCACCATACTTCATTAATTAATTGTGTTCAAGTTCATGTCAAAGGTGTTATTTTATTAATTAATTGTGTGCAAGTTTCACATCTAAGGTACTACATGTTTGCAAAGAAATATAACTTAAAGAGAAATCCATCAATTTTGGGTTTTCAGATAAGTTTTTTTCCAAGAAAAAATATTGTATATTTGTTATTTGAGTAAAATCAAAATATACAGTGGGGAGGCAAGTGCAGGAGGGTGATTTTTGACCTTGGAGGAAATATAGTAAAACCTTTACTTGTGTATTAGGGACACGTACTAATAATCAAGCAGAACATTTTTCGTTGTTCTTGGGTTTAAAGTTGTCTATAGAGGAAGGAATTTGTTCCTTAGTTGTGATCGGGGATTCTACGATCATTCTCTCCCAGACCAAAAAGTGTCAGTCAATAGCAGACCCTATCGTTGGTTGTCTTCATAATCGTATTTTGAAAATTATTTCTAAATTTCAATCAATCCAATTTTTTCATGTTAAAAGAACCCTAAATCAGTTAGCAGATGGTTTTTCAAACCAAGCTTCTCATCTTTCTCAAGGAAAATTAACTATCAATAGAGGTCCTATTCAACAATTTTGGATTCACTAAGAACCTTATGATCATATTTATGCTATATAAATCCATCATAAGGTTGGAGATTCATTTGTATCCTTGACATTTGTCTTAGCATTTCGAGTGATATGTGGAGGGTGGTTCAAAGTACTCCTTTTGAGGGCGGTGATGGTAGGCGTATTAATTGCTGCAGAAAGATCATGACGTCGAGTCGGTTTATTGGTTTTAGCATTCATCAAGTTCTTGCATGCAGAGACTCGGTGGTGTTAATGTGTTGATTCTCTGTGAAGGTTCGACATTGGAAGAGTTGTGAAGGAAATTATGCTTTAGTGTTGAGGATTTGTTCTTTTGGAATGGTGGTAAGGGAAGTTGGTTCATTTTCCTTCTCCTTAGCTTGAGGAGTTAGGCATCCTAGTTAGTATATTTTTCTTCCTTTCTAGATAATCTGTGGTAACTATGCTCCCTCTTTTAATTGGCAAGTTTGGGATACTGGTCTTTCAATTTTTCTAAAAAACTCTCGGTTAGTGTTGGCTAGGGTTGATAACATTTTCTACATAGTTAGAGGGGAATTTACAGTGTTTCCTTCTTCTATTTCTATCAATTCACATTATGGTTTTGGTTGGGTGGTGCATAATTCCTCTATTAGAGAGAATCCTTGTCTGTTTTATTTTGGGTTTTCCAGTAGGGTTTGGAATATTAATAATATGGACATTGAGAAATGGCTTGAGGCTCTCTCAGACCAAGTTAGTGCTACAAATTCAAGCATTTAGGACTTCATAACTCATTTGAAGTGGATGAAAGATCGAATGGAAGGTATGTTTGAATCTGTTCACTAGCTTATATGGCACACTCTGGTCTTAGACAATCATATGGACGAAATTGAACAGTTTTATCATGAGATTAATAACAATACAGAAGCTCAGTTCTCCATTCTGCAAGCAGTTGTCAGGGATTGTGACAACGAAGTGGGAGAAATAGAGGCTACAATTTCAAAGCATGAAGATTTAATTTGTGGAAATTTCACCAAAATTGATCAGAATTTCAATGTTAAAAATGGGGATGGTACTTCTGTTCTTTAGCTGGTGCCAGAAGGTTCTGAGGATTTGCATGCAAGCCCTGTTGAAAACAGTGATGAAGAAAACATGTTTGTCCATATTGATGATGACGGTCAAGGAATGGATTTTGAAGATAATTCTACTCAAGAAGAATACTCTAATAAAGAGGATGAGACTGATGTTAAAATGAAGGTAGACTCTTATGATGTAGAAGACGATAATGAAGATGAGGCTTCAACAGATGGTGCCAATAGCGCAAGCAGTGAAGAAGATGTTCTCTATGAGCAAAGAACAAACAGTGACTCCAACAGCTGGTTTTTTCTTTAAATATTATGTTTTTGCATTTTGTTAGTCGGTCAGTATGTGAAAATATATAGCAGTATAGGGTATTTAGCATTTTGGAATAGTATGTCATGCATCTGGATGAATGTATATGTCAATATGGTTCTGTAAGTTATATCTTTTGAACCTCTGAACTTTTAAAAGAGGAAATTTTTGTATGGCTCTACTAAATTGATTCGGCCTTTTATCAATATAAATATAATTGTTTATGTTTTAAAAATATCAAAATATATAGAGGATGATCTCGTAATCTTTGTTTGAAAACAAAAAAAATTCCTTTAGTGCTTAAAAGAAATGACAAAAGCATAATTGGTTTTTAATGAGTCTGTAATTAAACATAAAAGTTACACCTCCTGTGTCTTTTCACTAAGAGGAAGGGTTTCTAGATAAGTTAATATATAGATGTATCTATAATTTTTGTCCGAGGCTCCTAAGCTTATTTCAAGAAAACCTGTAAGTATATCAAAAGGAATTACATTCAGAAGCTAACATTAAAGTTGCAAGGGTTAGAGGTGACAAGAAAACAAAAGGCACAGAGTTGCTTTCCTTTCACATATTCTTCAATGCATACACAATATCATGGTTAGAATTATGAATACTATGGGATTCACACTCTTATTGTTTCCACTTTCCTTATCACTCCATTCATGATAACTCTCTCAATTTCAACAAATGACCTGTCTGATTTGAAAAAGATGTCGTGAATAACATGGGATTACACATATTGGTGAAGGATCTAGTGATGCTCTTGTATGAGACCACTATGCTCACCTCGTGATTCGGTCTGGAGAAGTGAAACACATTTGTTGGAATAATACACAAAATCCATAGGTTGCTCAAGCTAGAAGGATTTTGTGTGTTTTAGTGTTTTCTTAATGTTATACAATCTAATTTCTACATCATCTAGATGGGTGAAATATGCTATCTAATTCTTTATCAATTTTTCGATCAAGAATGGCCATTTAATATTTTCCAGGAGTTTGTCTATATTCAGGAAGTGACATTCATTTTCCAAGAGTTTGTTCTATCATTTTTGCAAGTCTATCATCTCATACTTTATCATTCTTTGCATGCAAGAAAATAAACCCAATAAATAACATGTCACATATAAAAAAGTAGGGTAAGATTGCTTATTTTGTTGAAATAGTTGGGGATTCTACAAACAAAGCACGATGGGTTTTGTAGGTAAGTGTTTAAAATTTTTATTGGATGCGGGTGCAAATTTCCAAGCCCCAAACCTATAGTTATGAGGCCATCAATATATATGACACATGGCCTGCTGACGTATCCAGGTGAAAGAAATCATACCAATGAATATGTATCTCCACTTTGTCTGCTTGAGGTGAAGAAAAATATGGCAACGATGGGGGAGCTACTAAGAAGTGCAAAGGATTTCAATTCTTTCCTCTGCATGCACGATTCCTCTGGAAATGGAGTGACGACTTGGGAATAATTAATGTTTGGCCTCCAACTCGCACTAGGAAGGATTTGGGAGCATGATAATAGGGTTGTAAAGATTATGTTGTGAAATTGTTCATATGTCGCCTGTGCAAGAAATAATGAGGAGGAAATTAATGCCAGGGAAGGTTTGGGGAGCTCCTCCAAAATGATAAGAGTGGACGGGAAACAAATATTTGTCCATCTTATTGAATGAAGGTGCATTGTGTGCTTTGTGGTTTAGGGAACTTGGTTGGGCTCAAAACGTAGTAAGAGGTGCACTCAGTTGACACTCTGAGTGCTATGGGCCCTAGACATGAGATGCAATGTCGTAGGGGTGGGAGAAACGGAGAAAAATAGGAGGATGGATATTGTCATGTCCCCATCCATCAATCCGACTAACATATATGGGAAGTCACACAATCAATACAACCCTCCCATTCTAGATCACACTAAACACACAATCAGTAGGATGGAAGCTTAGTCCATTGAAACTCGAGAGAAAAAATCTTAGTAACCTAATACCATCAATCCTTATTGGACGATTAAGAATATATTGGCTCATGTTCTCGTTGAGAAGGATTTTTTGTAGTCAGACACTCTCAAAGTCATTGGGAGAATTCGGGAACACTTGGACAAGATACACCACTAGTTGGACGATTTAGATGAAGCAGCAAGCACTCCTCGGATGCAGAAGATCATGAGTGTGTTTGTGTGCACTAGAAAATGACCTCCTCAGATGCAATTGTTTAAGGAAAGGATGGAAGCTATCGGTAGGCTTGGGCCATGTTATGAGTGTTTTTTGTCTTGTTTTTTTCAATTTTTTCATCATGGAACTATATGACTAGAGAGTGGTATAAGGGTAGGTATTAACATTTTCCTTCGGTTTATTTTGTTATCATTGTTGATGTTGAACAATTGTGGTATACCTTGGTTTCTCTCCTAGGCATGCTTAGGGTCTTTTGCTTGGTTGATGGATTGTGAAACTTATGGTTGGCTTATCTATATGTTATGGTTTAACCTGACCCCATTGGAAGTAGGTTAACTATGGAAAATTTTGCACATACAATTTTTCTTTGTTAATAGAAGGATCATGCTCTTACTTACAAAAAAAATTATTTAAAAAATTAGAATTAATGGGTTTCTATCAATAAGTTTGTTAAGAGAAGAGCTCACCTATTGAAGTTAAGGTTTCTCTCTAACCACTTGCCAGCATGGGGAAGATGAAACCTATAGAGAAATAGTCAATTTTGGAAGACATAGGAGGTGATGAATGTCGTTGCTCAATTGGATTTGAAAATTTTGTTTTATAAGTCAAATAGTATGAGTGCAATTATTTTGAACAATGTGTAGGGCTTAAGCATGTTTATTTCTCCATCATGGAAAAATAATGATCATTTGCCTATGAGTGCAACTATTTTGAACCTTAGCATATAACACTAAAACCCATGTTTATCAGAATTTGCATTTTGTTATTTATGTCCAACACAAACCTCTATCATATTGAACAATCTTCTGTACGATAGTGAGGTCACGGGTACAACCTTCCATATTTTATTAGCAATGAAAATATATTCCTTTGTGCTTTGGTTAAGAAAATAGATTTAAATTATGCTTTAGTTTCTTGCCTCAAAAATATTTCCTTTGAGAGGTTTTTCATTTTGTAGCATTGTTAGAAATTTTATAGTCTTAGATCAAGGAACATTCTCTCATGAATGTTCCTCAACTATGATCAAAAGTCTCAAAGTCTACCTATATTTATTTATGTAGTGACAACAATTCTCTCATGTAATTCTTCTTAATGTTAAAATTTACAAGTGGTTGTGCAAAATGGATAACAAAAAGCAGGGTATAAAGATTACTTCTTTTGTTGAAATAGTTGGGATTCCATAGTCAAAGAATGACTATTTTTGCAGGTAAGTGTTTAAAAAATAGAAATATTAGGTTCCATCAAGAGTTTTGTTAAGCGAAGAGCTCACCTACTAAAATTCAAGGCTTGTCTCTAGCCAATCGTCAGCTTGAGAAAGATGAAACCTTTAGTGAAATAGTGAAGTTTGAATATACATGAGTTGATGAATGCCATTACTTAGATGGCTTTGCATTCTTTGTTTTATAGGTCAAACGATATGAGTGGAACTATTTTGAATAATGTGTAGTTTTTAAGCATGTATAACTCCCCTTCTTGGCAAAATATTGAGCATAGAAGATAGAATATTGTATACTACAAGCCTATATTGATGGTATTTCCTTGAGAGTTGATGAAGGTCGGTCTGAAGCATGGAAGGAGGGGGGTTAACATGGTTAGGGTTTTATCCTGGTGCTCACCGTTTTACTGAATTGTAAAATATATTGCAGGATTGGAGTCTTCCATCTGACTCGAATGGCTTAGTACCAACCAAGTAAAAAAAGTGGGAATACATTTTTTATCCTCCAATTTTTACAATGGTTATTCTGTTTTTGTTGGGTATGTGTTATATTCTTTGCATGTGTATGGGGGGTGGGCTACACCTGACGATCCCTTTGGAACCTTCATGGAAATGACCGTTAAGGTCGTTTCCATTCAAAAATGACCGATAGGATGTTTCCAATACGAAAACAGTGGGTAGGTCGTTATCGTCCACAAGCGTAGCGAGCGTCAAATTTTTTGGGTTGTTTTTTACTATTTTGGGAGAATTTTCTAAAAATATGTAATTTAATCCTAGCTAAGGGATTGGGGTCTATTTTCTAATCCAGGTTAACGGATTAGGGTATTGGATGCTGTGGAATACCTATATTGTATTGTGAGTGATTCATAATGAGAATGAGAAAATAAGAGGCGCGGCTCTAAGTTTTGTTGGTTTTCCCGGTTAAGGGTTTCCAGGGTAAATCTCTGTGTATTATGTGTGAATGTTGTGGTGTAATATTTATTTGGCATAAAATAATATGTATTCTTTGCTTCTCTACATAGATTTAAAAATGTTTTTACCTCCTTCGTTTCTTCCATTTTTTACCATGATTGGTGGTCAAGGTTCTTGTTTTTCTATGCTTGTTCTTCTATTTTTGGATATTGCTCTTGGGGTTTTTTTTCCTTTGTCCTTATTCACTTTAGTATCTTTTCCATTGTACTGATGGAGACACCTGGAGACAACTAGCCAACAAACCTGGTACAAGTTCAGGTAAACCATAATTCCTCTATTGTGTTTCTTTCTCCTATCAAGGCTTCATAGTATCCACGTCATGTTTACGCATCTCTCAGTTCAGTCTTAGGTGTATCTTCTACTGATGCATCCCACTAACTACCTGGGTAGAGGGCCCTGGGAACCAGGGGAAATCCTTTCGGTTCAACTCAGTGTAAATATCGGGTGAAAAGATGAATTAAAGATGAGAAAGAACGGAAGGGACGTGCGAAGTGTACTTTGGGAAGGGATGTGACGATGGATATGGTTCACAACTTATCCTCGCGGGCTCTGATCAGGAAACTGGAATATATCTGACTCGACCATTATGAGGTGGTGGAATGGATAACTAGATGCTGGAAACCCTTGATAAACTATGTTCCAAGAGTCATTATGCTTGTCAACGGGTGGATTTATTTCTATTTTCTTTCATAGGAATCCCTACAAACTATCTTATCTAAATTTTGGATCCTCGGAACCGGTTCACTGGTCCTTACGCAGTGTCATTCTACATTTTACTTGTGGAAGTAAAAGCTCAAGCATAGAAACCTTTGGGTGGTTCTCCATGGCTTTCCTTTGTTCTATTGGAGCTTCCAGGCCTTATGGATGTTGCCAATGCTATCAGGATTTTTATCCTCATTGAGGAAAGTACACTACTGGAAAATGAGCGCAAATTCCCTAGGGTACTTGTGGAAGTTGACATGTCTGAAGGTTTTTCAGAGGAAGTTGAGGTTATATGGGAGCGGGGGTCATTTGTTCAACAGTGGGATTACTGGAGAATCCCATTCCGCTGCTTCAATTGTCATAAAACAAGACATTTTCGTCGGGATTGTAAGGGTCACGCTTCAAATTCAGATTTATCTTTGGAGGACTCGGATGCGGAAAACCAATCTCAGACACTCACGCTCCCAATTCATATTGATGTCGATTCTACATATGAGTCTCTCGATAAGTTTAAAGTTTTTTTGCCATTGATGTTAAAATCCATTTCTTTTGAGGAAATATCGAACATATTAATCGATGGTTTTGATTCCTCTCCGGACCACTATTGACCTAGTTCTTCCATGATTCCAAAATATTTTTTTCTTCCTGTGTCGGATGGTGACCACTCCACTTTAGGAAAATTTGAGGTGATTGATACTCGTTCCAATGGGGGTTGCAATCTATCTAATTGTCTGGGTATTCTTATCTCCTCTTCTCCTATCAAGGATGAAACCTTGCATAACCCTAACCGGGCTACTAAGGAGATTGTTGGTGGTTCATCCCACACTGGGACGCCTGTGGATTCCCATCCTTTACCCATGGAAAGGAATGTATGTGTGGATACTTTTGGGCAAATCACCCCTAAGCCTGATAAAGTCCCTATTCCTATTTTTGGTGGCTCTGAGCTATCTGTCAACACTGAGATTGGGGTATCATTTGGCTCCATCATATTTTCCAATGTCACCACTCATAAGAAGAAGAATAAAACAAAAAAGTTGGTAAATAATCGTGAGGTTATGGAAGGAAAATGAGTAAATCCTAAACTTTTAGATATCTCGTCTATCTCATCGGCTTTAAATCCAATTATGTCCTCTGGGTCACTTAGAGCAAGTGATGACCTTGTCATTGTTCCTCAATGATCATTGTTTCCCTTAATATCAGGGGGATCAACGGCCATCCCAAAAAGGCGACCCTTAGAAGATGACTATACATTGTCTAGCCTGATGTCATTCTCCTACAAGAAACCATGCATTTGGGTCCTGAGGCCTATGATTTCTTCCTGAAGATTCATCCTTATTGGAAATGTTTTGGTCTTGATTCCATTGGTCAGTCTGGAGGCCTCATAGTCACTTAAAACCCCAA
This sequence comes from Larix kaempferi, assembly GCA_027924585.1. Taxonomy (NCBI): domain Eukaryota; kingdom Viridiplantae; phylum Streptophyta; class Pinopsida; order Pinales; family Pinaceae; genus Larix; species Larix kaempferi. The sequence continues at coordinate 3,467,660 of BSBM01000455.1, forward strand.
TCTGGTTTATTTCACGGCCTTTCAAACTTGTGCAGGGATAAAGATTGAAGGTCATTTCCATGGGGTGGGACAAAAGTTCAGCATCTTAAATTTGTATGGACCTTATCGTAATAGACAACATTTTTGGGATCACGTCTTTCCTAATGCTACTTTACTTGACCAACATATTATTTTGGGCAGTGATCTGAACCTCACCCTTTCATCTGATGAGGTTTGGGGTTCGGGTCATCTTGTGGATCCATTAGCCTCATATTTCAAGGAACATTTCGACTCATTGGGCCTTATTGATGTCCTTTTGTCTTATATGGTTCCTACCTGGAACAACAATCAGGATATAAAACATGGTGTGGCCAAGCACTTGGACCGTTTCTTGATGCATGGAACCATTTCTAGTATCTATGGAAGGTATAGATCTTGGAGTGAACCCATAGGTATCTCGTATCATAAAGCAATTTTCCTTCCATTGGAATTTCAAGCCATCAAAACAGCTTATCCGTTCAAATTTAATAGTACCTAGTTGGGGGATGATGATTTATGTGAGCTCGTCAGGAGAAAATGGAAAGATATGGCACTTTATGTACATCACTCTCCTTTACAGTTATTGATGAAGAAATTAAATTCTCTTCGATTAGAAGTGATCTTGTGGGACAAAAAAGATAATAGGACTATTTATGTTGAATTATGCTCAATCGAGGACCAGTTAAATAAGATGGATATCTCGGTGGAAGAAGACTATTTCTCCATTGACCGAAGAGATACCTTTCTAGGCCTTGTTAAATAAAAGGAGGCTATGCTCAATCAAGTGGAAAATACTTGGAGGTTGAAAAGTCGTGTGCTATGGATTTCCAAAGGTGATCGCAACACCAAATTATTTCAGAATTATGCAAATCAAAGGCGGAACATGAATGCCATTTGGGAAATTAAGGGGGCTAATGGATTATACCGGTCCGATCAAGCCTCCATTATGCATGTTGCGATTGATCATTTTCAGGATGTTTACAGACAGGGTCAGGTTGGAAATTTGGAGGCACAACTTAACATCATCAAGTTATTCCCTAGATTTTTCTCTGTCGAAGAAGGAGAGGAGATTGGGGCAGTTGTGTCTCTGGAGGAAGTTAAGGAGGTTTTAAAATATTTTTTCAAAGAAAAAATTCTTGGCTCGAATGACTGGACTGTGGAGTTCTTCCTCCATTTTTTTTATATTTTGGGGAATAAGATTCTATTGGCTGTGGAGGAAACCAAAACCAAGGCTATAATTCCTAATAAATTAAATTCCACTTTCCTCACATTAATTCCCAAGAAGGATAGGCCTGGGGACTTCAACGATTCCATGCCTATATCATTATGTAACCTCCTATATAAGGTTATTACGAAAATAATTGCTGTCAGAATTAATTCGTTCTTGGCTAAACACATTTATTTGGAACAGTTTGGTTTTCTCTTCAACCGAAAAATACTTGATGATGTGGGGGTCGCTCAAGAATGTTTACATTCAATTAAAGTCAAGGAAATTCAGGATTTTGTCCTTAAAACGGACTTAGTTAAGGCATATGACCGCTTGAATTGGTCATATCTCATATTAATCCTAATTCATATTGGACTTCCGGTTTCTGTGGTGCAATGGATTATGGCTTGTATTACCTCCTCCAACTTTGTAGTTTTGATAAATGGCACACCTACAAATTTATTCTCTAGCAACAGGGGTATCAGACAAGGTTGTCTGCTCTCCCCCCTTATTGTTTATTCTAGCCATTGAAGGACTGAGCCGACTCATTCATGAAGTAAACGAGGCACACAAAATCAAAGGTATTAATATCTCTCGTGCTCTTTCAATTACTCATTTATTATTTGTAGACGATGTTTTGGTTTTCGGAGTGGCTTCTTTAAATGAATGGATGACATAAAAACATTTTTGATGGGTTTTGTTTAGCCTGGGGCATGGCTATCAACCCTAGTAAGTCTTGTTTCTTATGTAATTGTAAAGAGGATGGATGTATTGAAGATTTGAAGACTCTTTTCCCATACAAATTGGAGCCTATTGATTCTGGCATCAAGTACTTGGGATATTATTTGAAGGCCAACAACTATCGGGTTGAGGATTGGAGGTGGTTAATCCAGAAGATTGAACGAATTATAATTTATTAATCTTTACGTTGTCTCTCTATAGGAGGTAGGCTTATCCTATCCCAATCTATCATCCAAAGCATACCAGTTTATTGGTTCAAGTTAAGGAAAGTTCCTACTTCTGTTATTAACATTATTCGTAGCATGTTATTCCATTTCATTTGGTCGGGAAAACCTCATTTGGGGAAATTCCATCTATCAAACTGGAAAATTTTATCTTGGACAAAGAAGAATGGAGGATGGGGTCTAAAGAACTTAGAATTGTTCAACTTGGCTATGAGAACAAAAAGTCTCTGGAGTGTCTTAGGAGATGGAGGCATTTGGAGTAGGGTTATGAGACTAAAATATTTGAAAACTTTCTATGCTATTCAATGGATTCGAAATCATGTACTAAGTTACCACCAAGCTTTGACAGTGTGGCATAGTCTTATCAACACCTACCAATACATTGGCTCTTGGCTCAGTTGGAAGGTTGGCAATGGTTCTGACATCTTCATTGGCATTGAACCTATGATTGGTCGTGCTGACAACTATGTACTTCCGGGCAATGTTATTATGGAACTTCACAAAATGAAACTAGTTGTTCTATCCCATGCTTATCACTTTAATTCTAGTAGTATTAAACCTCATTGGCATTGTGCATAGGAATTGGAACTACCGGATCACTTGGACCTTACTTGGAACGGTTATATTAATCAATTGAAGTTTGAAGGAATCACCTTAACTGACTCTTTAGACCAATTGGTTTGCAATGGCCCGAATGCAAATGTGATCTTGATTGTCAAGAAGTTTTATTATCTTCTTTTGGGCGATTTTTCTCCACTAGACCACTGTTGGTGGCACTCAAAGCTATGGGGATGGAGTATTTTATTGAAGCTGAAATGTTTTCTTTGGCTCTGTATTAAGGAGTGAATTCTTAAATGGTCGAATTTGCAAAAGAAAGGTTTCAATGGTCCGAGTATATGCACCTTGTGCAAAGATGCAACTGAGGATATACATCACCTTTTTATTCACTGCAGGTTTATCAAGATAGTTTGGGATGAGTTAAAAGTTTGGCTAAATTTCTCTAAGGATTGGATCGTTGCTTATTTTAATGACTGTATCTATAGGTGGTGTCATAGTAAAGCGATTTAAATGACAATCCCCTTTTTCATGATAGGGGTTATATGGCGCATTCGGAATGCTATGTTATTTGAAAATCAAACCCCGTATATTTATGGTGCTTGCAAGATGATAATGGATGCTCTTAATGGTTATCCTATTGCATGGACAAAAAAATAGAACCAGATCAGTCATGTATCAGTCATGTATCCTCCGATTGACATTGATTCTATTTGTGGTTTTTTTTATGGGGCCTCTAGACAAGGTCTTTGTGGTGTTGGAGTGGTCCTTTATATAAAAAGGAACCACTGTATTCAGATCAAAATGAGTATCGGGAAGGGGGATAACACTAAAGATAAACTCTTGGCTACTCGGTGTCTTCTCTAGTTCGCACTGAAGAGAGGCATTATTTATATGGTTGTCTATGGAGACTCACAGGTTATCGTAAACTGGATGAACCAAAAATATAATCTTGAGGTTATGCTTCTGGCATCATGGCAAAGGAATATGAAACTTCTGATTTCCTCCTTTGCACATATGGTTTGCATGCATATTTACCGAGAAGCTAATGTGGAGGCAGATCGATTCTCAAAGGAATCCATTGGTCCTATGAACGGGCTTCTACATTATACTGGATACCTGGATAACGTGTTGATTGATCAAGGTTCTATGTGGGCTATCTAATCTCCTACAACTCCTTTCCTGAGTTTTTGTACTTCTGGTCTTTAGATCATAGGTTTTTTTGCTCTCTTGGTATTAGCCATATGTTATTGGCACCATACGTTATTAGATACTTGCTCTTTTAATGCTTTTTTGCTTATGTATGGTAGTCATATATCCTGTGGGAGGTTATATATAGATACACTGATCAATTGTTGTAATTTTGATTTTCCTAGTAAAAATAATCAAATTTTCCCTTGAAAAAATTGAAGATAGAACTTAAGCAAATAACACTGAAACCTAGATTTTTTTTAAAGTATGCTTTTTTTTTTTTTTTCAACACACGCCTCTATCATTGAAGGGCATTCTATACGATATTGAGGTGACAAGTATAGCTTGCCAAAGTTTATTACTAATAACAATATATTCCTTGATGCTTTGGTTGAGAAAAGAGATTTAATTCTACTTTGGTTCCTTAAAAAATATTTATTTCCTTTAGGAGGTTTTTGAGGTTTTGGATATTTTTTTAAAAATTTATAGTCTCGGGTCAAAGAAATTCCTCTCGTGAATGTTCCTCAACCGTGATTAAAAGTATCAAGACCTGCTTGTCTTTATGATGGAGTGAGAATAGATCTCTCATGTAATTCTTCTTAATGTCAAACTTTTCAGTGGTTATGCTTCAAGTGACCTATAAGAGCACGCCAACTTGCAACTTTACAAATCAAGACATTCTAGGCCATAAGGTAATACCGCTACTATGTATTGGGCTTACTAATATGAAAATTTAAACTTACATAATTTGTAGGATGTTGATAATTAAATTTGAAAGGAATTTTTGTCTTACAAATTTCTATCTAATTTTATAGCATACGATATATAAAAACTAAAAGATAATATATAAATAAGATAAAATAATTTTATTAAAATCCAACCAAATACCCGACAAATAAGTCAATAAGACTAGAAAATACAATCAATGATGTTAATTCGCACTAGGAGTACCCTAAGCTAACCAAAGAGCATATTGCAAAGCTAATATGCAGCCCTAAGATAACCAAAAGCATAAAGAAAAATACATTAAGACTAAACAAAAAAAACATGAACTAAATATTAAATCAAAGAAGGGATGAACTTAGAGAGAATAATGTATCTTCAAATTCGTTTCTTTAAATTGTTTTTTGAAATATTGAAAAGGAAAAAACTTGGAACAAAATTTGGAGTTCAAATTCGTTTCTTTAAATTGTTTTTTGAAATATTGAAAAGGAAAAAACTTGGAACAAAATTTGGAGAACTACACTATTTTAAACTTAATAATCATTTTAAAAAATAAAATAAAATGTGTATATATGAGATTTTATTTTTTTGAATAATTAAACTAATAATCATTCCAAAAAACATATATATGATAATCATTTTAAAAATAAAATAAAATGTGTATATATGAGATTTTATTTTTTTTGAATAATTATATTTTTATAAAAATGAATAATATTAAGTGCTTAACAATATTGTAAATGAAGATGTATGATGATATGCATGATAAATGATAGGAAGACATAAAATTTTTAGAAAGTCAATTCATTCTATTCCACTTCTTAAGAATTACATGATCAATGGCCTACATAGTGCACAATTTTTTTTCCTCGAAAGAATATTTGCAATTTATTAAGTTGATAACAATCACATTGTTCAAAGGTTTAACATTGTTTTGTCTTGCATACTCATAAATGTATGTTGAGTGCACAATTGCATTCATGAAGGTGCAAATTTATAAATTGGTACTAACCAACAAGAAAAATGAACTAAATGCATGAGCATATGAATTGGATGCAAAAGGATGGGATGCGATGATGAGATTAATTGCATATATTTAAATTAAACACATCTATATAGAGTTACAAGTTTAAGAATAGTTAATGATTTTAATATATAAATATGGATATTTTGTGATGTGGAAATATGGTCATCATTTTATAGTGGACAGTTCAGATCATCGAAAACAAACATGTGATTGTTGAATGTTTATTGCATTTGATCAAACAAGTTTTGCAATTTCAAGAGATATAAACCTAATAGAAGGACAATTTGATCATGTTAGCGCTATTTAGGAGACAACTGAGTTGGATTATAGGGATATTGATTCTGGAAGTGAGACAAATGATCATGAGAGATGCCATGCACTGAAGGTTGGATTCTCACAATCACAAGCCTTCGTCATAGATTCTGGAGCCTCCAACCACATGGTTGCATCTAGGGAATCATTTTCTTCTCTAAATCTCAATGATGGTCCTAGTATTCACATGGGAGATAATTCAAAGATCTCTGTTGAAGGGAAGGGAACAATACAACTGGAGCATGGGAAGTTCAAAAATGTTTTGTATGTGCCTTCTTTGCAACAAACTTGTTATTTGTTTATCAGATGACACACACAGGTTCACCGAAGAAAGTTATTTTTGGTCCTGACACATTTGATATTGCAGAGATCTCATCTGGGAATCTAATAGCGAAAGGTGTTGCAAACCATGCCTCCAAGGCATATTAATTCTATCACTTTTTTCCATACTCTCTGCCTACTCCATTTGCATCTAATGAAGATCAGAATGATGTCTCTTTTGATGATCCAGTTTTAGGTTCTGAAGATGAGGACCAAGATCTTGATGTTGAGTATGAAGTTCAAGCAGATCTATTTCCAGATCCAGCCACTAATCCAATCCATGGCCAAGGCCAAAATGGGCTCACAAAGTCCTTGAAGATGCTGGGAACATAGTTGGAGATCCATTTGACCATAGAAGAACTAAATATCAATATCGAGATGCAAACATTGCACTATGTCATACATATCCACTTCTCTCAGAGAGGTGCTACATGATGGTGAGGTCTGATCCACAGTAATTCAAAGAGACTTGCCATGATGGATCTACAACCAAGTGCAAAGCTCGGTTGGTTGACAAAGGTTACTGAAAGGTTCATGGTTTGGACTACAATGAGCCATTCACCCTAGTAGCAAGGACCGATTTTGAAAGACTTGTTTTGGCAAATTCAGCTTTGAAACAGTGGGAGGTACATCAGAGGATTGGATCAAGATCCAACACTTGCATTACTATCCTACATAGGAGCATATTGCCTACATTTTTACAAAGTATTTCACTCATAAGAGATTTCCTTATTTGCTTGGTGTAAAAGCTGTTTGAGTTTCTTGTTGTTCATTTTTTAGGGGGGGTTTTGTTCCCAAGAGGTTTTCCCCATTTCCTTAACTTTGACCGTGTGAAAACACTCTTGAGCGACCCCCACAACATCAAAATTTTTCCTGTTGCAAAGAAAACCAAACTGCTCCATGGAGATATGTTTAGCCAAAAAAGGCTTGATTATGTCTGCAATGATCTTCAAAATCACCTTATATAAAAGATTACCTAATGCGATAGGGTAAAAAATCATTGAAATCAATTGGCTTGTCCTTCTTCGGGATTAGAGTAAGATAAGTGGTATTTAAATATTTTGGAATGAAAGTCCTGGTTCTTGATTCCTCCACAGCCTGAAGAATATCCTCCCCCATAAAGTCAAAGAAGTGGAGAAAAAACTCCATAGTCCAGCCATCTGGGCTTGGACTTTTCTCTTTGACAAATGCCTTTAATACATCCTTAACTTCATCCAGAGTCACTTCTTTTCCAATCCTATCACCTTCATCATCAAAGAAAAATATTGGGAATAACTTGATGATACACAATTGTGCCTCCAAATTACCAGCGTGATCATGTTTGTAAACATTCTGAAAGTGATTAACCGCAACATGCATAATAGAGGTTTGATCAGACCAAGAATTACCTTCACCATCTTTTAACTCCCAGATAACATTCAAGTTTCTCCTTTGGTTTGCAAAAATCTGAAAAAATTTAGTATTGTGGCCCCCTTTGGTGATCCAGATTGCACGACTTTTCAAACGCCAAGTGTTCTCCATTTGATTAAGTAGATTTTCCTTTTGTTTTACTAAACCCAGGACAGTTTCTTTCCTATCGAAGGAAAAATAATCCTCCTCAACTGAATTCTTTAGGTTCAAGAGTCAATCCTCAATATTGCAAGGATCATCAATAATTGAATTCCTCTTGTTTTTGTCCCATATAATCACCTCAGAACGAAGAGCATTTAATTTCCTCATAATAATTAGTAATGGAGAATGATGTTCCATTTGTGCCAAATTCTTCCATTTACTGCGAACAAGATCACATAAATTTGATCATCCAACAAAGTGTTGTTAAATTTGAAAGGAAAGACAAATCTGAAAGCTTGAAAATCCATTTGGAGGAAAATAACTTTGTGATCCCAAACACATGTAGGTTCACTCCATGATCTATACCTGCCACAAATACCAGCTAAATACTCATTCATCATAAAACAATCTAAGCATTTGGCCACTCCACGGTTACCAACCCGACCATTGTTCCAAGTAGGAACAAGAAAGGAAGGAAGAATATCTATAAGACCCAGAGAATGGAAGTGTTCTTTGTAGGAAGCTAAGGGATCAGAGAGTTGGCTCGAACGCCAGATCTCATCTGAAGAAAGGGTAAAATTAAGATCTCCTCCCAATATAAGATTTTGATCATGGAGTGTACCTGCAGAGAAGACCTAATCCTAGAAAATTTGTCTATTTTGATAAGGACTATACACATTTAGTATACTGAACTTTTGATCAATCCCTCTAAAATGACGCTCGATCTTTATGCATGCACATGTTTGGTAGGAAAAAACATCAGCCACTAAAGGGTTCCATGCAACCATAAGACCCCTAGAATGATTGATGGCATCTACTCCACAACATTTCCAATTAGGGCGTAGCTTAAGAAAAAAATCACAAGCATCACTACCATAATGCATGGTTTCTTGTAAAAGCAATACATCAGGTTTCAAAGAGTCCAATATCCTCCTCAGGGCAGCCTTTTTGGGATGGCTTCCAATCCCTCGAATGTTGAGGGAAACAATTAACATTGTGAAACATCCTGAGGGTCTTCACTTGCTCTAAGTGACCCATCAAATGAACCCAGGTTTAATGCATTGGAGATGGAAGAGATGTCAAATAGTTTAGGGTTAATCCATTTATCATTCGAAACTGGAAAAGTGTTTACTGAATATTTAAGTTTGTTCTGTTTCTTTCTAGTGGTAACATTGGTGAATCTAATTGAGCCAAAAGAAACCCCAATCTCAGAGTCAACATAAATTCCACCAACGATAGGAATAGGGATCTTATCCAAATTAGGGGTATACTATACTATAGGCTCAAAAACATCCACTCCCTCCCTTGATACATTGAGAGTACCCACATTACACGTAGAAGGAGAAGACCCACATACATTAACAACATGGACATAAAAAGGAGGTTTTGACAAAGTATCATCCAAAATGGGAGAAGAGGTAATGCAAATTCCCAATTTGTCACTTCAAATAGCACCAACAGACATAGGAGAGTCACGGTTTGAAGTGATAGCATGCTCCTCAAGAAAATCTAGTACAGGGGATTCGACTTCCCTAGAAGGGGGAAACAGGTTTTTTGGAACTATGGAAACCCTATGTTGACAAATACCCGGAGATGCATTGATCCCATCAACCAGCAAATTAAGAATTTCCTCCGAAGACACACATTTCAATAATAGAGGAAGAAAGGTTTTGAACTTACCCAAGAATTATTTTGCAATGTCGACATCAAAGGGAATAGGAAACGAAATAGACTAATCCAAATCCTCAGGATCCGATCCATCCTCCGTAGCTAGCTCTCCATCATTTGAGAATGCCATACAATCCTGGCGAATGTGGCCAGTTTTGTGGCAATTGAAACATCTAAATGGTATTTTCCAATAGTTGAGTTGTTGCACAAATGCCCCCTGATCCCACTTGACCTCAACTTCTTCCTAAAAACCTTGAGTTACATCAACTTTGAGAAGAACCCTAGGGCATTTTCACTCAGTATCCAGTAGGGTGCTTTCCTCTATAAGAATAAAACGACCAATAGCATTGGCAACATCCATGAAACCCTGGAAACTCCAACAAAATAAAGGGAAGCCAGGTAGAAGCACCCATATATGTCTTTTTTTGAGTTTCTCCTTCCACAGATCGAAGGCATAATGCCATCGGATAAGAACCAGAGAACTAGTTCCAAGAACCCAGAACTTCGTTAAAATAACCTAAAGGGACTCCTCCGATAGAAAGTGAAAGTATATCCACCAGTGTACTCACATAATAAATCTTGGCACGTAGTTTATTAGGGGTTTCCAACATCTGGTGATCCACTCCAAAATCTCGGATCGATTAAGTCTTATGTATTCAAGTTTCCCTATCAATGCACGTGTGGATAAGCTCTGGACCATATCCATAGTCATGTCCTTTCCAAGAGTGCAGAGATCCCGACCCTTCCGGGCCTTCTATGTTTTGCCTCTCCTTCTAACCCTAGCGTTGTGCTCTGAAAATCCATAATACTTCCTCCCCGTGTCATGTAGTCGCTGAATAGGTTGAATAGACTCACATTCAACAATAGTAGTACCAAAGGCCGACAAGGGAGAAATATGGTTTTGACGGGGCTCACGAAAGGGCTTTTGTGAAGGAAGAAAAACAACAGAGCTTTTAAGCTTTACCCATACATGGGTAGGAGTCATGGGTTTATGACCTGATCAAAGTATTAAACCCTACCCTAGATCAAATCAGCCACAATAGCCCGTTGGCCCGTAACCTCAACACCCACACTTTCACTTTAACCACCTTATCTCCTTTGGAAATGAAAATATATATTTATAAAAATAATTATAAATGAAGATACGTGTATACCACAACTACACATCCTCACTCATGAAAGTAGGTAGTGGGGATAGATGGTGTTCGTTTAATGCCAAATTTTCTCAATTATGTTGAAGTTTAAAGATTAAAGAGAACAAACTTAACCATAAAGAAAAGAAAAAAGACTCTTCCCATGACTGGTAGGTGTGGTTTAACAACTTGCTTCTACCCAACATGCGAAAAGACTCATCCAAATGATTCAAAGTCCATAGTTGTTAAAGTAGACGTGAGGCCACGCATATATTCATATCGCAAACGGCGAATTATCGGAAGTTGTGATGCGGAGGGTCCCTCGGGAAGAAAACTCTCCTTTCTTCTTTATCTTCATATTTGTATTTATTAAATTCTATGCCTCGTTCTTTAAACACGTAGCAAACAACATGTCGACACCAGTTCAAGTTGCTAGAATAATCTCCAAACCCTTATCTTTGTTGCTTGGTGGGACCTCATCTATAACATTTTATTCCTTCTTTTGCATCAAAGCGAGGAAAATGGGATAAGGTACCCCCACCATGGGCTCTTTTCGGAACAAGTGGAGGCAACCTTACCTTCTTCCAATGGATGCGGGACAGCCAAATAAATACTGTGAATTAAGAAATCACTGGGTCCCTAAGGTATCGAGATGCGGGCGGAAAAATGATAAACTTGGATACATTTTGTTGTATAAATTAAGGGCCTGAGGTCTACTCGGTTTACCCCGCTCTCTAGCAAACCCTCCCTCTGAGAAAAATGGAGGCAAGGAGCAGATCTAGCAACGCCCCTGTGCTACCCCTCACCTTTGCCTTTCAGAGATCCCAGTCGCCCACACGCCATTTCAATTCGCCTTCATCTCCTTCTGCTTTCAACTTTGCTGTTCACAGAACGCTTTCGCCTACTCGTAGTACCGTCCGCGGCGGCTCTTCTTATTCCTCTGCGTCCGCGGCGGCTTCGTCCTCTATCAATTTCGGCCTGGACAGATCCGTGTCGCAGGTTCGATCTGCAGGCTGTCCAATTTCACCGAAAGGCCCTGCCGCCATGAAGCTCATTCCCTGTGCTCCACCTAGGAAGACGTGTATGTGTTCACCGACGAATCATCGAGGTTCGTTCCGTTGCAGTCTTCATAGAAATAGCAATAACTCTTCTTCTTCTATGCATTCTCAGCTAAATGCGAGGAGATCTGCCATGACGAATTCGCTGGTAAGGATCGGCGGTGTGGAAGGAGAATGGGTGAGAAGAGCCCTTACTGCTCTTATACGCCCTTCCAGCCATCACATGCGAAGGAGAGCGTGTTTTCAGCCGCGGCCTAGCAGGCTCTGCCATATGACCACGGCCGAAGATGCCTCTTGAAGCTTGTATACGGTCGTCCCCGTTTTCAGAGTCAGTTTTGTCATGTTTCGCCAATGGTTTATCTACTGGCCGACGAACAGTAAGGAAAGATCGGCATGTATAGCTCCAGAGTAGCGCGTACTTTTCTTTTCGGCTAAGTACTTCGCCTTTGATTTGTCCTTTTCTGGACAAAATACTATATAGCAAAGCAGCGTTGCCCTGCTACAAGATTTGGTATTGTAGTTGATCTACAAGCAATAATGGTTCGAGTCCTCTACGCGATTCAGTAAATACTCCATCCAATCCCTAAAAAAGAAAAGCTGCAAAACAAAACTGAGTAACATAAATGTAAATGTACGGATATTATTGAATTCCATTTCTTCTCTTTTCTTTCCGTGGCCGTCAAGTTTCCTGTCAATTGATTGGAATCATCGATCAGTGACACCATGGAACATATTCGTGTTAAAACACAGACATTTATCTATCTTTCTGCATAAAGATAACACTTAGAGAATAACCGTAATCACAAACATCATCATATATTTGTGCAACTGTGACACAAAATTAACGTTTCCGTCGTCTGTTAATAGATGTCACTACTCGGGGTAAAGTTGAAGGTCGCCGTAAAGTTCTTCAGGGTCCCGTTTTAACACAATCTTTGCATTCGCCGTCCAAAAGTCCTCAATTTTTTATTTTTTTTGTTTTCCAGGTGCAGTTCTGTTGTCATCCCGAAATCGTACCGTGTTCCGTTTCTTGTGAAAGTAATCAATGAACGCCGTTTCAAAATTTTTAATTTTTGATTTGATTTCTTTTGTTTCTGCGCAGCAGGAGATGGTGTTCGTGTGAAGTCAACAAGGTTGGTGTGTGATGGATCAGGTAAGAGTGGGTAAGTAAACATTTTATTTTTTGGCTGAAGGGTAAGTAAACATTTTATTTTTTGGCTGAAGGGTTTCTTACGAGGACCTTCCTTCTAAACACCCAATTATCTAACCCCGTATTGGACAGCCTGCCCCACCCTAAATAATCAATATTAAAATTTAAGCTGCAGCACAAGTAGAAGCTCCTCAAATTAAGCATGAAATAGTGTCAAGACTCAAGGGAAAGCGTACGCTCAACTTTTTCCTCTAAAAGGGGAAACGTATCATTAAGTTTTTCCTCCTTCGAAAGCTCCTCTTTAAAAAGAAACTAACGTATATGTTAGCTCTTCTTTCGAAAAAATGTCTACAGTGGAGGGAGCAGAAAGAAACTAACGTATTTATATGTTAGTTCCTCTTTCGAAAAAATGTTTACAGTGGAGGGAGCAGTACGTTAGCTCGTCTTTCGAAAAATGTCTACAATGGAGGGAGCAGCAGTATGGGCACTGGGTTAATTAAAACTCCACCAGCCTGAATCCGGCATAGCCATTCTTGTTCAAATCGTAATTTGGAATACTCAGATCACAATTTTGACGATCTAGGTAATTCTAAATTTGAGAATTTAGTCTAGATTAAGCAATCCATATTACTAAAATTACAAAATTATAAAAATAACAATTTCAAATAAGGGTGTTTTGATTATTATCTTTTATCCTACACGACATACTAAACATATATATATATATAATCTCATACTCAACATGTATATATATATATTATCTCAAACTCTAACATATATATATATTATCTCAAATTCAACATATATATATATTATTTCATACTCAACCTATATATATATATTATCTCATACTCAGCCTATATATATATTATAGTTCCTATTTCTTAGGAATCAGAAAAATGTATATCCTTTGCCGTATTTATATGTTAGCTCCTCTTTCTTAGAAATAGAAAAAAAGGTCTAACACGGAAAGTAAAATTTAACATCAACACTAGTATCATACATGAAACTGACCTTAACTTTAATTTAAACTCGAAACTTGTGTCCAAATATTTAACTTTGAAATTAACATAAGTCCCATACATCAAAAATACCCTTAGTTACACTTTAAACTCAAAACTCGTGTACAAAATGATAGGTAATAAAAGATTTTCAAAAAATTGTCTAAAATGAAGGGTAATAATAATTTTTTTAAACGTCCAAAAGATTAACATAAGTCCCATACATTAAACTACTTTTAATCACAATTTAAACTCAAAACTTGGTTCAAATGATAGGTAATAACTAGCCATTGCACAAAAAAGTGAAACTACTTTTAATTACAATTTAAACTAAAACTTGGTTGGTAATAACTAGTCATTACTCAAAAAAGTGCAAGGAAAAGGGAAAAATAATGGAATGTAATGTAAGGCAAAATCTCAGCATAGATCTATTTAGATCTGGTTCTATCAAGCTATCAGAGGGATTAAATCTCTTGAGATGCAAAACCCTCTTAGAATTTTAAATTTGGAGTCTACATGTGACATTAGAGTCCTAAATTTGGAGTCTACATGTGACAGACATGACACATCTGATTCAATTGGTTTTTGAAGCCGACATGTACCATGTTAATGTGACACACTTGACACCTCTCATCCACATGGAGCTATAGAAAGCACCTCTCAAGCAAAATCATTGCATTGGCGGCAGAAAATGGACCTATCCTTCCTCTTGACCAGTGAAGGCTATGTCAATTGAGAAAATCTGCATTTTATAAATGATTGCCGGAGGTCCCCAATCTGAATAAGGGTTTAAGCCATCAATAGTAATAACAGAAGAACTTGGTTCAGCATTTTCAAAGGATTATTAATTTATTTGTCTCCAACAAGAGACACGGTCGATTGTTCTGCTTCACAATCAAGGGTATGGACCTCTACATAATCCAGAGAAGGATCCATGGAACACTTAACACTTCAGCTAAGTAAAGAAAGGACTTAGTCCGAGGTAACCTACCAGAACTCAGGGAGTTTGAAACTCAACAGAGGGTCTACGGTGCCTATCTCAATGGCTGTGGCCTCAACAATATTAAGAGGGACTGAAACTCGGTATACCCACTCCTTTCACACAGATTTTTCTTGAATTTTAGAAAATTGATTCAGCAAATACCCAAAATATAGAAAGCATATTTTTCTTGAATTTTAGAAAATTGATTCAGCAAATACCCAAAATATAGAAAACAGAGATCAACAATTTATTTTATAGAACTCAGATAAACATTGATTTATATAAAAGCTGAACCTACAGAGTTACAGCCATCAATACTACATCACCTATATATCCATCCTATATAATGAATCGGAATATTCAACCTAAAAACATAACCGAACAACCACGAGTGTTGCAACACATGCATTCATCCTAGGATCTGAATCAGGGCCTTGCCAATCCCTATCCCAGACAGGGAAAAGCATGATGAAACAACTATAAATGGTCTGACCATATGCTACCATCCTAGAATCCGAAACCAGTCCATTCTCTGTAAAATTGAATGCTCGGACCATTGACCACTCAAACCTATGGTCCACAAAGGAGTCAGAGAATGTTGCATACCTTTGGGCTCTCAATTAAAAGATACTGTGCAAGAAAGAAGATTGTGAGAGATACTCAGGCTTATACAATGAAATTTCAACTGCAGACACCTCTCAAAATGATTTGCTAAGAGGGGTTCTTCAACTTAAAAAGGCAGAAGAGGGAGGAGCATCTTCAAGGAAATGGGCATATAGGAGCATCTTCAAGGAAAGGGGCATATACCAGTGAGATAATAAATAATTTACTATGGTGAAAAAGAAAAAGATAAAAGGTTGTATGTTTTTGGGTTATTAACCTGTTTCTTTTTAAGATCATATTCCATTATCAATATGAAAACTTAAAGATCATGTTCCACTATCAATATGAAAACTTAAGCCAATCACCAATATCTAAAAGATAGCCAATATCACATATAGATAATTGCTAAGGCTACCTACAGAGAGTTCATCTGATATCCATAACACACCTAGTACTAGAGCTATACATGACTTCAAGATGCTAAAACCCAATTAAAATTTAACTTCATATCCACGGAAAAACCTATTTTAAACTTTATAAACATAATTATAATTTTTTTACCATTTTCTAATTTGAAAATTCATATTTTTAAAGTTCTACTGATTATTCTAGAAAGATGGTTTGAAAAGCCCAATAGCCAGTACAAACTTACAAACTTCCTAGACATGAATTCTAAAGAACGAAGAGTAAAGTTTAATCCCTGAAATGGGCCAACCCAGTACAAACTTCCTAGACATATGAATTATAAAGAACGAAGAGTAAAGTTTCATCCCTGAAAGTCCATGGCTCCTGTGTTTTGAATACAATCACACCCATTACAACAGTGACATAATTGCATTAACAATATGGTAGAAGAAGACAGACATACATGATATATCACCGTTTTTTATTTTGCCTTTGCTTTAGCTCTGATTGGACTAGTTGGCTGGCGAACATTAAAGAACGCTGGCATCCACCGGTGCTTATATCTTTTAATATGTCCTTTAAAAAGGTTGTTCCATATGGGCCCTGTAATTATTTTCCACTATAACTTCTATATGATGCCATATCCTGTAACCATACTTTGAATTGCTATAAAAAGGAGAATTTCATATCACATTCATACTCTTTCTATGCATTTGGTTGCTTGGCTCAGCTCATGTAATCATGAGATGTCAACCAATTATATTCTTGCACTTACAGAAATATTATCACTCATATGTTGGCTCAGCTCATGTAATCATGAGATGTCAACCAATTATATTCTTGCACTTACAGAAATATTATCACTCATATGTAATTAGAATGACATAAAAAGGAGTTTTAGAATGGTTATCAATGTTAAAAGTTAATGCAGTTTTTTTTATTTGGAAAGCTGGAAAATCTAGTTTTTTTATTAGGAAAATCTAGTTTTTTATTAGGAAAGCTGGAAAATCTAATTTGGGGAAGAATCAAGGGAATTGAAAGTTAATTACTGTTTTTTTTATAATTTAATATTTTTTAAGATATATGTTTTAAATGTTTTTTTTAAAAGAAGGTTATTAGAGTTAAACAATTTATTCTATATTTTTTGGAAAAGTTAAATCTAAATTAAAAAAATAGTTGAGATAATTTTAATTTTTTTAAATGCAAAATGTATCTCATTATTAATAGATATTTTAATTTTTTTAAATGTAAAATTTATTTCACTATTAATAATTTTTTAATTTTTTTAAAATGTAAAATTTATCTCATTGTTGATTGTGGACCATTTCTATTGTGTATTGTGTGTTTAGGACCTCAAGTAACAAAGCCTCTATTGTGCTAAGAAGAACAAACAACAAATCCTCTTAAGTCATGGAAGCATTTGTTACATGTCAAGAGCAAAATTTGAGAATTCCATAGGTCGTCTTGGAGATCAAAGGATTCTCAGCCTTCTCTCAAATAAACTAGGGTAATATGCTATTGCAATGTACATGAGGAAACAGAAGAAAAAAAAGGAGTCCAAAATTTAGTTTCTAACAAAAAATAATTTAGTTTCCAACAAAAAATAAGTCCAAAATTTTTACACAGTTGAAAACAAAGCAAATTCGTTGATTAATATTTTTTTTCACACAAGAAAAGCTCTATACCATTAAGTATATATAATTGGCAAATTACATCAGTTTTTGAATCCTGTAGATATCCCAAATAGGTGACACAATTCCTACTATTTCCACAATACATCAATAAACCCATACAACCAGAAGAGTTCAAGTGATAGAATTCCCAAAGCCAGCATTCAAGCCCAAATCCCAAGGACAATCATTAAAATGTATACAAAAATAGAGATATATAAAGCTATAGCCGAATACCTCTGCTAATGCAGAGATACAAAAATGGATCATCAAAATAGAAATAGCACCCAAGAAGCAGCTAACCCGGATATATAGGAAGGGATCCAGAGTCCCTCAATAGATGATCTTCTTTTAGTTCAAAGAAAATACTGCCTTCATCAGCAGCACGACCCTTCCTAGACATCAGATCAGCCATAGCATTGTCGGCTTGATATATATGGTGAAAACTGATCCCTTGCAAATCCAGAAGTATCCTCCGAATTTGTGACATCCAGGATGAAAGCACGATGGCCTAAATGTCCCCCATATCACTGACACAATTAATAATGATCCTAGAGTCCCTGTAGAAATGAGCCAATTCGATCTTCGGCTGTTTGGCAAAGAAAAGCACCATCCAAAGTGCAACCAATTATGCCTGGGTGTTGGACCCAATGCCACAATTCATCCACAGAAAATAGCTACGGTGATCATCCAATTTAACAACAACTCCCGCGCCACACTTTGTACCCGAAGACTGAGATGCTCCATCAAACCATGCAACAACCCCTGGAAGGGATTGGATAGTAGGCTTAATTAAATATTTCTGTGAAATATCTATTGAATTTCCTGTTGATTCACAATATCCTGCCATAGCTTTGCCAGCACATCTATAAGGAAGGGTAAATATATTTTCAAATATAAAGAGGTTCTTGGACTTCCAAACTTCCCAAAGTATGTATATAGCAAGCTCACCCTGTCTACCATATGTTGCAAACCAGTGTTGTATGCACTTCTGAAGTGTTGGACTGTTCTGTGCACTGATTGTAGGAAAAGAAATGCCCACATAAACCCATACCTGTAATATATATTGACAATCCATAAAAATATGTGAGATCGAGTCTTCAACACATTTACAAAGTATGCATATGTTTGTTCCATTAAAGCCGTGCACTTCTGCAAGTTATTCCAGGTTAGGAGCCTGTCTTCAAGGGTTAGCCATATAAAAAAATTCAATTTGAGCGCGAGTCTCCACTTCTAGCAAACACCATGCTACCATTCCAGATTGATAGGAGCTCCATGGAAAAGAACCTCATATGCTAGTTTAGCTGTCAGTCTTCCCGACTGTGTATTCCACGACCATACAAGGATATCCGCACCCTCCGAAATCCTTACATTCCCATGGTGAAGGCCTAAAGTATATTTGGTCCATTCCAATGCCATTTCACCCCGGAGTCCAATCTGATCAGCGTTCAACCAATTTTGGCTGGGCAGAGTATTTGGCATCGCCGGAATAACATGCTGGAGGGTGAATATACCTTGGTTGTGAAACATATAAATAAGCTCTTTCGATAGACTGAAGCAGCTGGGGCCTCCAACAATTGGGTCTTCGCCAATCAAGATAGAGCGACCATTTCCCAGGAACCACGCTATCCACTCAGCCATAACAGAATATGCTGAGATCAGGCCTACCCAGGTGTTAGAAATTCTCTTTGCTGGTGGAACAGGGCTTCGCAGCCATTGTGTTATCGAGAGACCCCTAAGGTATTTATCTTTGATGATATCACACCATAAGCCTTTCTCCATGAGTGCCCTCAAGAGACTTTTGGCCAGTAGGGCCTTGGAAAATGCCAAAATATTCTTTACAAACCATCTACCATTTATAAACGGACTTGCTACCTCACTCCGTTCCACTAGATGGATTTTTTGGGCTTCTTTACCAGACCAAATGAAATCATGGATCCTCCTTCTGATACTTGACATGATTGTTTTTGGAATTTAATTTAGTGACATCCAGTAAACACCAAGGTTAAGCAAGTGTGACCCTACCCCCTATGGATAGCCATCTCCAACACCACTGGTGAATTCTCCTATCAAATCTTTCGAAGAGCCAATGCCAGTCATTTGAAGTATATGCGTTGGGATATATGAAATATCCCAAGTATCGAGTACCACATACTAGTTCCTTCATTTCATATGGCATAATTTCTTGTATGTCCAACTTTGCTGCCTGTTCCATCTTGTGCTCCAAGAAGATCGATTTACTATCATTGATATCCATGCTTGTTGATCTGCAGAAAGGATCAAGATTATTTTTTATACAGACCCATTCAAATTTTTTTCCTTCCCCGAATAACATCACATCATCAACAAAAATTTGATGTGTAACCGCTATATTCTGTGTAACCTTAATGCCATAGATTTCTCCATTTGTTTTAGCTTTGATTAGCAATCTACCTAGCCCTTCTATGACTACCAGGAAGAGGAGCAGAGACAAAGGGCACCCTTTCCTAAGGCCGCAAGAGCATGAGAAGAACTTCGTGGGAATTCCATTTATCAAAACCGAGTACTTGACTGATGATACACACGCCATGATCCACTTCATTGCCTTCCATGGAATTCCAATTTGTATCAAAGCCAACCCGAGAAATCCCCAATTTACTTTTTCATATGCCCTGGATAGATCCAGTTCTAAGATAAGTGCCTTTAGATTCCGGGTTTTTATACTATGAAATGTTTCTTGAGCAACCCCTATAGCATCGAGGATCTGTCTGTTGTTCAAAAATGCAAATTGTTCCTTTGATAAGCATGTTGATAATACCGGCTCGATACAGTTTGCTATAATCTTAGCAACAATTTTGTATGCCAAATGGCATAAGGAGATGGGTCTGTACTCGTTGAAAGATGTCGGATATGAAAATTTAGTAATCAAGGCTATAAATGTTGAGTATAAATCCTTCAGGATCCTACTAGAAAGTCTTGTATATTCCACCATTGCCAGAAGATCAGCCCCTATTATGTCAAAAAATTCCAAATATAGCTCTACGGTCCATCCATTTGGACCTGGGATTTTTTCTTTTGCAAATGCCTTCAAGACTTTATGGATCTCCATTAGTGTTATATGTTTATATACCCCCTTACCCGCCTGATTTGAGAATAGATGTGTTACTTGTTTATATACCTCCTCACCCACCTGATATTGTATTTGGAATTCAATGATGAGTGTTGTGCACAATTCTTAGCTCTAGGATAGAGTTCATGTGTGCAAAAGGGGAGATTGAGCTAACATTACATCTTCAAAACTAGGCCCTGAGTGTGCTCCAAATATCTCCATGTGTGAAACATATAGATCTGTGTTGTCAATATATACTTAAGTACATCAAAAATGAAATTGAAATTGACACTCTATGACGTACCAGATGTTTTCAAAATAAAAAAATTATGGTGGTAGACTGGTAGTGAAATGATCGATCGTACTAGATATGGTTAGTCAAATCACCGTATGTTTGAATAATAAAAAAATAATGGTGCTAACGAAACTATACAGATAGACACGATACGGTTTTGAGTGCAATTTTCCCCTAGATATTGAGCGCTCATATGTTGATTTTTTACTACCAATCCACAGCATGTGAATATCATTGATGTGATGTGATCCTCCATTTATTGCATGTAACCTAAAAATTTGATGATTTCACCCATCCTCGACAATGTTTCTTGGCACAATTTCGACGGATTTGTTTTTAGACACATCAAATTCCAAAGATAGAATTTTGATTTTTTTTAAAATTGTCGGATTTTGGTCAAAAACTCGTTAGACATGAAAAATCGTCAAATGTTTAGATTTTTCCCTTTAAGATTGCTATTTGAAAAACCTAGGGGATTCTACTGTCTTTTCCTTATTTGCTTATTGGCCATAAATTATGTTTTGATCGAGAAACCCTTCACCTTTTTCTTTTTTCGTATGCAAACATTTTATTATGGCTACTGTCTCTAGAATTGGGAATGCATTTAGGAATGCTTGTGATGCCATGGACCAGGATGTGTCTAGTGTTATCGTGGGAGACCATGGTCCGAAAACCAAAGCTAGGAATTTCAGGGTGGGTGAAATTAGTGAGTTTCCTTTGCCTGGTCCTCTATTTCTAAACCCGTGGAAAATACCTATTCCGTGTCTTTAATCTGTGGTTCAATATAATTTGGAGGGGAGCATTCTACGCTATTCGCTCTCCCTGCTCCCCTCCGGAGACCGATTTACCACTTTTGAGCTAGGAGAGATTAAAAACATTGAGAGAATGTTAAGGAGAATGAGTTCTCAACTAGAACGCATGAAGGAGTCCATTGTCCATATCAACAACTGCATGGACGAATGGGACAAGAAGCATGAGCAGATTGAAGCTAAATTTAAGGAATAGGGGCTACAAATAGAATAGCTTCACCTTGCCAATCAATTAGAAATGCATTTCAATATGGTAGTAGTCTTGTCCCTAGGAATTCAATCTCATGTTGGGTTTTGTATGGGCTCAAAAGAAATAGAAGAGGAGACTATCCAACATATTGCTATTGGAAAATTTGAAGGTCCAAGTTGTCATGCTTAGGCTTAGTATCATAATGAAAATTTCATGGATGGAGGCCACAGTGGCCATGGATTTTCATAAATATGTCTTGTTTAAATGTTTTTAATAGTATTACTAGGACAATTTATCGAGCAATATAGTTGTAGGAATTTTTTGTATATTTTGTTTGCAATATGGTCCTATAAGGCTGAAGGATTTTTGAAAGATTCTGTTGAACTTTGGGAAGAATTTTTTTTATTGAAATAATTATAAATCTTGGATTGTTAAGGATTTCCTTAACCTTTTAATACAAATCGCTATTACATGTTTCTAAAAATAATCTCACTTTTGACTATATCCCAACATATAATTATCATCATCTGAATTTACATTCATCCACAAGGAACATTCTCTTTCAATCAATTTGAGCTACATGCATGCTCCAAACTTTTGATTGAGGTTTGAAAAATATCATTGATTTGTTCATTTGAGAAATTACACCATTCATATCATAGGTAATAAAACAAAATTGGTTTCATATACTTCACATAAGCATATATAATTACCGAAAATAAGTATCATTATAAATAAAATATTGTATTACATAACAATAATGTTAACCATGAAATCATTTTCCAAGTCTCTAAAATAAATAACCAGGAACAGTTCCTGTAAGGATTTTCAAGTATCTCTTCATGCCTATTTTTGTTTGATGGCTTAGAAAATTACAAAGATTGGACCATATAAGTCCATCTCCTTCCAAAGAACTATCATATTCCCAATTAGGAGGGATTGTAAAACAATTTTCCTCTCTATTATGCCCACTATGATACCTATCTTCATCTATAAAAAAGATGTTCAATTTATCATATCTTTCCTCATAAATATCAACCACTTTAGAGATGTTCTTCTGGTAGGTAGATCACAAATTTCCAATTTGAATTATTTTTCAATTGTTCATTTCAGATTGAGATGTACTCCAAACAAATACAAATTTGACGGCTTTCATCAAATTGAACTTCTGAAGAAAAAAATATAATTTATTTTTTTCCAAGTAAACCATAGAGCAATGCCAAAATTTTCCTTTGCAACTTCTAATAATTGAGGCCTAAACTTGCGTTGATAATAATTGTAAAGAGCATATTTGAAATCAGGTTTCGAGTGTTGTGGTTTTGTGCAGACAAACCTTAGTACTCCAAAGGTAATCATTCTTCTCCCAATATCAAGAGTTTCTTTTGAACTGCAATCAATTATATATAAAAATTGATTTAGAATTTGTAAATAGAAGACCTAAAACAAAATTCAAGTAACGAGATACAATATTATTTAAACTATTAAAAGAGAATTATGACAAGGAACAAGGTTAAATGCATTCATAATAATAAAATTCAAGTAATAAGATACATTATTATTTCAACTATTAAAAGAGAATCATGACCCACAACACGTTAATGCATTCATAATTGGAATTATTCATATTTCAACTTTATGTGGGAAATAACATATCCACTTATGTATTAGTCTTATTAGTTAAGGGGTTACAACATGATAATTGAAATGTTGTACTCATAATTTAATAATATACCACTAAAATTAAATTAGTTAAAAGTAGAAAGTATTGGAAATAAGTGAAATCAAAGTTTTAAGAATATAAAGAACACAATATCAAACATAAATCAAGCATACGAAAATCAAACTTCGTAAGAAACAAAGAAAAAATCATTATCAATTGATAAAGTGGATTGAAGACACTATTTCTTTTTGTAAAAATTGGACAGTTTACTTTGGATGCTTCGTATTGGAAGGTGTTCAATCAATTAATATTGGGTACTCAAGTTTATAGTGCCTGACTTTAACTTAATGTTTCTTGGTGAAAGACAACTTGATCTTCTAGAGCACTTGAGTGCGCTTAATGGTTAAGAACATGTGTTATCTCCGAGGAGGTCATAGGTTCAAAACCGGCGGGGGGTAGGGTTGCTCATTGGCCCGTTGTGACAAAGCTCGAAGGGTAGGTGATCCTTGAGATAGACGCTCTCCCCTAGGATAAAGGGTCTCGGGACGTCTCGGCCCTTGTCGAATCACAAGTTTCTGGTATATCTGGCTTACGGACTGTTGGATATACCCTTAAGAGGTTGTTATTCCCATGGTTAAAAAAAAAAAAGACAACTTGGTCTCCTTAGTGAAAAACATAAAAAGTTATCTTTTCTCATGATTTAAAAAGTTGAAAGAGAATAAGATCTATCCTTTCTTATGATTTAAAAAAATATTGAAAAAAAATACCATTTTCATAATTAAAAATAAAATAAATAAGATGCAAACACGAGTTAAATAGAAGCTTTGTCTGAATACTAACCCAAATTAAAGATGAAAATATAAAACTTTTTCTGAATACTAAAAATGGAGCATTCATCCTTTTCGTGAGCTGCGTGTTTCATTTCTATATAATAGCAAGTCATTGCCATTAAAAACCAAGGGTGACCCCATGTAGAGAGAAATCTGATTTCTAGCATCAAGGTGAAACGTACTCTCAACTTTTTCCTATCAAAGAGAAAAACCTGTCTTTAAGTTTTTACTCCATTGAAAGCAAAGCGTCTCAGTGTCTCTGAGTAATATTTAACATTAACATTGCTTCTTTAATTACAATTTAAATTTGAAAATTAATTATATATATATATGACTTAGCTTGGATGGTTGGGAGGAATTATTGTTACCCTTTTTACCCACGTTCTTTGAGCTTTTAAATGGACATTATCTGATATATATCATGGTATTGTAAAAAAATAGTTCTCATTCATTTTCCTTGAATAGTTGATATAATTTGATTTCTTTCTTTAAAGATTTCTTTTTTCATTATTATTTAGTTGAAACTAAATTTATCATTACTTTTATATAAATTTTTTTGTTTGTTTGTAAAAGTTGCAGATTATATTAGTTTAATAGAAGTACAAAATAGATTACAGTCCACATGGTCTTGCCCATAGGTGCCATCCATGTCTATCGAGAGTGTTGAGGAAAATCAAAATGTTACGGTACACAAAACCCCTGTCTACTGAGGGGAGAACCAGGTAGAAATTCAAAGAGTTCATGGCCTTAGAGGCATTTTGCAGACTGTGCATATCTAGAAAGGCAAAAAAATAAACAGAAGACAACAAAGAAACCTGCTCAGTCAGTTGCCGATGGAGGCTCCTCCAAAATTGGGCAACTGTATGTTGCGTTGTCCTTCCACGCCTTAGCTGAAATCAAAGCAGCATTCTCCCGCATAGAAGCAGAAGTCCCAGGAATGTTCACAGGCTTGACAGGAGTCGGGTGCTTGACGGGCAGTGGAGTGGTCTTTCTGGGCAAAGCAGGGGCAAAAGCAGATTGCTGATTATGAGTACGTTTCTCCAAGATGGGACCCAAGGTGCTGGGAATGGGGAAGGAGGTTTGAGACCTCTCCTTACCTTTCAACTGTTCCATGCTGTGTGTCATGGCCATAGAGCTACCATTGGGGTTGAGCCTGTCCAAGCCAAGTGTAGTAGTCAGGACAGCAGCCGATGAGGTAGCTCTAGGGGTGGTGCTCCCAGAGCGTAAGTCACGGCTGAAGGGTTTGGTGGGAGCATAAGAGTCCCAACAGTGCATGCTATTCAGAGTGCCGAGAGTGGACGTCCAATTGGGCAGAGTTGCAAGCAGGGATTGGGTGGCATGGTGTGCGGAGGCCCAATTCAACTACATATCTTCCATTAGTTGACCCATCATATTCTTAACAAGCCAGTATGGGTCCCAATGTTGCTCCAAGTTTCCGGTTGCCATGATTTCTGCTATGATCCTGGCCTCCCAATTGTCCAGCAGCAGATGAATTGGAATGGAGACCTCAGGTCCGTATCCCTTCCTCATGGGAATTTCCTCCGGAGTGTTCTCGTCCTTTTTGATCTTGGTCTTGGCCCCCTTAGTCCTTCCCATAATGGTTGTTGGGGAGGTGATACAGATGCAGGAGTGCGAGTGTAGGGAGGTGATACAGGTGCAGGAATGCGAGTGCAGGGAGTTGAGCGCATTGAGATCTTGGAGCACAAAGAGAATAGAGCCAAGAGCATGAAGAACCTGGAGCATAACCTGCAAAGTGAGCCTCATCGAACATGAAGACAGGGGATCGATGCCTTGAGCCAAGAGCCTATGGTTCGCATGCAGGAAATCCATCATCGTGGTGGCCAGAGAGGCTGAGACGACATTGAGGACAGGCTTATTAAATGGCCTATCTGCTTGATGTCGTATGAGTGACATAAGCATGGGTGTGTGTAGTAATCGTGTGGCCAGGTGTCACGAGGTTTTGCCCATCTGTCATCTGCGTGGAGCTAGCACCCGCATCCGGGATTTATATAAAATATTATATTGTGCATATTTTAATTTTCTAAAAAGAACGTAAATTAACATGCAAATTAAACTTACCTATGTGTGTTGGGTTTCCTCCTACTCGTGAAGCCAAATTGGAGAAATTTGTTGTTTCCTTACTTTTGATTGTTTTTGTTGTACATTGTATTCTTCCATATGCCTAGTGGGAAATTGTATTCCTGAATTCTTTAAAACCGGGTCTTTGGTCTAGTTCTAGGTGAAGAACTATGTCTTGAATCTCCTTGAACTTAGTAGTCCCCTCTTCCATTTTTTCCTTTTGGATTTCATAGTCAACCTCCAACATGAGAAATTTTATTTTGTATCTTTCTAGCCAAGCCTTCATCAAAATATGATGTCTACACATTGCCTTTATTTCCCTTACATTTTTTAGTTCCCAATTCTTCCTCCATGCCTCCTATTTCTTATGAACCACATACATGAACTCCTAGCAGTATTCATTGTTGTGTTCACAATGCTTTACAACTCTCTAAAGGTTGGAGTGCACACAATGGCTAGAGTAACTACAAGAGGCCATAGACCTCAAACTCTCATTAAATCAAGAGCCCCCTTCTTCCTTAATAGAAATTAAGAGATGTAAACAATACCAATTGTTCATAATGATGCCCCCAAGGTGTAGATCAGTTTGTGATAGGGTGCATTGTTAAGCCACTTCTTGCAACATCATTGGTTCAAACTTCGTAGCCCTATGTACTATGCGTGGAGCAGTGTAGGTATGCCTAAGGGTATAATGGCATCAAGCCAAAATCGATCATATGTCATGTGAATACAAGCCCAACCAAGTTATCAAATCCCCTACTTACAAAAAAAAATTGTTCACGATGGCACAATGTATGCCAAACACAAGAACTAATATAGCTAAAATAAGAAAAGTAAAGAGAAACAAACAATTTTCCCACAGAACTAACTTACTAGAGTGCATCAAAAGGTTACCAAATTTTTTTCCACATTAAGGTTAGCGATAATATTTAGCATGTGGATCACCTATCTAGCGAGGGCCAAGGGTCTTCTCTTGTGTGTCCAGTCTTCTTGCAAGGAAACGAGTTTGAGTTCTTGCTAGAATTACTAGAATAAAAAATTCAATAAGGAGAATTATAGACCTTCGATTTAGAGGATAGAACGGTTTAGCACTAGGAAAATACAAGAAGGATTTAAACCACACATAATCGAGAATCCCATTGCCATAATGTTCATCAACCTTGATTTGTGTGACATGATATAAGGATGAGCAGATGAGACAATTTTAACAATGCAATGCATGTGAAAGAAGGCCCACCTATCCAAGCCTTTAATTTGGGGCATTGAGTTCTAATGAATGAAAAAATTAAGGTATAGAACAATATACCACGACCCCCTTTTGATCCATCATACCATAAGGATTTTAACATGTTAAGTTGGCCATTTTGTTTGTATGAGTTCATTCCTTTGAGGATTTAATAGAAATCAGTTTTGTCCAAAGATTGGAGACTAATAAAAATCCTTGACATAACTCTCTTAATGTGAAATTGCGATACCATGATTATAATTAAAGAATCCCCTAATACTAAAATATTATTTACTTTCACTTGTTTGAATATCCTTAATCCTTGCATTAATACCAAAGATTTTGCTTAATTGTTCATTATATTTATGATTCCCAAGCATAAGAAGTTACTTGATGCTATTAAAAATCAATGAACACCCCCACACCTACGAACCCTATCTTCTTCAGAAAATAAAATAATACATTTATTTATCTATTGTTTTATATGATACCCTATCTTATTCAAAGTCAATGAACACCCCCACACGTGGGAACCCTATCTTCATCACAATAATAAAAATAATAAATTTATTTATCTCTTGTTTTTTATGATACCCTATCTTATTCAAAGTCAATAAGCACCCCCACACGTGGGAACACTATCTTCATCACAATAATAAAAATAATAAATTTATTTATCTCTTGTTTTTTATGATACCCTATCTTATTCAAAGTCAATGAGCACCCCCACACGTGGGAACCCTATCTTCACAAAAAAAAAAAAATTATTTATCTTTTGTTGTATATGATTTTTTCCTTATTCCTAGTTATGTTATTTTATGGTCAAAATGTGCCTCAGCTTTCATAGTGAGCCATTTTAAACTTAAAATACTCTATTTATGTATTTATATGGCAAAGGATTTTATCATTATTTTTAGTTAATATGTCTTCGAAGGGGAACATATATATATAGGGAAGAACCTATTATTTTGCAGCTAGAACCTATAAAGAGGTTATAAATTTTTCCTGAACTATACTCTGAACTATAATTTGAAATGTATTATATCAAATAGAAATTTTAAAAATGAGTTTTTTTAAATTCTTATTGGTTGCAGGAGGATGAGGTAGTCCTCGTTTTTCCCTTCCCAGGAGGGGGTGGCAGGCCTACGTCATCCTGGTTTCTGGTTTAAATATGTTCTGCATTTTCCAAGTTTTTAATGTACATGAGTCTGAAAATTTTTAATGGTCTTGGCTCAATCGAGGTAAGCCTGTATTGCATTAAAGAGCTCTGTGTGGATTAAATGGGAGGACACACACCTGCAGGTTTTTACAGCCATTGATAGTATAGCGTGTTACCGCATTTAATTCATGTATCAATTTTGAATAGGGTTTTCGTGGGTTGAGCTGCCTGCAATACACAATTAATTAATTTACCATAATGACAGCAGGTGCCTGCCAGCCTTGCAGGCGGCTGCTATTTACTCTCTGTTGCGTTCTTGGTGTATTTTGCTAACAATTATCCGATGTGAACTATGCACCTGTTTTCATTTGCTGACAATTACAGAGGCAAATATGGCAGTAGCATTACTGTTGCACAAAAGTACTATGCTTCCCATAGTGGATACGCAGTAATATTGACTGCCTAAACCCCAATTCTATTGTGGCTTAGTTGATTTGGAATGTCTTGAAGTTTTTCTATTTGGTTCATTGCCTCCTTATCTATCGAGGTTATTTGGGATGGTACTTGATGGTACTTTTTGTTTGGTTCATTGCCTGTTTAGCTATGGAGCTTATTTGGGATGATACTTGTTTTGTGGGTATTCATCCTCCTCTTCCCGCTGATGATGTTGTTGTAGTTGTGTTTTGTAGGATGAGCTTCTTTGGGCAGCAACATGGCTTCACGAGGCTACTGGAGATCAGTCTTACATGAACTATTTGATTGACAATGTCGGTTCTATAGGTGGAACAGGGTGGCAAATGACTGAATTCAGCTGGGATGCTAAATATTCAGGAGTTCAAGTGCTAGCCTCCAAAGTTGGTAATATTTGTATTTATAGTCCTGGTCTAGGTTGCTATATTGAACGGCTATGGTTCTGCTGAACTGGTTTCTGCCTTGCTCTCCGATTTAGGAGATGCTACTTGTTTCCCTAATTCAGTGATATTGTTTGCACGATTGAATGATTGTCATGAATTGAATGCTCATTTAAATTGTTGTAGTTCCTCATGCAAGGAAAAGGTGGGCAGAGTGGTGTTGTTCTTCAAAGATATAAGGAAAATGCCGAGTTTTTCATGTGTCCATGCTTGCAGAAAGGCAATAGGAATGTACTGAAAACTCCAGGTGGCCTCCTATTTTGGCAGAAATGGAACAACGTCCATTTTGTGACAAGTGCATCATTTCTCCTCACACTTTACTCTGATTATCTCATTGCTGCTCGCAAGAACCTTCAGTGCCCAGGCAGAACTGTGCAGCCCTCGGATATTCTATCCTTTGCTCAATCTCAAGTATCTCTCAACAGCTTCCGACGTCAAATGGTTTTATGCTTTGTTCTTTCAGTAGTATTACTTGTTTGTTTGTTTTGGTTTCCATTGCCTAGTCAAACATTCAGATTTTGGTCCCTATGGATTATGGTTTTCTGTTAAATATCTATTGCAAATTTTCTTGGTTCTATCATCCAGTCGAGGCACCAACAGTCTTATCCAGTCTTGGTAAAGGAAGACAAAAAAGAGATTCAGAGGCATGTGGAAGTACCTGCAAAGATGCCAACTTCTGCATGGATGCCTTTTCCTATGTTGTTTTCTGTCATTGGGAAGCACTTGTCTAAATCAATTATTGATTCACTTGAGCATCACTATTCTGATTTCAAGGTTATCTCTAATCTGCTGTAAGAGTTAGTTATGTTTTAAAGTTTCATGCATTAGTTTTCAAGCAAACTCTGTAGCTGAGATCTGTTAGTTCATTGCCATTACAGAATAAGAGAATATCTTGAGAAGTCCTTATAAAGATGGTGAGAAAGATTGCCGGAGACAAGTTGCTAATTGCTGCCATCAAAAGCCAGGTACTTAACAATTGTATAATTATGGAGGTACAAT
This sequence comes from Larix kaempferi, assembly GCA_027924585.1. Classification (NCBI taxonomy): domain Eukaryota; kingdom Viridiplantae; phylum Streptophyta; class Pinopsida; order Pinales; family Pinaceae; genus Larix; species Larix kaempferi. The sequence goes on from BSBM01000455.1 coordinate 3,498,445, forward strand.
TCAATATCTCTTTAAGTATAGTATAATTATGGAGGTTCCAAATGGTGATTAGTTATTAAAATTGAAAATTATTTATTGGGTTTATCCATTGACTAAAGTAATTTGCAGTTTATGACCTTGATTTCAAGAGGCGACTATCAAGACGAACGATCCTAAAGCATCATTTCATATAACTCTGATTTTCTCAGCTACAACGCCAATAAGATTCAAGCATACGCGCCAGATGTTGGGATTCAAGAAATAATGGAGGCGTAGGTCGGCCCAATTGTTTGCCAATTTCCCCAGTTTACTTGTATCTGTCGATTCAGGTGCAGTATATTATAAATTGTTGTGTCTTTTCTTTAGCTTCTACCATTCATTGTGCTTGTAAAATAGTAGTGCAACCAATGTTTGATATATGTCTCTAACCTATATCAAACTCTCAGGCTGTTGATTCATCCAAAATGATTTCAAAATGGAAAAGCTATTAATTCAATTGTGTCTATGGTTAAATGATATTTATGCTTAAATAATATTCATCATAAATGCTATAGAAAACCAATGAGTTTGTTAAGCATTTGTTTAGAGAGGTTGTTCATATTCTCCACAGAAAATTAGATGTAACAGTCGCATTTGTTCAATGGATTGTGCACTCTGTAAAAACCATATTGTTCTTTGGATGAAATATATAGAAATATGTTGTCTATGAGCGATGTGGAAATAATGTAGAGAGAAGGTGCACAGAAATAGAGTTCATTATTTCATCAGCAGAAGAGTAGTATTATTCGAAAAGGTTCAAATCTTAACATGGTTAGAGGAAGAATATTGTGATGTTTTCATTAAATTTATATAAAACTGATACAAAGCCATTAATAATCTCTTAATCAGTAATACACTGCAAACAAATGATCAATACATTCTATCAGAATTATATAACTAAGGTGGATTTGGAATTGATTGTAATTTCAATGCATGACATTGTTTACAATGTCAAAATTATTTAATAGATTTATTAAGTTGTCCAAGACACGATTAAGCAATTAATTTAAGATATTAGATGCTAAATGTTTTTTTTTGTTGTACATCATGGTAGAGGAGATAATATAATAGCTAATTTAAATTTATTGCATTAAGATTAATTTTAAAAAATCATCTTCATACTATAAAATAAAATAATTAAATTTAATATAAATTCATTATGAATTTGAATTTATCAATAATTATTTCTATTATTAAGAATTGATTTTACCTAAAAAAAGTTATATTTTTTGAATATATAATAAATCCAATTACTTTGGTGGCCAAACCCTAACTCTATTTCTTTCTTATCCATGAGCAAGCTTGGAGCAAAGATATTTTCATTTTCCATTATTCTGGCACATCGATCTTCAACAACACCTCCTTGCTTCAACTCCAATTGGATTTCAATAGTTTCTCTACTTTAGCTGCCTGCGATGACATTTCAACATTCATGCTGCTAGCGATGACATTTCAACATTCATGCTTGATGAATGAGTAATAAACTGCCAATGAAGCAATATGCCTTAATGAAGTGAATTCAAAAGATGATCAAGTAAAGCCCACTTGCAGGTAACATGGTGATAGTTTATTACACCCTCTATATGTGTTGTAGAATCCTACAAACAATAAAGATTATGATAATAAAAACATAATGGAAAATCCCAAAATGATAAAAGAAACTCGCACAAGGAACAGTTTGGAAGATCTTCCAAAGAAAAGCCAACTTATATAGATATTGAGGCATACCTAAAAGCTATTAGGCATATTGTAGAATATGGTAAATCCCATTAAGCTTGTATGTATGGATCTGAAGACAACATAAATGAAAAACTAGTGATTATAACATAATGAAACCCGTCTTACAACAACAAACATTGTCTAAAAAATATTATTATAGGTTGCAGATGCTTTTGGAGGAAGCCGATATTTGGGAGCATATAGAGCATGAGATAGCTAAACCTTCCAATTCAACAAAGTTGGTTGCCCATAAGAAGAAGGAGGCCAAGGCAAAGCGAATCAACCTTGATTCTGTGAAGAATCAATTCATCCCTCACATTGCATACAAGTCGACTGGTAATAAGATTTTTGAAACAAAGCCCACTTTGCAAGTGGATGATGAGGACAAAGATGATAATGAATTTAATGGTGAAGCGGCCACATATATAACTGAAGTTGCATATGCAATATTTGAAGAAACACAAGAAATATATGAAGAATGAAGAGAAGATAGTTTGTTGCTAATCTACATTGTTTTTGGTTAGAGAGTTTTTGTGTACAATTGCATATTCCATCCTTTATTATTGCGTAGCATCCATACTTTGTTCTATTGTAATAACATATTGAGTGTGCTTAGCCTCCTTAATTTCTATAGATTCTAAAGTAATGATTATGTTCTCCTAAACTTCTTCATATCTATGAAATTTTGCTCCTCTACTTGATCAATCATGAGAAGCACATCCAAGTATTATTGTTGTCATTATTGTAGAAATTGATTACATATATAAATATTTGAAGCTTTGTGATCATTAAGCATAAATAAAGTTATGTTTTAGCTTTGATTTGGAGTTAGAAGTGGTTAAAATGTTAAAGAATAGCCTTGCAACGAAGAAAATTGTCCATCTCAATTATTTGTCTATAACAATATTTGGAGCTTACTTTGTTAAAGGTGTAGCTCTATAAATTTGATTGGAATGGAAAATTGATTACAATTGTCACTTTTTGGTTTTGCATTTTTGTTACGGGGGAAATGACAACTCTACCCTCTAAGTGACTTGAGAAGCCAATTCCTATCTTTTAGAAACAACATTGCAATCTTTATTTGCAAATGGATAATTTGCGATACTAATGAATCATTATTGATATTTGTTCCGATAATGCTCTTTGTTCAAGCTTTTCACACCAATTGCAAAAAACTAGCAACTAGGTGGCAATGTCAGGGACATTACCACCTCATGGCTCTTGTTTTATATTTATAAATCATGATCATCACATTTTTCAAGTTTGTTAGAAATTTATTATAAAAATAATAAAATTTAAATTTAAAATACTATATTTATTATTTATATATAGCAATGAATTTTATCATTATTTATTTATTTTATATTTATAAATTAAAATTATTATATTTTTCAAATGAGTGAAAAAATTCTCATAAAATAAATTAAGATTTCATTTGATTGTTTATTATTTTTCTGATTCCCAATCATACGAAGTTACTTGATGTTTTTCAAAGTCAATGACCAACCCCTGTAACCGTAACTTCTTCACAATATTTATGTAGACATTAAAAAATAATAAATCTACTTATCTTTTGTTTTATATGATTTTTTCAAATTCCTAGTTATTTTTTTATGGCCTTAGCTTTCATAGTGAGTCATTTTAAACTTAAAATGCTTCATTTAAATAAATGGAAGGGATTTTATCATTATTCTAATTTATTTTAAGTTATTATATGAAGATGATGATGTTAAATGTTCACTATACTAACTTTGGTTTATTAGATTTTAAGAAGTAAGTAAGAAAGAAATTAATCAGTTTGTTGTAAAATTTTATTCCTATGCCCAAAAAAGCTTAGAAAGAAGCATACCAAGGTCAAGGTTGAAATTTGATATCCTACCTTTCACATCAAGAAATTTTCATTTGACGTTTAATTATTGATTTTACCTCTCGTAATAATAGTTTTTTTTATATAACATTTATAATAACTATATGAAACATTGAATTCTCATATCTTGTCTCATATAATACAAAATTAAAAGGTTTGCAAAAATATAATTAACAAAAAAAATAATAAACATAATGATTAAACCAAGCACACACATAATGACAAAAAAGGTTTTTCAAACCTTTAAATATGTTTCTTCACAAGCAATATAATGGGCCATTACCATGGGCCCAAAAGCCCATGACGGAGTCAAGTTTACCTAACAAGGAGTGTAACGTCCCTTTCCATCATCAAATGCAAGGGAGGAAACGTTAACAACACACAGGGCTTTTGTAAAGACTTAGCCTCAATATTTTTTTTTTACTAAGAAATTCATGGACAAATAAAACTTATGGATACATACTCATATTCCACAAACACAACATAATTAAACACTGTACATACACACAATTACTTCATGCGTTCAGCGTACCCATATCAATCATACATGTAACAATCATTAATGATCATATTGCATAAAACATGATGCCTTTCATTTCATTAACATGAATAATTAATCCTTCAGATTGAATGCATTGCAGAACACAGACTGTATATAAATTAATTTACAAGAATACTTATCTTGAAATGTAAATGTCCAACGACTGGCTATGTGAGGGCAACGTTCCACCCAACCATAGATCTCTATCCATCCTATATTCTTTCAGTTGAGAGATCACCCCCGAGCTGGGCTGTGTATCCACTAAGGAGTAACTAGCTGGGCTCACTCACAGCCATGGTTTCGGTCATCAACTATGCTAAGCCAACACACCGTTGGGTTTATCAAGCATACCAGAAGATAGAGGAGGGTAGCGCTAAGCCAGTGAGCTCAACCACAGAGCTACAGGCATCTCAAGTGAACTCAACAGTCAGGCACCCACATTACCTACCACATCCAACACAAGGAAGATCCCCTTCTCTGTTACACAGTCCCTCTGGCAACTCTTCCCTCCAATGCTCTTCAGGATGGGCATAGAAAGGTCCAGCTGCTACTCCTTGAGATCCTAGCCTTCACTGGGTTTATCAAGCACATCCAACCTCTGCATAGTCATTCCCAACTTGTTTTCTCACTATTCTGCTCACCAAATAACTCAAGCCGTCACTGGTTTTCTGAGCTGCAAAAACTGGGATTTCCTATTGATTTCGGGGTAGCTCATGCTCCCAAATTCGCCCCAAGGTTCCTACCAATGGATTTCCCATTCGATTTCACTTCCCAATACCAAATCTTGACGTTTTTGGCTTCCCAAAACGTGGGTTCTCTCACAGTCACGATTTCTGGTTCTCTCCCTGTTGGAAACTCGTTTTTTTGGATGGAGAATGATGCTTTGTCCTTCCACAGTGGAATGGGGATGAGAATGAAGCCACCTCCCATGAGGTTGAGTGACTTCTTGTACAAGAAAACAGAGCTCATAACTACCCATACGAATTTCTGGGCTGCCCATGCTCCATTGAAGCCATGGGCTGAAATCTCAACCACTTCCTTACAACAGGCATAAATGTCATCTAGGAAAGTCAATGGGTTCTCATAATGACATGTGGCATCCTAGGGTTTAGTCCCATAGCCCCCTCACCACTCCCTAGTGGATACACGTGGCCCCTTCTCATTCGTTGCCTCCATAGCCAGTTTTGGTATTTTATTTCAATATTAAATATTTACATCAATTTACAATATCCCATGGCTTAATAGCACGTGGGTAACAAAATATCAGGCGTGTCTAGTTCAAATAAAATCCGAGCATAACTAGCGGGGCCTTGGCCTTGAGCTCCACGCTAGGGAAACATACAACGTGTGTATACAATATTTACATTAGAAGCCAATATTTCCTAAGGGTCAAAATTGGGGTATTACAAGGAGAGACAACAAGACCATGCAAAAAATCAAAATTTCCATATTAAAAATAGAAATATAAAGAGAGCATATATATATATATATATATATGACGTGTAAAAATAAAAATGCACTTCAAAATGATGGTGAAATAAAATTCACACTTCATTCATGATGTTTAATTATATGAAGTGGTAGTATTTTGACGTGTAAAATGACAAATGACGCTATTTACCCATCAAATTTCACCCTTGACCAAGGTCACCATAATTTTGACAAGTTAGAAGATTAGGGAGGTTAGTATTATAATAAAGATTGTGAAATTGTGATCTAATGTGGGTGTACCCAAGACACTCTAAGAGAAAATGAGTTTCATCCTCAATACTCTTAGTCTCAAAGAGATGGCAAGTCATTTCCTCCCACGGTGTTTTAGGAATTGACCAATGTCCTATTTCACTACGGAGCTCATGAGAGTTCGTTCTTATTTTGGCTATATTAGTTTTCTTTTTCAAGCTGGTTAAAATGGAGAGATACTTTTGGTCTTCTAGATTAGGGTTAATGATATCCTTATATATCTTAATTTCCTTTTGACTTCTAAATCCTTTTCGCCCCACATTTTCTCTTTAAACATAGAATAAATAATATTTTTAATGTTATTGATATTTTGCAAAGTTTCATTTTTGTCAATCCCCAATGGTTTAACCATGCCATGGTGTCCTTATACCAACCTCTCTTGAGCCGCAGATGGTCTTGACTAGAATTTAAAGCAACCTTAGGGAGTCTCTAGTCTCCCATGTCATTTATCTTGTATGTGTAGATCAGGTACCCAGTCATAGCGATGCTCTCGATGGGGGGAAGACTAGCTTCTATCAGTGGAATATGATAAGGTGTATTGCTATTAATTATGAGGTTGTAAGTTATAAAATGCTTATGGATTTGCTCAATCTTTTTCTAGGATTCTCTAGAGATGTTGCAACCCCAAACTTCACAATCATATAAGATAACGAGAGTGACGAGAGTTTCAAATAGAAACTTCTTTTTATCCCACATCACAAAGTTTGTTGATTTAAAATTGTTTTCAAGACCAAAATAAGCTTTCCACCCTCCATAATTCTTTTCTCAATGCTATAGTTCTAGTTGAGCTTGTGATGAATATCAATTTTGAGATATTTGTAAGAAGAACCTTCCTCCAAGTTGTTATTGTCATATACAAAATTAGTGTAGGTGACCTTCTTGGACTCGATAATCATAACTTGGCCATAATTTATGCATATTCATAAATTAAGGTTATCACATTTTTCAAGTTTATTGAAAATTTATCATAAAATAAATTAAGAAAAACATTTTCTTTTTTTCTCCAAAGGAAAAAAAAAACAATACTTTTGCTATTCATACTGAATCAAAAAGTACAAAAAAATTGACTATTTTTATCCTCAAGGATCATAATGTCCAAGCACCAAAAACTAAAAGACACAGGAGCAGTTGCATCCAGACAAAACAAAAGTCACCCACATACTAGTATAAGACTGGATAAACCAAGAACATGTGCATCCAACCATAACAAAAAACATCCATATAACCTGGAGACCATCCTGCTTTAAATAACACTAAAACCAAAAACTAACTAGCCAAAGCAAGAACCCAAAGTAAGGAGCCTTATGTCAAAATGTCTAAACTAGTGCCCTGAAAATATGGGGATTTTTCTTGAAATTCCTCCACAAAGAGTAGACCTTCCATGCTGACCAAAGCTTCTTTGGTTAACTTTTCCACATCACATTCTTGTTCTCTATAAATATGATCAAAGGAAAGATCATAGAAAGAGTTTTTTAGTACCTCTGTGTGATTGCACCAATGCATTAATGAAACCACCTGTAATAAGCAATAATTTCTAGCACAGTTAATGATTGTTAATGAGTCACCAAAGACCTTCAAGGAATCAATGCCCAACAAGTTGGAAACATTGAGAAGACACCACAGGACTAACAATTCAACCTTGGTGTTTGTACTCCTCCCACAATACATTTTAAAATTAAGGAAATGATCATCATTTAAATTTAGAACACATCCTGCACCACAACAACCCCCTTGTTCCGCACCATCAAAAAATCCCACTGCATATGAAGTAATAAGAATGCTGCTGATCATTCTGCTTTTCTTGATTTTTGAGGAGATAGGGATATAATATTTATACAAAATGATGATTTTGATAAAACTGGAAAACAAATTGGGAAGTTTTTCTTCAAAGATAACATAATTTCTAGATTTCCAGGTCTCCCAACATATACAAACTGGAATAAGTTTATGATATTTTGAGGTTTTATACCAGCTGTAAAAGTTGGACTCAAGTGAGTCCATGCCCCATCTATTCTGTATACTTAACGTATCACATACCTTACGCCACTAGTCTCTGCAGAAGGGGCAACTGATAAATAAGTGAGTTGTAGTCTCACTTTCTGCTTTGCACATAGAACAAATGTTGGGACCAATCCATCCCCTACATAAAAGGTTATCCCAAGTGATAAGGAAGTTTTCAAGAGAAAACCACATGAAACATTTAAGCTTCATGGGAACCTGCCATGTCCATAATTTTCCAAACCACCATTTTGGGACATCAAACATATTATTCAACATAAGTGATACATAAGCAGACTTTGTAGTGACCTATCACGTGACCCGGTTGCATGACCAAATCAGTTCATCCTCCTCAGAGGTCAATATTATACTTGCTTTGTTGACATAATCAATGTAATCACACCATTCTTAATCCCAGATACTACCTAACCCCAAATCATTTGCAATCAACCAATAAGATGGATTAGTATGAAGCCATCTAGGTCTTCTAATGTGAGCCAGAGTAATGAAACCCAATTCCGCCAAGTATTCATGCAGGTAAGGAGATAAAATATAGTTTTAATCATTGCCAATTAGAGGATCCACTCCAACCAAAACATTTGAACCATTGCCAACTTTCCATGTCACACCTCTACTAATCCAAGCAAAATCCTTAATTAAACCTATCCATAAATTTGAAACATTCCAGGTGTTTTTAATTGGACTCCTAATCAAACCAAGAGTAGATCCTTTGATATATTCACCATGAAGCACCACACTTCGTAGTCCCTTCCCAAACAAACCCCTCCACAGTCTTTTCATACTTAGAACAATGTTGAACCACTGAAGATTTTTCATATCCCAACCCCCCAAACATTTAGGCTTAGATAGTCTTTCCCTGTTGGCCAGGTGATATTTACCTCTTTAAGAACCTCTCGACCATATGAAGTTAAACATCATCTTTCTGATCTTTGACATAATAGATTGTCGAACATGTGCTAAGGAAAACCAAAAAATAGGAATTTCAATAAGCACAACATTCAATAAGACTAATCTTCCTCCCAAAGACAAGCTTCTGTAAGTCTAGTTATTAATCATTTTATCATATTTATGAATCAACCACAACCAATCTTTGGCACCATAGCAGTACAACTTTGAAAAGCAACCTAAGTATTTGAATCCATCATCAATGTTAGAAATATGATAAGGGAGAATGGATGATATATGTCTCAAAGCCTCCTCATCAAACCCATTTTTGAGAAATACCGATTTGTTAACACTCATTTCCATACCAAATGCATTACAGAACAAAAAAAAAACTCAACAAAAAGCTACCATTCATCCACAGAACCTGTTCCAAATAAAATAACATCATCTACAAAATGTAGATGTGTAATGAAGATTGAAGCAGATATTTTAACACTCCTTATTTTGCCTTCACTTTTAGACATAGCAACCAATCTACTAAGGCCCTCTATGAACAAAAGAAATAAAAGGGGTGAGAGGGGACAACCTTGTTTGATACCTCTATTGTTGGAGAAGAATCCAAATGGAGCACCATTTATAAGGGAAACAAACTAAGTAGTATTCACACAAGCCATGATCCAATTGACCACCAAAATAGGAACACCAATCTGAACAATAAACAATCTTAAAAAGACCCAATTGATCCTATCATAAGCCTTGACGAGGTCCATTTTTAGGATTAAAGCATCCAGGTCCTTAGCCTTGATGATGCAAACACTCTTGAGTCACACCAACAATATCCAATATTTCTATGTTCCCCCAAAAGCCAAATTGTTCTTTAGATATTGCTTCTGGCTTCAATATATTGGCAATGATTTTTGTAATAACTTTATAGGAAATATTGCACAAGGCTATAGGCCTATGACCATTAAAAGACTTAGGCTTGTTGGATTTAGGAATAAGAATGATAAATGTGGAGTTAGTGCTCCTATCATGTAACCCTCCACTCTAGAAAACTCCACCATCTGAAGATATTGTCCCAATAGATCAAAAAAAGAAAGATAAAATTCAGTCGACCAACCATTAGGACTAGGAATCTTGTCCTTGGAAAATTGCTTCAAAGAATCTTCAATTTCCTGAATATTCATAGGTCTCCCGATCTCCATACTCTCCTCGTGAGTGAAAAAGGAAGGAATATTTTCAATCACCTAGAGTTGGGAAGCAAATTCATTACCTCCAGGATCCATAAATTGTTTTCTAAAATGTCTTATGGCAGCATACTGAAGATCAACCTATGTCTTAATAGTATTCCCTTCTTCATCCTTTAAGTCCCAGATTGACTTGATGTTTCTTTTGCAGTTGGCATAATTGTGGAAGAAACTAGTGTTGTTATATCCAAGGGCACCCATATGGCCTTTCTTTTAAGGTGCCAAGTCATTTCCACTTGTTTGAGCAATAGGGACTTTTGATATTCCATATTCAATAATAACCTTTTATCTTCCTCAGAAAATATACTAGAAGGATTTAAATTGTATATCCTAGAAGTCTCCTCTTCAATAATAACAATCTCTTCACACTATTTCTTCTTTCTATATTTTTCCCATTTACTCACCACCCTCTTGAGACACTTCATCTTAAACCAAACTCTCCATTGGATTGGAATACTTTGGTGCAGAAAAGGAGATCCAATGATCCCTAACAAGTAGTTTGAAATCCTCCCCCTTGAGCCACATATTATTAAATTTGAATGGATATTTGCAAGAAGCTCTTAAACAATCAATGTGAAGCATAATTTGCTTGTGATTTGATATAGAAGAATTAGTCATCCAAGTTCTATACCTATGAAGAGATAAATCCAAGTCTCCATCCCTTAAAAATCTATCAATCCTTTTACTAATCCCACTTGAGCCACTTCTACCATTTGACGAGGTAGGCCCAATCTTGGCAGGAAGGACATCAACTAATCTTGATCTGTTCAAAATATTGTTGAAAAAATCAGAGAGCAGATAAGGTCTTGCAAATTGGCCCCGGAATTCTGAAGGAGCAAGAGCAAAGTTTAAATCTCCATCCAAAATAAGAGTTGTGGAACCAATGGTAACAATAGCTTCCAAAGAGTTCCAAAACATCTATCTTCCTCTATAAGGCCCATAGTAGTTGAGAAATGACAAAGTCAGATCAGAGCCATTGAACCTACCCTCCATCAGAATACCACCAACAATTTTGAAAGGTTTAAAAGAGAAACCAAAGGATTCCATAATGATAATAACCCCCTAGATAATCCAGATGAGTCTAGAGCACATATCTCCCAGCCAGTAAGAATACTGAAGAAAGCTTCCACAACATGCATCTCATCATACATAGTCTCTTGTATAAGTATAATGTCAGGGATAGTATACTTAAAGATTCAGGAGAGGTCCCTAGCATTCTCATCCCCCACAACCCCATGGATGTTAAAGGAAAGAATTGACATTAATCACCATACATCTTGGGCTGCTGTGCTCTAAGGGCCCTTGAAAGTTGAAGGTCAATATCAGTAAATAACTCTAAATCATTCATTGACGAGAGGAGGGTATTCTATTTATGTTTTCCTTTTTTCTTTTTGCTCCTAAGGGTGACATTCTAGTGTTTGGTTGAAGATACAGGAGTCACACCAAGGTTATTTTATAATTTGTTGGAGAAAAATTGTAAAGGGGTTTTTATTAGGATGTCTCTATAGGAAGAGGAGGGTTCTGAACATGTTTGCTGATGAATATCAAGCTTAGAGGGAAGGTCCTCTATATGTGGTGAATTAGAAAGGGTAGGAAAATCAGAGACATGTATATTATGGTTTAATCCAGTATGAGACAACAAAGGACAAGGGGTAACATAAACACCTGTAGGTACTATGTAATATCCCTAATTTGAAAGTTTACCCAATTTGGCCAATTTTTGAGCCTTGGACTAGTGAAACCCCAAACTGTCCCAAATTATCCCAAATGGTTTTGAATTATGTATGGATGGAATTAGGAGGATATATGACACTATAATACAACCTTTATACATCCAAACCTCTGTTATAAAAATTCATGTTCTGCAATTTTCAAGGAGGGAAGACTTGGGACAAAACTAGTCAATTGGATTAATGGAAATCCGCACTAGGTATGCCACTATTTCCCCTTCCAAACACCGTACAGACTTCACAAATTCTTTATATGAGACTTGGATATGTTAGGGGACATCAATGAAAACATATGTGCAGCATTAGATAAGGTTTTAGGGTCAATTAGGTCTCCCAAAGAGCAACATCTTCTAGAGTATAATATTTGGGGTGAAAATGGTGGACAAGGAGCCTCGAATTTGGTCACAAAGTATAGTAACACTTTAGGGATCTGCAAAAATTATTTGGGACATAAAATTAACTTCATATTCAATTCATATCATGGAAAAAAATCTCATAGATCTATGATATAAAACAGGTACAACATCATCCCCAAATCACCATGAAAATGCTATGAGGAAAATGGCTCGAATCTCAGTTTCGATTGGAAATATCACATGAAGTACATGGTATTTTGGGCTGTGGCTCTCATGATATGTTTATTAAAGAGTTATGCATAAAATAACATGTTCATAAGTTTGAAATAGAAATCCTCCATTAACTATATGCAACAATAAGTGCCCCCTTTCACTTTTAGATGACATTGAGAGAATATAGTGAGGAAAGCTCGAATATCAATGTTACTTGGAGAAATAGTACATGAAGTGCTTAGTGTTTCGAGTTATGGATCTCATGATCTATACATACATATTTATTCATCCATTAACAATTTCATAAGGTCTAAACAACAACCTTCCATGATCTATATGCAACAAAGAGTCCGCTATCTCACTTTACATGAACATTGAGAGAAAGATAGTAGAATGAGAGAAGAGAAGAAATAATGAATATGAACTCGAACTCAGATGGGGGTTGAAACTAAACCAACAAATATCCATGAAGATCTGTTGAAAGGTATGAATGGCCTCTCCATCAACCAACTTGGATGGGAATCTTGCACCCTCAAAATTGGTTCTAAGGCAGGGAGGATGAACATCCACTGTGGAAGGACAAGCTTGAAGCTCTCCCAAATTGCAAAGATGCAAATAAAAAATGACCAAAATCTACTCCATTTCGACTTGGACTCCTTTTAATAACTTTAGTTGACTCATTTACCTCCTTAGA